>OY757264.1:10199713-10705921 GCA_963584085.1 Pyrausta aurata | reverse complement strand
CACCCCCGCACAAAACTTTTTCTGTCAACTTTGTCTTACAAATCTCGTGTATAATTAAGCCATCTAGTGTTTATTTAAGGAACAAAATTTTCTTGAATAAGATACTTCATGCGCTTTTGTAAGTAACATACCCACGCCATCTAGCAGAACCCCTAAGAACTTTTACAAAATGGTTTCTTTAGTACACCATACATGCTTTTTAGTCTAAACGTTTATCGAAAGAACAAGGAACGCAAAGAGTGGCATTTCATTCTCACACGACTGGTCAGCACTTTATGCCAGCAACCTGTAACCATTATAAAAACAAGAAAGAATATCCAATAACATTTATTATATTCTTTATTGCACTTATAAGATGTACAGAAAATAGGTACAAGAAGTCACAATGTGAACAAAGGTGGGCTTATCCCTAAAAGATACCTCTTCCAGCCAACCCATAGGTGTAGGAAATGTAATGTAATAACATTTAGGTTGTTTTTATTAAGATCCTTTTTGTCGACACAGTTATAGTCTCACTACTATCTTCCATCAGTCTTCCAATTGATGATGACTGAAGACCATTACAGATATGGCACTTCAAATTTAGGGTTCCGTACAAACCAGCAGTAGGTATATAAGTCAAAGTTCACCCATCACGAGAATTTTGTCATGGTTTTTTTTTACACACTGAAATTCATAACATTTCAAATCATCATCATCATTCTCTTGCCCTGTTCCCAGTTTATCTAGGGTCTGCGCAGTATGTTTCACGCTTCCGTTTAACATTACAAATATGGAAAGCTAAATTAAAGACAAAGGTTTCTTTATCGTTTCAGTAATCCTTTAATAATATCAAAGTTTTTTATTTACTAGTCGTCTCCCGCGACGTCGCCCGCGTATATTTTGGATGTCCCGTGAAATGGTTCAAGTAAATTAATGGTTTAAAGTAATTACTATCGAGGTCACCCACACCACGCTTAAAATACTCGCTTAATATCAGCCTGAACTATAAAAATGACTTGACTATCATGTGTTAGAAAGTAAGAAAATAGTAAGGCAAAAGTAGTTAGTAGTAATCTCTCATTTAGATGCAATACTTTTTTCGGCGAAGTTCACTATCAAATATACTGAGCATTGAACTTGGCTATCATTTTTCACATTGATGTTTTTGTTGGGATATCATAACTTTTTATAGAAATATTTATTTGCTTATTCATAAATCATTAATACATATTTTGTGCAAGCTTCCATCCACTTAATTATAACGGTTTCAGACCCTACAATTAAAAAACTTTCTTTTGTTTTCAGATTTTTTCCTTCGCTTACACATTATTACCTAGCTAGATGCCATATTTCAACTGTCTAGGTTTGTTAATTAGAGCACCGCACCCACACAATTACTTTGATAAACCATATATGGTTTTGCCATGTTTGACTTTTTGTAGTCTAGCTTATAGACCTTTTTTACTATAAAACTGTAATTTGGCATGGGTTTCTTTATATGCTAATCACACCGCCTAAAATATGTATTTTAAAATATTTTTGGGACACCTCCCTACAAGGAATGAATTATGATGAGCATGAGTTCCTACACCGAAAGGGCAACACCAGGGTTTATCTCATGAATCGTGATAGTAAGACAGTTGAAATTTTCAGGAAGGATGTATTCATGTTGCCGTTGAAAAAACAAAAACTTAAAAAACAGTTTTTTTTTCAGGTTGCTCTCATACAACTTATCTACTCTGATAATGATAATAATGAGGGGCTGCCCCATTATTAGGACTTCATATCTTTTGTATGGGACTCCCTGACAACAGATATGATGTTTATGCCATTTTCATAGATAATGGTACGGAACCCTTCGTGACCCCGAAGCGCCATTTCGCGCTAACTACAAGATTAATAGAATTATTATGTGTCACAAACACCAAAGTTGTTTTGGATATTCAGTAACAGCAATTTGAGGAACAACGGTTATAAAAATAAAATTAAGACAGTCTCCACACATTTTCGAAAGAACAAAATTGAAAAAATTATTCAGATTTGACATTTCTGAATGCAAATATAATTGGATTATACTGAGTAATCTCTATGTTCGTCGCTCAAGTCCATGTCACCAAATAAGAGATAGATAGTCAATGCATTATTACTACACGATTCAGAAAATGTGTACGTACGTACGTAAATAACATGGAAACCTGAGTTCCATACACGAAGAGAGCTAGACCGACCTTAACTTAACCTCCAATGTTTGTATTTTGTCACAGGAGTCTAGATGTAAATAAATAAATAAAATTAAAATAGACCTATCACCTAATAATTTTCTCCCTCCCTCAAATTCATATAATATTTTCTCGTCTCCAATATACTAGAGTCACCAGGGCACAGCTTTAGCATTTGAGATTACTGCTAAACCTACAGTTATGGTTTAGCTCTGATTTTTCCAAATAGAGAAAATGTTCAAAACTACAAAAATTTGACATGAGTGTTTTATGCTTTTTGTTTATATTGTTACTATAGAAACGGATTCATCTCTACGATTGGTACAAAAATATAGTTCATTTATTCACATCAATTATATATGTCGCTACAGCCTTTCTCTTTTTATTTTGCTTAACACGTAGAGGTTGGGGGTTCCATCCTCATGGCATTGAGGAGATTTATCCGCATGGTGATGATGTTTTTGATACTAATTTTCTTTTTGAAATTTATTTTCATTGTTATGTAGTTTTTTTAATAGGATTTGCTACTTTAAAAAAATACCTAAAAATTTAATTAGTTTTTATTTATAATTTTTTTTATTTTATATGTTAAAATGTCCAAAAATTAAAATAAATACTTATTTCGTTTTCTAAAAAAATATTGTGACTATGTAGAAAAATATTCATGATACCCCCGATTTGAACTCGCGACCTTTGATTAGTATAAGACTGGTGCTGATCCAACTGAGCGTGACGCGGCGCGGCGAAATTAGCTATTATTAGTTCTTAGGTGTTTTACGTAATTAAGTACGCAAATAAAATTGCAAAAATTGACATAGGTCCAGCGTTCGCAGTGGCGTCAAGGGGAATGAGGAAATGGTATCTCGTGCTTGTCATTTGAATAAAAAGATAGCGCTATTTCTGCTTGCATGTATAGAATAGAGATGACACGACGATCAACTGTTGCGTCAAAGTCGTTGCGCGAATCACCATCGTCACAAGTGTGAGAATCACTAAATCAGTGTTTTATGAATGAAAATGTTAATAAAACTGGAAAAAAACGATTGGACGCCCTAAACATCTTTGGTGTCTAAAGTAATCTTAAAAAGACAATTGGAAGAATTTGCTGCTTGTAAGAAAGAATACAGACTAATGAAAAAAATGGACCTTTCTTTGCCTGAACATAACACCGATAAAAACTAAAAAAAAATCATTTGATTCATAGCTGAGATCTCACTTATGTGGTCAAAATGTATATTCTTATAATCCCCTGTTCCTCACATCTGTGTAGCTTGAGCAAATCAAGATCAAAAAAGTCGAAATAGGTCAAATAAAGTGTTTTTAGATATTTCGTTATTCTGATCTAAATAACAAACATTTTGAAATCATTTTAACATGTATATGTGTAGAATGGAATTACCTACTAAAATATGTGATTTTCATAAATATAAGTCCAATAATTTGAAAACTACATAGAAAATACGAAAAAAAGGGGCCCACTTCTGAGGCAATTATTATCGAGCAAAGTAATTACAATCGTGTTTCCAACCACAATCCAGCTTTCTAGTAATCTTCTTCTATAACATATATAGATTCGAGATTTAAATAATTAGTGTTTCCATGTTAAAACTCAATCGAAACATCGTAAAAATGGAATATCTAAGCCTTAAATAAGTCTTGCATAAGCGCTAGTCCCAAAAAAAAACGAATTCTAAAATAAAAGAATGACGTACTTAAATTAATTCAAGATGACAACAGTGCTTCGCTCGGACCAGTAAAAAAAGATTCACTCTCACAGCGCTTGCACAAAAGAAAACAAACGTTCTTGTTTTAGTTATCATTCCGGCTCGTGAAAAGAGCCCTTAACTTCCCTCTGAATAAGTGGACTCAGTAAAAAATGTTAGTTTGCTGAATAAATACGTTGAATGGATGAGAAAATAGTGTGGGAGCTTCAAGAAATAATGTTTTATGAAATACTTGGACTATTTCGTCCATATTTAATGAAAGAATGGAGCTGAGAGATTGAAATTGCTATCTTTAGTAGTTTTAATTCAACTTATTTTTATGTATTTACTGAACTTGTTTTAACTTTCACTTTTTATTTTCTTCTTACTTGGAAAGTCTTGCAAACTGTAACAGTTTGACCGCAAAAAAATTAAATACAGTTTTATAAATTAAATTCCTTAAAATAGGTCGCATTCTTACGCCATTTTAGTTAATTATAAGGGTTAGTTTAGAACCGTTTGCATTATTTACTATTTATATAACACAAACGTTTCTTCATGTGGGTGTGTCACTTCAAAAACAAAGTTAAAGGCCCAGGAGCTCTATTTTTGAATCACTCGCGTCAATATGGCGTGTGATATTCAATTATTAAAGTCGAATTTTGGAATGAAAACCAGTTGTAATCTACACAAAAAGGATTTGAACAAGCATTGCTAAATTTTTTGAATACTCACGTCTATATTTCGCGTTGTTATCGTTGATTTTTTATTCGTTTTTGAACAAAAATCACACGCCATATCCAAGCGAGTGATTCAAAAATAGGGCCCAGACCTTATAATTATCTGCAAAGCTTAATTAGCCCACCTATTCACTGCAGTAATAAATTGTACTTTTACGCTGAAAAGTTGCAGCATTACCTGCAACGAGATGGGTGTCAGGCGTTCTATATTTATAGCCTTTGAAAATGTTCAACTATTTCCATTGGGTGTGAAAACCTTTTTTCAGCGAAAATTATTTGATAGCTAGCAGGATTTTGGAGCAAATGTGATTGGAAAATATTAAGTATTAGCATCTATCATGTCATGGCATCACCAAAAAAAAAACTGCATAACTTAAACGCACTGGGAAGTGATGTTTCTGACATGAAGTCCACTTTTCATTTGTACCTACTTTATTTGTGAAATAAGGTTATAAAATAATAAATATAAATAACTTAGAAGAATAACTATCAAAAAGCCTTTGATCACAAATCTGATTGGTAATACATTTTCTTTATATTTAACCGCTTGACTTACTTAATTGACTTACTTCACCTATTAACTGAAATTAGGGTTCATGTAACAAACGGTAGACTGATAGTTTGACAATCGATTCCTATTATCCATTCCATAGGCCTAGCCGAGGTCTAGTTACTAAACGTTATACAATTATACCCCCATTCTTGTTGGTTATTAGACAGAATAATACATGTTTGCTATGTAGTAGAGAACCAACTCAGTATAATCACGAAAATAATAAATGGCATACAAATCACATAAGTAACAGTTTTTACTAAGCATGTATTTCTGTTATAGCGACTAGGATTCTTGTCACACAAGCAAGTTGTTTGCGGGATTCAAGCCCGTGATTGCTGGCTTTGTAAGTAGCAGCAGAACCGAAAATTACATGTATCATAGATTATTTTTATTGCAGAATAATTACATAATAACTTTATCGCTAAATAGCTACATCAAGAAGCTTGGCTTGCAAACAATTACACTTTTATTTCATTTATGGTTGAAGTGAATTCACTGCATTTTCTTTCATTGTGTCCGTTTGTATGTTAACAAGTTGTGATTTACAGCGTGTGTTCGTATGAAAACTATTTCAATATTCTGAGCTCTATTACGAATGTAATGCGGCATTGCTAGATGTTACCAAATTGTCACATTTAATAGTTTTGTAAACTTTTTGTCAGCGGTTTAAAAGCTTAATGTTTTTCTTTAATTGTAGGTAGGTCCTTGGTCACATAATCATTAATAAAATACCAATTTAATTATTATGGTTTATCATACGCATCATAAAACGTGCTATTACTCTAAGGCTAATAAACCAAGGCCAAGTGAATCCATCCGATACCAAAATTTGCACGTTCCATACATTGGGCGACAGTTTCTAATGCTTAAACTAATAAAAATTGTAAACTTAATATTTATTTAAATTAAGTGAATGTTATTCAAGTGAAAAAGGTTCCAAGATCTTTTGAGAAGTATTGATTGACCTTTATAAACTTTTCGGAATCCTTAACTTACTTAGAAAACTCAATAAATAGAACGCAGATGGGGTCGCATTCAAATAATGGCTTCTTTTGTCATTGTGTACTGATCCTTGAGCTGAAATAAATAAATCTTTAATCTTTATATATTTACGTACACGCTGGATATCATCATATTGCATTCTCTGCAAAAAAATTGGATGATCTAATACCTCCTGAGTACGATAAATATTTTAGCTTTTTTTTATAACCATAGTGTGCATAAATGACAGATTCAACGCCCTATAAATGAATTTACATTTATACATATAACGTTGCCTATCGGCTTTAAAACGAGAAAATAGACTAAACTAAGTGTATTATTTGCTAAAAAAGGAGATAAAAATACCAACGCGTTGCTTAATAAGCACAATAGGTACCATTTGAATATAAATCAACAACGCAACCATCATCCTAAGCCCAAATATAAAGCACATCCATCTGAAACTTATACCACAACGATGTGTAGTTTTGCAATGTACATATACAGTCACCAGCACATCAGGTCATATTTTTTTTATGGAAACTCACCCTTATCACAACTGCATAAGATACCGCAGTGTTGACCTTGACGTTCTGTTGTCCGTACGTGATAGTTGTGCGTGTACAGTCAAGAGCAGAAGTTGTTAGCTATGTGTGCCTTATCACACTAACAATAAGGGTCAAAATAGGATTGGTTTTTAGCTGTTAGCTGAAATTGAAAAAGTTCCAATTCTGTCCCCCATCGGCGATAACCAGTGGATTGTTTTGCGGCCCTTGAGGGATGACATGACAGTTCCAATTCATCCTAACAACTAAATTAAAAGTTGGATGGATCAGAGAAAACATAAAAGTTTAAATTATCGAATTAATTCATTCATTTGTCAAACGACGAACGAAAGAGACGAATTGATCATATTACTGTTGGATGGCTAGCGCTAGGTTTTCTTTAAAGATTTTCTGCAACAATTAGACTGCTACCACAAATGAGTTTTCAAATGCAGGTGTTCCACTCAGGACTTAAACCCTTTCACAACCAAGTGTCCTATTCGTACCCCGGTGGCGTTGTGATAGCCATTATGCCAAACCGCAGCTCGCCAAATTGCCCAGTTAGAACGCTGCCGAAATGGACAAAAACTATACTGACTCTTGCTGGGAAATAGTAGGACCCACCGTTTTAAATTTGAAATAGGAAGCAATTTCAATGGTTTTCTACTGTCTGCCAGCTGCCTATGAAGTTTACGTGGTCTTTTTTGGAAGTGACACATAAATATATTAATAGAACGACTAAAAATTTATTGCGTTATATTAAGTTAATGTATAAATTGATCAAATTGAAACAACAAATAACGATTTTAGGAAATATAAAGGGAGTCACTTATGTAAGTTAGTAACACCTAGTATGCGTGCATAAATAAATGAAATGAAATGAATTAAAAAGTCTTCTCTCAATTGATTAGGGTTGTGGAATATAACGAAATTGGTGGTGAAATCACTGTGAACCGCTTTCGTAGTTGGATTTGATTATTCTACGCCATCTACCATTTGAGTTTTTAATATTTTTTGTAAACATCCATAAATATATCTTTCCTTACCCTTAATATAATATTAGGGATTTATAATACAGAACAGGTACAAAATCCCATGGATTTGAAATAGATATGCGATAAAAATAAGAAGAAAATCGTGTGGGATTTGATATTTTTCAGGAGTCGTAAACCTTTGTAGGTCAGGAATGGATCAGCGAAATTTTATGGGCACTATGTGTGACAGTGTATGAGTTTTATGGCCCCCGGAGGCGTATGGAGAAGATAAGTCTGATCGAGCTTTAAAACCGGCCAAGTGTGAGTCGGAATCGCGCACTGAGGGTTCCGTGCCAACTTTAACTGAATGAGGGATTCTTTCTTACTTCCGCTGAGCCAAAATACCACAATATTATACTGACCGCAAATATAACTTTGTTTCTCATAGTGTTTGTATGAAATATAAAGTTATATTTGCGGTTAATAAAAATGTGCTATATCTCAAAAACTACTCGTTCGATTTCGCTCAAACCAATTTTCATTGAAAGTTTTTGTTTAGATCTACATCACTTTTTTTTTTCAAAATTTTCACTTCGTTAGTTCAAAAGTTAGATGGGGGGGGGGACGCCCATTTTACCACTTTGGAAGCGTCCACCTCTCAAACGTTAGACTTTTAGAAAAAATGGTTTTGGAAACCTCAATGTCATTTTGAAAGACCTATCCATAGACACGTATAGGTTTGAGTAAAAAAAATCTTTTTTGGTTTTAGTTTCATGTACGGGAGCAGGGGGTGCTCCCGTACATGAAACAATAATAATAATTAATACATATTTTTTATTTTTTTGTACCTGAATCGGAAAGCGGTAAACAGGATACACCTACTTACAAATTTTCAGCGGTGTGATGCTAATAGTTTCAGAATAAAGTGGCTGTGACAGACTGACAGACAGACAGACAGACAGACTTGACGAAACTATAAGAGTTCCGTTTTTGCCATTCGGCTACGGAACCCTAAAAAGCCTACGTTAAATTGTCCGCTACCGATAAAAATAATTGGGTTGGGTTCTATTAAATTGTCGAATGAATCGACTATCTAACAGCGATGATAATTTTGTAACTGAAATAGAAAGGTCTTCTTGTAAGACACATTTTAGAACCGTATTTAGACACGTTTTCAGGAATCTGGGTAACGGAAGTGACCTGGTTCAAGAATTAAAATAATTTATTTAGAAATCAGAAATTACTCATACACTAGATAAATTAGCGGTAAAGTTATAGTTTTTTGAAATTTGATATTGATTAGAACTCCCAGTGATGGATAATTTTGTAACTTATTTCCTCAAATCTGTAGGTAGGTTATATTTGTTCTTGTTCAGCTACCAGCGACCACTTGTAAGTTTAACTTACCATTAGCCCTTGAGATGCCTATGCAAATTGATTTCATTACCAACCCAGCGGCCACAGTCTGAAGAAAGTGAATTTAATGTTTTGACATTACGCCTCGATAAGTTCAATCGTCTGGTTTTCTGCTGCATCAAACATCCTTATTACTTATTAGCTAAATCTTTAAAAAATATTAGGTTTTCTAAGTTTTTTCCCAAAATGCTTCTCAATCAAGTTTCTTCTTCCTGACGATTACTAAATGAGTTCTTCAAACGCATCTAGTAATCGACTGGTGTTACCGTGTCGGGACTTCCATTCCATAAGTTTTATTTGTATTACAAACTTACGCTGGGCAGCTTAATGCTAACGGATGCCTGCTAATGTTTGAGTTGACTGTACCCTATACGTTTAGAAGGTTAAGATACATTACAAGATGTTGGTCCACTTAGGGTATATTCAACTAAACATAGGCTTAGACGAAGAATTAATTCATGCCACGATTTATACTCGACACAATCTAAAGTATAACTTATATTTGTTAACGAAACTCGTTATAGATAGTGCCATCCACGAAGGCGCGCCTCACTTTTTTTTTGATTGAGGAAAGTGCGGGGTGCGGGGGGGGGGGGGGGGGGTGACACGCGCGTCAGTTGCGAGCCGGCCGTCATTCAAAAATTCAGACTCGTCACGAAAGTGGCTCTACTTAAATTATTTTTAAAATGTCAAGGAAAACCCAGTGTGTTGTACTAAAAAATAAACCTGGTATAATCTTCTGTCATCATTAAATTTACTTAAATAATTATAATGGTAACTTAAACAAAATATGTGGAACTTATAAAATTACCGGGGTGTACTCTATCGGGGAAGGCTATAAAACATCACGTTAGGACCAACGTGTACGAAGAAAAAATCCCGATGTACCGATAGTTCTCTTAAAAAGAAACTTTTTTTAAAACTTTTTAAATGTTATTACGTGTTCCTTACGTGTTTCGTTTACTTCAATAGTAAAAATGGTACTGGTGAAATTAAAAAAAAAAACTCGTCTACTAGCTAACCATACCTACTTGAAACCATATCTAATTAGAGTCTATCAGCCTTACCACAAATCACTTAAACAAAGTTTTAGGCACTGTTTAACAAGATTTTAAGAAAATCCTTACCACAAATCAGTTTTTGGCGCTAAAACACTCTTTTAAACAGCGTTTTAGTTAAACACCCTCCCCCCTATTTTATCTTGTGTTTAACCTCAAAAAATAGACAGATTGACATTTGACAACTTGCCTTTCGTTTCGCGGTAAATCAAATTCGTGCTTTCATATAGGAAATATTATGGATGATTGATTTCACAACAAAATACTTACGTCTTTTTACAAATGAATTGAAAACGCGCTCTTTCTTTACAAACTCCTGTCAAAAAGTCAAAACAAATCAGCCCCCTTACTCTGGACACAAAACCCGATCCAATGAATATAGCCATCCCTGTCTCACGCATACACGGCCTGGTATGAGTGACAGGGATGGCCTTAACCATTGGATCGGGTTTTGTGTCCAGAGTAAGGCCTCAGATTCTTCTCATTCTTCTGTCATTACAACTTTTTTTTAAAGATTTGGGTTTTGTTACTATTCAGCCATCATTTCAAGAAGCTTTTGTTCATTTACCCTGAAGTGTGTTGAATGCAACCTGCGTACTAGGAAATTTAATGAATGAACTAAGTGAATGGATGAATGTTTGTATCTAAAACTGGTGTTTAGCTAAACACTGCCCAAATATCTACTTGTGGTACAAAATGTTAAACACTGTTTTAAACCCTTTTCAAATTTAAAACAGTTTTTAACTAAACATGACTTAAAACCAGTTTTAACGGATGATTTGTAGTAAGACTGTATCTCTTTGAGTGTATTTTTTGTAGTATGCTTGTCATTCATAAGTCATTAAGATGTTCTAAATTCAATTCAAATGTTGGAAAAAGCTTGCACACATGTACTATAAACGATTTGGTGTGGTGGGGCGCGCCGTCGTGGATAGCACTATCTATAGCATAATGAATAATTAAACTGTTTGACTATCCGGCAAAACAATGTTGCACCAAAACATTATGGTGTGAAAGTTAAAATCCCGTCAACTAAACACTGTCGTATTTTGCGTGGGAATGTCGCGAGCTGTCAAAAGTTTTAAATTTCACAACTTTTTCTGAGATATGTCATAAATCATATGAACCCGAGCGAGGACGCCATTACATTATTCTTGGATTACACGCAACACGCTGGGTATAAGAATTACTCCCGTATAAGCGGCTAGTCTAGAATAGTAGATGATATAACGAGATACATGGAGGAATTATTCTAAGGTTTAAATGTATTCTTGTTTGTTTGAATCCACCCCTAAAGGATTTATTAGTTGAAGACCAAGGAAGTTAAGGGTCAGATTGCGTGATTACTTTAGCACACTTAGAGTTTCAGGCGCCCGTCTTATTACGGATTAAATGTACCTACAATGTATCAAAGTTGTATTTAGGTAAGTTGGATCTTTATCTGAAAGTACCTTTACACCTATTAAAAATTTAGAATCAAATTCGAATTTTCCAAAAATCAAAAGAAATATGATATTTTGGTATCTAGTAATAATAGTTCAGTCAATTTTATTATGACAAACGCACATAAATTATCTCAGAAGTTTTCCAAAATATTTTTCCTGTTTTAAATTCGGTGTAAGAATAATTTATGGCCATTAACAGATTGTGATAAATTTCCGACCGGCAGCCAAATATTGCGGATAAAACATGTTTTCGGTAAAAAATTATGCTAATAACTGTGGACCAGAGTCAGAACTCGGCCATTTTCAGCTGAATTTAATATAAAATTCTATTCCGCACAAGTCCCTTGTAGGAATGTGAATTGAATATTTCGGGGTGACCGCAGGTTACGAACACCTGCCCTGCCTCTAATTTGTACGGAATTCATTGCTTAGTCTTGAGAATTATTTGAAAATGCGCTTAAATGTCAACCTTACAGTACTTTAAATAGAGTACAATTTGCAGTTACGTTATTATGGAGATAAGTGGAAGATATCCTGCGGGTACTGTGAAAATCCATTGTGGGTGGTAAATATTTTATTAGAACCGCTAGCATTTAGTAGAGCAGAACCATGGATTCTGTCCCTTTGCAGACTAGTCCCAAACTATGATAGTACTTCTAATTAGGTCATAAACTTATTTCTGGTAGCCTGTTTCATTGGTATTCAGATTATTAGCTTGTCTTTAACACGTTCCGGGACAGTGCCCGCCTACGGGCGTGAAAACAATAAAACATCTATTGTGTCTGGAGTAGTGTCCCGGAACGTGTTAAGTTTTCCTGCTTTATTATCTCATCAATGCATTAACTAGCATTGGATACTACGACGTTGAGTTAGTGGGACCTGCGCACGATGATTTTACCCAAGATTACGGTAACCCGGGATTAAATCATCATTCTGTCTTTGTCAACGTCAAATAAAGTGACAGAGACAGAATGATGATTTAATCCTGGGTTAAATCATCGTGCGCAAGTGGGCCTTTTAATGGCACTATAACATACGCTTGTATGAAAGTGGGTTCACAAGGTAGGGTTTTCTAAAAATCTCACAATAGTTGGTCCTCTATAGGTACATAAAATAAAGTTTATTTGACTTTTGATACCTACTCAGCAGGTCAACTACTGCAAGCTTATTACCGTAATATTATGTCCTGTTAATTCAAAAAGTTAAAAAAACATCATACCTATTTGAGAAATTGTTTGACATCGCTTGATAAAATTTAGTCCAAAATAAATATTTTGTGCTGCCAAATCTTAGTGGCGTAAATTGAAACATGGAATTGTAGAGTTGCCAAAGGAAAATGGGTAAAATGCGACAAATTCTAAGAATAACTTGCTACAGTGCGTTTTGTCGCAGTAATAATGAATATTAGTTGTCTTTGAAACTAAACACTGTAACGTTGATATTACAAAAAAGTTAGACACTGTTCAACTCTTGTATAATGTACAAAAAAAACATATATAAAAAGTACATTTAAATTTTTATATTAAAATACATTTTAATTTCTAAATTAATTAATTAATTAATGCCAACATCTTCTTAAGGTAGGTTTAAAATGACTCGACGCGTTCAATTTATCGAACAAACGAAAATACATTTCACAGCGCAAACAGCTTGTTTTATATTCCTTCAAACAGAAGATCGATGATTGCAAACGTTATCAAGTTGTTTGTAGAAGAAATAAGTTTGCCCTTAGGATTAAAAAGTTTTCTTCAAGTAAAGTCGTTGATTCGAGGCCGGGCTATGATTGCTTTTATAAATAACTCCAATATCGGGTTCCGAATGATCAATTGGTGATGTCTGCAAGTTTGTTTTGTCTGAATTGGTAAGTTTTGATTGCATTGTAATGATAAAAATACTTTACGGATTGATTTCGCGAACATTTATTTTTAATGAAACGCCTGACGTTTCGAATTCTTTACAGCATCCGTGGTCATTACATAGTTATAAAAAAATAAAATACCACCTCTCATCAATAAATTAATTGACGTTCCTATCCACGCAGAAAAAGCTTACTGTGCCTTGAAATCTTGCGGTATGTTATGTTGCTTGGATCTTCGAAAGAATAGGATCCCGTGTGGTGGTCAAATCAATCCGCAATGTGTTTTAATCAATGAGTAGTGTAAACTTCAGAACCAAATTCATTGTAATGGTTGAAAAATTAGTTATTTTAGCGCTCAATTGCAAATTGAGTGAGTAGTGAAATTCAGTTGACAAGATTTTATTCATCATCATCATTATCAGCCAAAGGACGGCCACTGCTGAACACAGGCCTCCAAAGCACAGAGCGGTTCACATCTTATGTGGCCGCAGGATATATTATTATGCTATGCCATTATCTATTTCAGATACTGTTGCACCATTTTAACCACTTTACCCATACCGTAATAAATTAAATACTGTTGTTTTATGTTTAATTAAGTGATTTACATTTATTTTTTAGGCTATTCTACGAAAGTCTACGCAACGCCCTTATAGAGTTTGATTTGGCATTTTATTACTTAGGTTATTATAATCAATATAAGATGCTGCACGCACATAACCGTATGTTAGATAGGTAGGTAGGTATGCATTTAGCACTGCAGTCTACAACTGTTATTTGTCTTTAACACGTTACGGGACACTACGCCAGACACAATAGATGTTTTATTGTTTTCACGCCTGTAGGCGTTCATTGTCCCGGAACGTTTTAAAACCGACTATTCCCTTGCAGGTCAGTGCCACATTTTAGGTTGCATAATGTATATCTGCTGGGTACCCAGAGTACCCTGGAGGCTGCATCGCTTTGACTGCTCTTAAGATATATATTACAACGTTACATTTACCTTTGGATAGTAAAAAACCGGTTAAGTGCGTGTCGGACCCGCGCACTGAGGGTTCCGTGCCACCCTTAACTGAATTCAGGGTCCACTTACTTTCACTTTACGAAAACATCACAATATATTGCGACAGCAAAAATAACTTTGTTTTTCATAGTGTTTGTGTGAAAGACAAAGTTATTTTTGCGGTTGATAAAAATGTGCAATATCTCAAAAACTACTGGTTCGATCTCCTTCAAACCAATTTTCGTTGCAAGTTTTTGTTGAGATCTACATCATATATTTTTTTCAACATTTTCTCTTTCTTAGTTTTAAAGTTAGAGGGGGGGGGACGCCCATTTTACCACTTTGGAAGCGTCTATATCTTAAACCTTACACTTTTAGAAAAAATGGTTTTAGAAACCTCAACATCATTTTAAAAGACCTATCTATAGACACCCCACACGCATAGGTTTGAGTAAAAAAAAAATTTTAGGTTTTGGTTTCATGTATGGGAGCCCCCCTTAAATATTATTTTTTCTTACTTTTTGTATCTGAATCGGAAAGCGGTGAACAAAATACACCTACGTACCAAGTTTCAGCTATGTGATGCTTATAGTTTCAGAATAAAGTGGCTGTGACATACGGACGGACAGACAGACAGACAGACAGACAGACAGACAGACAGACAGACAGACAGACAGACAGACAGACAGACAGACTTGACGAAACTATAAGGGTTCCGTTTTTTGCCATTCGGCTACGGAACCCTAAAAAGTGACTTTTCACATGTTAAAACCGAGTCATGCTGGAACCTTTAGTGCTGTGTAAGCACTTAGTGGTTTTAAGACAGAAGTGTATTCATATGAGTGTTTTAAATACATAGTACACAAACAGGCTCTCAAAATATTGAAAAAAATACCTATTTTTTCTGTCCTCCTAATTGTGCCAGTGTGTGTGTGTTTAGGTCTTGAATAATAAGATTATTGTTTGCCAAAGATAAGACAAAAAAACTAAATGCTTTAAATTGTACAACTTAACAGATTGTAGTTTTTGAAACGTGAAGTTTTTTTAGCTGCATCTAGCAAAATGCATACTGTACAGCTTCCGTTTACGACGAGGCACGTTAAGCTGCATAAAAATATTACTTATCGTGCTTGAAAATTCTCTTGAAGCTACTAAATGCTTCAACTGAATCAGCTTCGCAATAATTGGTTTTGCCTGCGACGGAAAAAACTCTGCAATCTGGGTAGCGCGTAAACCGCTTACTTTGACCACTCACTTTGCACTTATTAACTAAGTTTCCAAGTCAGTTCTACCCTACCACGAGCTGATACACGGTGTTACAAACTACCCGTCAGGAATAAGGGAGCTCATCGGAATATATAACTTATTAACTTTGTCCTAGAAACATAATTAGGTTAAAAACGACAAAATAGTTTTGACTTCCCATACTAATTCGGCCACGTGATTCGTCTGATTTCGATGGAGAGTCAATTATTTAGTGGCATTTCGACCCATGTTTTTAGGAGAAAGTTGTTGTTAATAATTCTGAGTATACCCTTCAAGCCTAACGGATAGTTTTGACACCTTGTACCTATAGCAGCTGCTTATAGGGGGAGGGGGTGGGGGGCGAAACAAAGTTAAAGACATAAGATTAACATTAACAAACAAGGCAGTACGAATGCTCAAAGTAAAGATGAGAAGCCTACAATTGAACGAATCATTCTCACTCCCAAATATGCTGACTAAATTCATGTAGCAAATGCTTAGAAATAATTAATATTTTGACAATCTATTTGAATCACTCACATTTACGAGTAAAATACACATTAACATGACTTAATTGTATCAATTTACTTAAGCCAGTTGAATTACACACGAAGACATAGAAATGCGTTATTCGTATTTACAATCACACTCAGTAGAACTCAATATAGCACTTGTTTGAAGCCATATTGAGAAGTTGATATCGATACTTGATACTACCATGCACCTAAGTCACCGACTGTAAATATGCAGAAATCTATCTTAAATATAAAAAAAATAGAACGGCATACATTAAATATTTGCAGGAAGAATACCCAAAAATATTATTTTAACGATGTGTATCTATACTAATATAAATTGCCTATATTATTTGGTAGAAATAAAAATAGTGATAACTAAAGTGAAATTATTAATTTAGGACTCTTTTTTTAAATCATAAATTGGCAATTCATTGTTACTTACGCCTTTTTATTATTCCAAAAATAAATTAAATCATTTGATTGCATTAATAAAACCTACATATAAATCATTTTAGTAATTTATTTACAGCTTAGTTATACATTTCAATATGCAATCCAAAATCAAGTCTATTGTTTCGGTTAAGCTATACCTAAATTGATTTCTTGATTGCCATTTGATAGTTTAAATTCTAAAGCTGCAATTACTTTTAAAAATGACGTCTCATCTTACTTTGTTTACGCCGTTAGCACTCCAACGCATTCGCATGCGGCAGCGATGCGATTATTTATTACATTATATTAATTAATAATTAATTATCACAAATTTAAGAGCTAGTCTCTTGTCTGTGGAGTTTTTTTCCATAAACACTCCAAATTAGGGAACATAGTGTGGTGGTTCACAGTAACACAGCTTAAATTACAATAAGATTACCTATATCTTGTTTTAACACGTGTTTTTTTAGTTTCTAAAACTACTCTCATTTTAATCGTAAAGGCCAAAGTTAAATGTGTAATAACTGGCACTTGCCAAAAAAATTAAAAGGATTTTAGAGCCGACAGAAGGCGCAACGCGGTAGAATGCGCAGAGAAAAGGAAAAAAATAAGCGTTCCAAATTCAAATAATTAAAGAAGTTTAAACTGGCCAGGGTTTTCAAACGCGACATTATGAAAGGAGGTTTATCTTTCCTATTGAGAGTTAGGTAGGTACGTTTACACGTAATTAAAGAAAATGTTTTTTGTAAATTAAATTAAAAAGTTTACGAAAAGCACCGCATGTCATGTCGAACCATTATTGAAGGCATTCGACTACGGGACTACGAACAGTGCTACGTCGTAGGCCGACGTAGACGCACGCCGCGTCGCGCCGCTACGGAGCGAGCTACGAAATCCAATACGAAAACTATTTTCTGTGACCGTCAAAATAATAATTGTTGAACCAATTTTGAAAATGGAATAACGTGTGCTGTTTATTGTTTAGTTTATGATATAGATATTGAAAGTGAACTTTATGGTTACTAATTCAATGATGATAAGTTAGTCTGAAAACTAAAATGAGTGTTGATTTACTAAATATATTGAAGAATGAAGCCAAATATTCCACAGATGACCACAGTAAGTATACATTAACATTTAATTTCCTATTTTATGGGCTATTGACTGTTGTAATAATGAAATAAAATGGAAGGACACTAAAGTTCTAAACGATTTTACTTAAGATTATTAATACTAAACGGAGGATAATTCAATGACTGGTAACAATTGCATAAAGTTATACATATAATTGCAATGAATAAAGTGAGTGCAACACAACCTACTAATTTGTTACATTATTAGTAGGTTTGTTTCGCGGCTTAATATTGATTAAAGGATTGCAATTTTGAGTATGCGATGGTGATGGACGAAATATTTTGTTTGGTACTTTTTTTCTACAAAACGTGCACTTAATACTAAGCCCATGTTCTACGAAATCCTTAGGTTAAACTCACCCCACGATATACATGAAAGAATATAATGAAATTTAACGTATATTTCGTGTTATTATATTCAAACCCTTTTTTATAATTAAGCACGATTCATAAAAAAATAATTTTGTTTTAGTTACTGTTCAGTCTATAGTTTTAACGAGAGACCCAGATTTCCCTTATCTTAAATTAACTATTAACTATAGACTAGCTGTCAAATTTACCTGTTTCTTGAGTGAAGGCTTATATACAAAGTTTATCAAAATGGTCCCTTCCCTGGTTTTGTCCCACCCACTAATGGATTCCGCAAACTACTTAACATTGATTACTTCGTTATCTTAGTTACTATAGTAATTAGCGGTTTATTATATTAATATGAACTATAATAAGTACGTGAAGTTTATTTTTATATAATTAATACTTTTTCAATTTTATTTTAAATTTGATAAATTCTATGAAAAAAAGTTATCTAAGTAAACTTTTGATATTTTTCTGAAACTGCAATATCATTGGTTTACACTACACTTTTTCATCTGCATGTTTAATGAACACATATTTTTCTTTGCAATTTATATAATAATAATGATAATAATGTTCAAAATTGTATCAAAAATAAATATTTCTTGTGATCAAAACAATTTACGGATTTATTTCGCGCACATTTTTTTGCTTTACAGCATCAGTGGTCACAAGCAGACAAAGGTGTTATTTAGCATCTTTTCAAATAGATGTTCGCGAAATATAAATTGTGAATTGTTTTGATCAATGAGTAGTATTCGCGTAAACTTCAGTTTAATTTACATAATACAAAAGTTAATAATGTTAACTGTATAAAAATAGATTAAGCGTAAAGCTCTTCTGTACATGTAGGTTTAAATTACATACTTGGGTAACTCTTTTTTCTTCCAAAATCGTTACTCCTAGGCCAAATATAGGTACCTTAAAAATTCATTCTGCCAAGCGAACTTTGTTCGACCTGCTTTCAGTAAGAAAGTCATCAATATCCGTAGCGGGCTTATGGTACAAATCGGTTCGCTTGTAAATCAGTGTTGCAGCGACACATCTGCAACCGACAAGCGCTGACAGCGCTGCAACGAGATTACCGAGTTACCTGTTACGAAGAGAGATTATAAAAAATGTGGGTAATATCCCCATTACCCACATTTTTTAGAAAACAAACCACTGATAGTGTCAGATCGGTAACTGTCTTTTGTAGAAGTCTTTGTACACATTGTAGTTTCCACGAGCATTTTCAAGAAAATTTACAGTTGATTAATTACTTAAACAACTTTAAATTTTCTTGAACATTAACTTTATTTACATAAAGTTTTGCTTTGTATTGTATATTTTGAGATTTGAGGGGTTTTGGTTGGCGGGTTTGCCGGGCAACCAAAACCAAACCAATTTTGCATTGATTTGTACACTAGTCTCATAGATCCCATATGTACTAGTTATTACTGTTGGTCAATATTGATTTTACTCTTGTTTAAAGTAATATTCACAGTATTCATTATATTCGATACTATACTCAGTATCTGTTTCTTCCGAAATTCTTGCAGTATTTGTCTCAAAGACCATCAAGGAAACCAATCAGCAAGATTGCCAATCCATCTTTTCGTAAGGATCCTACAACCGCGTCGGCTGTCGCTTGGAAACAGCCGGTCACTTGTTCGAAGGAAGAGGTACCTAAACAAAAAACATTTGCACTCAATACAATTGCCACACGTTCAATAAATATCAATGCACTGACGTACGAGACGTAAACTCACCGCCTCTCTCAGTCGGCCTATTAGGGCGTATACGAATTTATTTGAGTGCGTTTTCGTGCGTGGTCTTACTTTAAGCTTCACATTATTTTTGTAGTGGTGTATTGTATTTAATGCACGGACGTACCGAGCTAACTCATCAGTGCATTACATGTAATGCATTGACAATGATAGTGCTAATCTGTGGAAATCCTGCGTCTTATAATGTTCATGATATTTTATCATTCGCACCTACTTTCGACCCGTAACCGATTATCCGTAAGCTAAGCAAGTGGCAGGCTGTCGCGGTGGTCAAGCGTATGTTTTATTCACGCGATCGATATCCCCTACTTATAACCGACCGATTGATTTGGACACAGCGCGGATCGGTAACATACATGTACATTATGGGGAACATACGGGAACAAATAATGACCGGGAACGCTACCTTCGTATAGAAACTTTAATGTTTCTTCTTCCGGCTGGTAGGTAGAGCAATAAACCGTACTTACAGCAAATTTTCTGAACTCCAGACAACATATTTATATAAGGTGTTTTGATGGGTCAGATTGCTGCCCCATCGGGCTATGAGAGTGAAAGGAATAGAGAGTGCATCTGTGTTTGCGCACACACTTGTGCACTATAATATGTCCCGCGCAGTCGGTTAGTCGTTGTGACTGGCCACCGTAGTCGAAATCGGCTAGGGGGACTATTACAAGTTTTTTCGCTACTTTTTTTCAGCACTAACCCACAAGTTGTCACTGCGCAATGTTAGAACCTATGTTGTTGTCTTTATGTCTATCTTATCGCCGTGCCGCCTGTGAATTTAAGTACAAAACTAAATGACTCTTTAAACTTTTTAAGGGCTGAGCTGTTTTAAATTGATAAAGAACTTAGTGGATTTAATTTTGTATTTATCTGTCCATTATAAAGTAAGCATCCTAAAACAATTTAATGATAAGTAGTTTACGCACTTTGACGTCTTTCACTAATTTAAACAAAGATAAAGTCAAGATTACTTGGATAATGTCAGGTTAAAAACTGTAAAGTCAAACCGTCGAATAAAAATGTGATGTCTTCTCGTGTGTTAACAAAACTTATATAAAAAAGTACTAGCCCATATCCGTTACTTTATTATTGAAAATGAGGGTAGTATCTGGTGTTTGGACTTGTAGTATGACATGGCTGGTAAATGATTTATTATGACATGCCGTAACAATACGCTCTTTGTAAATAACCATCCGTTACTCGTGTTTACTTTGTTTGGATTTTCGGGAACCTATTTAATTGACAGCTGCATACCAATAGCAACAATCAAGCTCGGTTTCACTATATCTTTGTATCTATAACCTAACCATAACCGAGATCCATGTTTTTCGTCCACTTTTCATTCCATTATACTCTCTAAAAACCTGTCTTGTTGCATCAGACGATAATCAGAGAGAAAGAGGGCAAGAGTAGGACCTAAGAGAAGTTATTTCGACCAAGTAAAGCAAAAAATAATACCAAAGAAAATAAAAACACACTTTTACGGATTAATTGCCATAATCCGTAAAAGTGTGTTTTATTAAGTAATGAGTATTCGCGTAAACTTCAGAACCAAATATAATGGCAATTACTTCACCGACAAGAGCGAAGCTCTTAAATATTATTACCCATTACACAAATAAATATAAAAGTATTAAAAAGCATAACGCAAATAGCATAATAATTTTTATCATTTATAGTTGTTTAGATTTAAAACCAGTTCTCTATTAGCGTATGGTATAAAATCATGTTGTGTATACTTTTCATGGGCTATGGTCCAGCTATGTATTTTAGTTCTTAATTTTATATAAGTTAAGCATAGACCATATCCTGTTTGTATACCTAAGTAAAATAAAAAAAAAATAAAAAAAAATAACGGTCTCTCACAGCAAACTTTTTTTTACAAAGACTTTGTTAGGTATACAATAAACGTCACAGGGTCGCTACGACGATGAGGATTATTTCTGTAATATTCCTATAGAGACGACTAAACAGTTGAGTTCTTGCTCACTTCAGGCGAAATCATTACTAGTTTCGAGTGTTGATAGGTGCGAATCCTCTTTTAAATTCAGACATATTGGTCCTTTAGACATCATAAAAACATTCAAAGAACTAGAACAAAAGAAAACAGAGGATAAATCGGGTATATCAATTGACACAATAAAACCCATTATACCTCTAATAGCTCCTTACTTATCTTATATCTTTAATAAATGTATTGATCAAAATCAGTTTCCAAATTTATTGAAACATAGTAAGGTTGTACCTTTATTTAAATCAGGAGACAAAAGTGACCCCAGCAATTTTAGGCCAATTTCAATATTACCCACAATAAGTAAAATTTTTGAAAAACTCATTTTTAATCAATTACTTTCCCATTTTAAACTTAATAATTTCCTACACGAAAAACAGTTTGGGTTCTCTAAAGGTAGAAATACAACTGATGCTGGGGTAGCACTCATCAGACACATTCTTGATGCTTTTGAAGACAAACATGATGCTGTAGGTGTATTCTGTGATTTATCAAAGGCGTTTGATTGTGTAGACCATCAAACACTGCTCATTAAGTTGGAACACTATGGTGTCTCGGAAAACTCAACAAGGTTGTTAAGTTCATACCTATCAGGTAGAATACAATCGGTTAACATAAATGGTACCTACTCTTCCGGTGCCCCCCTTCAAATGGGGGTGCCCCAGGGCTCAATATTGGGGCCCTTACTCTTCCTAATATATGTAAACGACCTACCATTTCATTCCACAAATCTTTGTGAGATAGTTTTGTTTGCTGATGATACTTCCTTGATTTTTAAAATGAAAAGACATGAAGAAAATTTTGACGATGTAAACAATACTCTCTCCAAAGTATTGAATTGGTTCACCACCAATAACTTGTTACTGAATGCTAGTAAAACTAAATGTATAAAATTCACTTAATGTAAAGCAACTTACACCAAATATTGTACTAAATGGTAATAATCTAGTCTTAATGGACTCCACTGTATTTTTGGGCATTACACTTGACTCAAAATTACATTGGGGACCTCATATTGAAGCCCTAGCTAGGAGGCTAAGCTCAGCTGCCTTTGCAGTTAGAAAAATTAGGTACCTGACTGATGTTGAAACGGCGAGGCTTGTATATTTTAGTTACTTCCACAGTATTATGTCTTACGGTCTTCTCTTGTGGGGTTCTGCTACAGACATTGAAACCATATTTATTTTGCAGAAAAGAGCCATTCGTGCTATTTATAAACTTAGTCCTCGTGACTCCCTGAGAGAGGTCTTTAAGAAAATCAACATATTAACTGTGGCTTCTCAATACATTTTTGATAATATAATGTACGTCCGTAAAAATTTAGATAATTTCATGAAGAAAAGCGACATTCACCCATATAACACAAGAAATAAACACAAGCTTGTCGTTCCTAACTTCAGATTAGTTAAAACTAGTAATTCGTTTATGGGAAATTGTATAAAATTCTTTAATAATATACCACACAATCTTGTCGAATTGCCGGTTGATAAATTTAAGAAACACGTTAAAAACACGCTTATGTCTAAAGGCTATTATAAGGTTCAAGACTATCTAAACGACACGAATGTGTGGTCCGTCCAGCCTGCACCGACTGATGTACTTACCTTTGATGATTTTGATTTTACGGCAGCTAGTGGTGACTGAGTTTGTTCCGGCGTTTCTTCTCAGAACTTGCCTAATTGTCTGTGTTCTGTCTCGAAGCGCTGGTAGGGCCCAAAAGATAAGGAGACATGTTTCGGCCCTTTCAGGGCACATTTATTTTTATTTTTTTCACTGTATATTTTGACGTTCATAAGTGTCATTTCATGACCTAAATTGAAATAAAGATTTTGAATTTGAATTTGAATTTACGGCAAACTTTAGAAAAAGCACAACATGGTTTTTACGAATATTCACACCACTGGGTAATTGATATTGGATATGTTGCCAAAATGCTTATAATAATCGCTTTTAGTTGTTGCCGGAAAGTTTTCTACCGTAGTCGAGAATGTAAAGGTTCATAATAGAGTATAAAATCTTATGAAATGGAAGTAGGTATTATGATGATTTATTTTCATTAAAAGTTTGTATTGCCTTTTTTCAGCATAGAGTTAGAAACTAGTCTACACTTATTTGTAGAGTTTCATAGTAAATAAATAATAAACGTCTATATTTACCCGTTAAACGAAGTTTTCACCTAGATTTGTTGAGATTTTTATGTAATTTATTATCTTCACTTTGCATAGTAAAACGTAAAGTACAGTAAAGTCAGCCTGTAAGCATCCCACTGCTGGGCAAAGGCCTTATCTCAAATATGAGGCAGTATGAGCCATACTCCACCACGCGTGCGGATCGGCGGAGGAGTGTTTGCATAAAAAATAAGGTAAAAAAACAAAATCCACATTGGGGAACCCAGTCTTACCTTACCTAAAAGCTGACAACACTGTTTTTTTCCAAAAAAATCTAAAACTGCCCATTTTTATGCGTGTTCAAACAATGGACAAGTACGCCATTTGCATGTGTGTCGAAACAGGCTCGCGTTCGTTGTGAATTCCTTTTGTCTGCGCCCCACGGGCGAGCAAGCAGTGTGTGGTTTTAGGGCTGGCACAAAACATTTTTATTTCTGCAACAAGAAGAAATGTTATAAAATAAGTATTGAATTCTGTTCTTAAAATCTGACACTTAAAAAAAAGTAACAGTTTGTGATTACTTGATCAATACAAAAATTAATACGCATTTAAAATCAATTTTAGTTAGGCATGTTTTTTTCTTTTGCTGTTGTCTAAGTTGTTATGTAGTTTATATAAATTGCACTTGTAAAAAGACAACTGTGAACCTGTGACAGACGAGGAATTGAACCCCGTGTCTTACGCAATCCGGGAGTATGCCTATACCACTCGGCCACCGTCACATTAACAGGCCTGTTGAATTTTGCAAGTGCTTTTTAACGCGTAGGCTGCGTGACATCATCAATGTTATGTAGTTTGTTTACCACTTGACTAGCAAAGCCACGAGTAATGGTCAAGAGTCGATTTTCAATAACATTTGCTTTTATCAGTCTCAAATAAAGTAATAATTGTGTTCAAAATTTCAGTTATAAACAACATTATCAAAAATATGTGCTCTATGGAATTGTAGTAATTATTGTGTTCGACAAAGATCACTTCACGCAACTTCTTTATACAGCCCTGACAAAAATAAACGAGAACCTCAATCGGATGAAACAATACCACACTTAATTCATGAAACGTCAAACTCAGCGAATCGCCAAGTCGAAAAAAGCCGTTATCTCCAATCATCCACCAGTGTCAGCCCTGGGTCCAAGGGTGGGAAAAGAAAAGTTGTGTGAGCGTAAAATTAGTTTTTTCCGCTTTCAACCACTGTGCGGTACCGAATGAACTGCCTCCAAAGGAGAATAATAGTTTATTTCTATAGGAAAAATGCTGCCAATAGAAACAGAAAAATATTATCCGTATTTTCCGGATCACAAGTCTCTTTATAAAGTTTGTACAAGCTTAGCTATAGTTATACATACTACAATTTAAAAGGTAGGGATGTTTCAAAATAAGTCGTTGTTTATAAGGCAGTCTTACTGGGCGATGCAATTGCAAGAAAATATAAACTAAAACTCAAAAAAGATAACATTTTTAAAAGTGAGTAGCACATATGTCCAATCTGCTCACAGAACGTGCAAAAATTCAATTATTTTACTTATGTCAAGTATACATACTGGTACACCAGCGATACCTAAGCATGCAAACTCTTGTACGAGCCTACATGTGAAGTGCTTATTATTTATGTTTACACTTTTAGGTATACTTTGTAAGTGTAACCTGGAAAATTCTAAATTAGGGTACAGTGTAAGTTTCATCAAAATCGGCCCAGTAGTTATTGCGATAGGATATTTGAGGGTAACTGAAAATCACTAAATATTTTTCATTTATGTGAAACCGCCTTTTGCAAAATTGCAAGCATAAAGGACAGCAATGATCTGCGCACAATTGATGCAGACTTCAAATTTGTTTTTGTAAATAGAAATCAAATTCGTTATTTTAAATTTTTAGTCAGGTTTTCTATTGCAGTTTCATTTTTTAAAAACAATTTTTGTTCTGATAAATCAGCTACCAATTTTCCTTACACAAGATTTGAAGATAATCCAATCCCATTTCTGTCTTCTTGCCAACGTTATCAATTCGTTTCTATCTAGATTGAACCAGTCACTTCTAGTCTTTGTTCTGATAAGAATCTTTGAAAACTTTAAAGTTAAAATATCGATACCTTATATTCTTTAAAGATTTGCTACAACTTAAGCAAGTTACTGTGATGTAAGGGTGTATATAGGTAATACTCGCATACCTTAACAGCTGAATGATTTCTTTTCAAACTGGTGATTTATTTTTGTTAATGTCCAAAGGACAAAGGACAAAGCACAGTTTCAGAATTTCTTAAAAATTCTTATTATCAACAATTTAAGTTAGAATTATTTAAACTCAATTAAAAATTGGAACGGAGCTCAACAATTGCATGCAGCAAATTAAAAAAGACGCAATTTAAAAATACATGCAAATTGCGTACAGACAGATATATCTTAACCAATGTGTTAGCTCTTCTATCTTGTTTATGACCTAGCTTTAGTTACGAGTGAGGCTGTAAGCGCGTATCAGTTAATTGAATTTCATTGTTCAGATGGTACAGTCACCGAGAATAATAGGGAGAGGGTTGTGTGGAAGCCAGAGCTTAGAATCAAATTGTACCTTAAAGGGTTTTTGATAAATTCACTACCGTATACCTTTTCCGATTGGACAGAGACATGCAGAAAGATTGTAATGGGTACCGGAGAATGTTGCAAAGATAAATTAAAAACGCAACAAAATATTGATAACTACCATAAATTATATGAACTTTACAGTATTTGTGACATTCAATAAATTGTTACTCTTTTGAATTCTGTTTCTGAAGTTGGCTTCAGAAACAGAACGACGAATGTTTCAAAGCTTAGAAGTGTTCTCATAAGTTTTAAACATTAACTGCTTTACAAAGCAAGGGCAACGCAAACACAATGTTGATATAATAAAAGTTTGACGTGAAGAAGTTTGAACATAATGAGAATTGAATTTCACAAATTTTACGCCAAATGCTCGACTGAACATTCCAAAGCTTAAAAATAAATGACGTTCATTTGTTACTTTAAAATTCTTGTTTGTTTTTAATTTATCAACGTCAACGGATAGTAACAGCTTAGGCCTTATGCATATTTAAATATTGATAACGAGTATATAGTAGTAGTAGTAAGTGTAGTAGTAATAGGTACCCAAAAACTTTTAAATGATTCCCTTATAGCAAAACCTGTCCATTTTGAATTTAATAAAGTTCTGCGTGCTCTACAAAAGTTTAATTTACTATATTTTAACCCCCTTATTCATAATAATAACTCAAACGGTCTTTTAAACCTATTTTAGCTATTACACTGTTTTGTCACTTTTTGTCAAATGATGACAGCGCCAAGAAAGAATGACACAAAACAGTGTAAGGGGGTTAAATGTGAGCTCATTTGAAAGTAGGTACAAATCCGAAATATGTACAAATTCAAAATTGGTTTTAAGTTCATATGACAGTCTATTAAACTAAAACCAAATAAGATAAAGCTTGACATTTTATTAGAACAACACTGATGCTGCGACGGTGTACACACACATACAGCAAGAACAGTATTTCAAAATTGCCTCGTTATCAACCTCGACTGTTTTCCGCATTCAAGTTCCACATTTTTCTTGATGACCCAACTTCGCTGGCAGGCCTTGTATAATTCAAGTTAGCAGCTTCTTGCGAACGACGAACTTTGCTCCCAATGTACAAAGTACGATGTATTGTGAAATGTACAAGTTTATAACGCTGTAGGCTATACGCTCATTTACTTACGCTTTGTAGTACATACGTAGCCTTATTGTATAGCTAGTCTAAAAAATATATTGGGCAATAGTATTTGACGCCATGATTTTACTTGAAGGGCTTTGTGAATGCTTAGTTATTCTGTAGTCCAAAAGTACTTTAAATTTGTTTTTGTCATTTTATAATCCTTTTTAGAATTTGTTATGTATTTGCTTTAAACAGTAATGAACTATTTAATATTTATTTTTCACGCTGCGCAGTCTAGCACTGAAAATATTATTATTGTGCATGTTTAGTACGCAGAACCCGTTTAAATTTAATAGGCAGACAAATATTTTATGTGCATTTGACTTAAAAAATTTTATTATCTGCAATGCTTGTGAATTTTAAGTAGGTACTTTATATGGGTGTGGTTAATTAAGTAAAACTCTTAATACTAAAACGTTGAAAGAATTATTTTGTGTTGGTCATAGTTTCAATTATGCGACGAAATTCCTCATAAGAAATCTAAAGTTAATTTAATCGTCTCACTCAAAAACTTGCTAGACATTTAATGAATAAAGTTTTTTGTGATATACCTTCTACATAATTAAGTGCCGCCCCTGTACACATTCTTCAATACAGTTTACTTCTATCGTAAAGTAAGTCGCAACAAAACCTCGTTATCGTTACCGTACCAATCGCTTACATATTTGTTTCTCAATGACCTGCTTCCAGGTATTCCCGTTAATTTAATTATGACTGGTTAAACATATTACTTTTACTCCGAACATATAATATTTCTTGTTGAGTAATCAATTTTATTCTTTAAGGGAAGAGCTCACAATCTACTATTCGTTGACGTAGTTGATACTTTTTCCTGAGGTGTAGAGATATTTAAAGTCCAAAAGGGGGGTTATGTTTTAGATACATACTCGTAGATAAGTAATGTGGCCATCATTACCAATTGATTCAAGTGCAGTTAAGGTCTGAAATAGATAATAAACTATAACTGTTTCGAAAGAAGAGCATCTAGAAAGATGCTTTATACAAAAACAGTTGTTACCTCGACGGTAGAGATAATGCATCAAAATTCGGTTGTGTTTCGAAGACAAATCTGAGGTAAGTCGCATTACACTCTTATTAGGATTGCCAATCATATTCACTTCGTATTTGGTGACAATAACATCATGCTCACTTGAATTTGTAAAGGCTACTTTTCGCTAGCTGCCGTTGTATGACATTTGGACATTTTCCGTGTATTACAACACAGGCAAAGGCTGTACTTTGACAGCCATCAGGCTGATCGAAACAGCACAAAGAGAATTCGAACTAACAGGCTTCAAATGCTACTGTACACTTTTGATACAAAGTCAGAATAGTGAAACAGTTGTCAATTGGTATTTGCGGGATCAAAAAGCACAAGTTTTTTTTTAACAATTTACATTTTACTTTAAAGAATGGATGGTTTTTTAATGGTTCAATTGATTCAAGAGCCAAGCTCTTATGATCGTTCGATCGACAGCTATCTATCGGGATAGCTTATTGATTTCGGCTACTAACCTTTTATTAATTTGTTTCGGATTTAACTGTATCTATAATATAAAAATGAATAGCAAAATGTGTTGGTAAGCGCATAACTCAACAACGCTTGGACCAATATGGCCAGTTCTTTTTTTAAATGTTTGTTGAAGTTCAAGGATGGTTTTTACGGCGAGAAAAATTCAAACGTTTTCTAACTAAAATGTAGGGTCCAGGCGGATAATAATTACCACAAAACGGGGCCGGGGCAGGACGGTGGAACCACTAGTTTTAAATAGATATTACATTATAAATTGCTACCTCACATTTGAGGTAAGGCCTTTGCCCAGCAGTGGGATGCTTACAGGCTAACTTTACTTTTTATAAATTGCACTTGTAAAAAGCAACTGTGAACCTGTGACAGACGAGGAATTGAACCCCGTGTCTTACGCTATCCGGGCGTATGCCTATAGGCATACTCGTACGCCGTACGTAGTAAGTGCAATTCATATTATTAAATTTGTATGGTGACACAACACTATAAAAACAAAAATAAACTATCAATATTACATTATTTAAAGCTTTACTGCTGCTTAATGAGCAGAATATTTAGTAATTATGAGAGTGGGACGCCATGAAAACTTTCAGTCATCATCCGTTACGTAAATAAAATTCAACGAGTGCTTTTTGGTGCTTGTTAGGATAAATGACGCAGGTACATTTTCATCCCACACATACTAAAACTAATGCGCAGTCTCAAGGGACTGCTTTATAAAATAAAGTGTCAGGCGCGGAGTTATGGTCGTCATCATAATACACAGTCTTCATATGAAATGTGGAAATACACAGCAAGCAAATGTCAGTCGTAACTCGCTACACACTATGCATAAACCACCCACATTATTTAGGTGCTACTATATGTATTTAGGGAACTTGATGCGTAGAAAATTAAACAGCCTTCAAAAAACTGACCAAAACGTTGTCAGTTTTTTATTTCACATTTTTAGTAATTACCCATATCTCAAAAACTACTGGAACGATTTTGATGAAACTTACACTGTACCCTTAGTTTAAATATACCTGATTGAACTTAAAAAGAACTATCCTGCTAAAACTTTTCATTTTAGAGAAATCCGTGGACAAACATTCAATCATAATACACTTACGAATTTTGCACACTGGTTTGGAAGCCCTAATAGATCCCTCCACTCAAATATTATCATATTCTAATGATATCACATACATACAGCTCGAATTGATAATCTCCTTTTTTGAAGTCGGTAAAAAGGCATAATGTTGTTCAGTAAAAGTTAGGCAGACCCAGAAAATGATGGCTAGATGATCTCGATCACTTCTGCGAAGACTGGCCAGTTCAGACCAGTAACCGCGACCAATGGAGAAGTTTGGGGGAGTCTTACGCCCAGCAGTGGGGCAGTAACAACTAACTAAAAAAAGGCGAGGTTCTTCTGTATAATAGTGGTTCCACACAGCTGGCTTTGCCGCGGCATACGTCAAGACTTGTCGGTTACTATGCAATTGATTGACAGCTTTGTTCATGCCACCGGGCTGCGTGTAGCCACTTTGAGGTATACTGGAAAGTTATATGTGTTAGATCATAAATGTTTATAACAACCTATAGTTTTCCACAGCACGCAACGTGATCAGATGCACAGAAGCAGCATCACCTTATCTGTTTTCGTTGATCCGCATCATAGAAACGTGTTATTAGAGTCACTCATTACTATCCTATTTCTAGTATATAACTATAATTTGTTTTTTCATACGTGAAATTTACATACTTAATGTGCATTTGACTGATTCATGACTTACAAGTCATAAACTCACGTAAACTCACTTTAATGCTTACTTAACTGGACAATATTTTCAAATCTGATGATTATGAATATTCTGCAGTGATTTCCCTAGCTACGAGTACGTTTCTTTCGTGAACTTTGCAGCAAATACTAAACATCTAATTTTTCAAAATCTTTATAATTTTTCAGCATCTCATCGCGTTCAGACGTCGTGTTTAGGCTTTTTCCTTGTTGTGATTTTTTCCCTCGCTAATGGAAGAGATGGAAGGTACATATTTCCGCTGAAACAAAGCCTGCGGTCGAGCTAGCGCTAAATGTAGGGTTGAGTTATTGTTTTGGCAGCCTATTAAGGCTGTATGTTTTATTTAATAAAGCTTTTATAATATGTTAGTACTATAGAGGTTTATAAGCATAATAAGTCCGTAAGCAAAACCTCTATGTCTCGCTTGTTTGACGCTTCAGAATTCAAAAAGGTAATAATTACGACATTCAATTTTAAATAAAAAAAACTCTAACAAATGTTCATGAAACATAGCTAAAAATACTCGCAATAAAATTATCTATGAAACAAAAAAAAAACTAAACGAAAATCGGTTTATCCGTTTGGAAGCTATGATGCCAGAGATACACAGAAAGGAATACTAGTCTGAAAATATTGCTTTATATCAAAAGAACAAACCGTCACGATGTAACTATCACATCTAGCTCTGTTAGAACGAGACAAAGTATAAGCGAATTTCACATAGCCGCATGCATATCACTAGCGTTGGTATTTACTAACCGCGTTATTAGCCTACGTGACACCTTATAATAGACACCCTCAGAATTTAATATCCTATCTAATATCCATGGCTTAAATTTGAGGAGTCATTGCTCTGACTGTCACACCATACTTAAAGGTTCATTCCATCAGTAAAATCAATATTGGAATTAGAAATCACAATAATTTACTGCTAACATTTCAGAAGCCTGCCTTGTAGCCGTACCAATCTTTATAATGCCAGTTCCGAGTGAAATTTAAGGCACGATGGAAATAAAGCTAAATCACGTGCGTGTTGGAATATGAATAGCCTCTGGCGTGTCGTGTCGTGTTGTAAATAATATTGGTTTACGACAAAATCGATTGACTGCGTACCTACCTAAAGCCTGGTGAACTGTAAGAGTTCATAGTTCATACTTTAGTTTATTGATAATTCGAATACTAAACAGTTTTCAAGCCTTTCAAGTGTGATACTTTAGTGTTGAATAGAACTGGTTGATTTCGTATGTTATGAAATGAGAGATGTATTGGCTAAAGGTGTGCGCTTCCCGTAATCTCGTATTTTTTTGTATGTAAACCATCTTTAGAAATTGAATGATAATTATTCTGTTAGTTTCTCGTTAAAATTGAGTCAAAATGCATTTGTAGGCCTAACATGCATGCCTGCATGCATGCAATCCATGCATGCATGATAAAATATTTTTATTTACTGAATGACTACACATTTTATGAACTTGTAAGGTTTTGCTTTGCTTTTAAAAATATATAAGTACATTAAAGTTAGTAAAAACAGCATTTAATATAGTAAGAAAAGACGTTTGAAATGTATCGATTGCCGCGTGAAATTATAAAGGAACGCGCATCTTAGGCTCGCAGAATACATATCAGTTTCCACTATTACAAAGACTAAAAACACTTAGACCAAAAATAAAATCAAACCTAACTAAACTTTTTGGTGATTAAATTATACTTGGTAAAATGTTCAATACTTAACATTTATCGTAAGTGACTTTTTAGGGTTCCGTAGCCGAATGGCAAAAAACGGAACCCTTATAGTTTCGTCAAGTCTGTCTGTCTGTCTGTCTGTCTGTCTGTCCGTCCGTATGTCACAGCCACTTTATTCTGAAACTATGAGTATCACACAGCTGAAACTTTGTAGGTAGGTGTATCTTATTTACCGCTTTCCGATTCAGATACAAAAAGTAAGAAAAAAATAATTTTTAAGGGGGGGGCTCCCATACATAAAACTAAAACCTAAAATTTTTTTTTACTCAAACCTATGCGTGTGGGGTAACTATGGATAGGTCTTTTAAAATGATGTTGAGGTTTCTAAAACCATTTTTTCTAAAAGTCTAAGGTTTGAGATAAAGAGGCTTCCAAAGTGGTAAAATGGGCGTCCCCCTCATCAAACTTTTGAATTAAGAAAGTGAAAATTTTTAAAACAATATATGATGTAGCTCTCAACAAAAACTTGCAACGAAAATTGGTTTGAATGAGATCGAACCAGTAGTTTTTGAGATATTGCACATTTTTATCAACCGCAAATATAACTTTGTCTTTCATATAAACACTATGAAAAACAAAGTTATTTTTGCTGTCACAAAATATTTTTATGTTTTCGTTAAGTGGAAGTAAGTGGACCTTGAATTCAGTTAAGGGTGGCACGGAACCCTCAGTGCGCGGGTCCGACACGCACTTAGCCGGTTTTAAACATTAATAATACAAGACGAGATTCAATAAAGATCAGCGATGGAGTAGTAATAGCCACACGACCTATCGTTAGTCAATCCTACGTCCAGCTAAACTGCATGGAACGTGACCCGCATGTACCAAGGTATCTCAATGGCTATCGGCTGCCACATATCACCGATTACGCCCCTATTTCAATGCTATTGCCAAAGGCTATGTACATGCTAATACAGTTGGCCGAGTAAATGCAACAGCAGTGTAGGGTAAGGATACAATTAAGCATGTAAGAAGTAAAGTTATCGGCCGCCGATTAAATATATTGACAACCTGTCCGTACAAAACATACACATATACGAGCGGATGACTGGTAAAGAAAGCCCTAAGGCATAAAGTCCGCCAATTGTACAATTGTTGCAATGAAGTTTTTAAATAATTCATCTTTTAAGTTTTTAAATAAATATTTTGTTCTGAATGTGATACAGAGTACGGAACGCTACCTTATAATTTCTGATATCTAAGTTACTATCTAAGTTAGTTATTCATTCACACTATATTAAAATTGTTTGTACTACTAGTTTCACACGGTGATTGGGTATAGTTGTATTTAAATTTTCAGCAATGTAGGTCAGTATTTAAGTATACCTCTACTTATAAATGAGTTGCGATCTTATTTTAACCAACTTCAAAAAAGGAGGTTATGTAACTGACTGTACTGGAACCAAATCAAACACTTGCTATAATATATTCGAGTAACATAAATTGTCTACTGCAATCAATTTTGACATATTAATAGCAATAGAGCCGATAACAATACGAACATAATCTTGTTACTGATTTGATGAACATTACAGATTCACTGAAAATCTACTGACTGTGTAGTTTCAGTGGTCCTCTAACTGCTTTTGATACTTGTAAGTATTTATTGGAACTTGATGTAACGAAACGTGAGGATTTTAGACATAAATATCAATGATGTTTTAAAAGTAACTTTTACAACATCATTGCATAATTATCGAAGCAAAAAGCGGTAGGACCATAGAATTATTATCCCTTTCGGAAAGGAATATTAATTTTATGGGTATAAGACACAAAATCTTTTGCGTGGTTTAGGAAGGCTTAAAACCAACACTGGGAAAGGCTAAAAGCGAAGATAGGCAATTAGTGTTAGAATTTGTGATTTATTAATTCGTTTCTCATCTTGCCGTTCGATCCATGATAAAAGAGTATATATTTTTTAAAATTATATGTCTTGGGGCGTATTGCTATTTACCTTTAATCCGTTCAAGTTCAGTTTGAGGTAGTTCAATTCCCTCTAAACTATTTGAGTCGACAAATTGGTATTGCGATGCAACTGGGAAAAAAATAAAAGTATATCTATCTTACTCATGTAGTGCTGTCCCACAGTAATCTGTTGAGTGGGTTATACGAAATCGCAATACGTATTTGCTAATCCGTTCAAAAGCAGAGCTGCATAACTGTCAAAGCAACATTGCAATACGCATCCTTTTATATTTAAGTTCAATTCGGTATAATCTAATGATGACAAGCAAGTCGTTGTTATTCACAAAGCGGTAATAAGACTCGTATAAATGATTCACTCACACATTCCGCTAGGCATCTTATTACATTCCAGATGGCAGACGTAAATAGAGATACGTCATTCCACCTAATAAAAGAGTCGGTGAATAGCGTGAAAAATGACCACTATTTGTCAGCAGTTTAGCACTGCCACTGCCCACGATACGAGGAGAGTTTGAAAGCCGTTGGACGGTACTTTTAGGTTGCTGGAGAGAGTTTTCAACAAAATAATACTTGTTTCTAAGGTTTACGCGAATACTACTCATTTATTTATATAGCAATTTTAATAGTGTAGCTATTAATTAAATAAAATTCCCTCACAATATGTTTTCTTCATTAAGATTTTTTTATTTATCGCTGCTATTATAATTTAACTAAATTAGGCCATCTTACACCTATCTTTAGTTCATCATCATTGTCAGCCGAAGAATGTCCACTGCTGAACAAAGGCCTCTCCTAAGGCCCACACTGCTGAACAAAGGCCTCTCCTAAGATCCACAATATAATAGAACTACATACCTAATGTTTTCATTCAGTGTGATTCTGCAATATTTACTAAGTGGACTCCATCTCACTCAGCCGCCTTATTACTCATTCTGTCATTACAAAATTATCATTCTGTCTCTGTCAGATTGTTTGAAATTGACATAAACAGGGCCTCAATTCTGCTAATTGCGTCGTCACCGAGTTGTGCATCAATTTTACAACGAGCGTGCTATTAATACACCTCGCTATTCTGACAGCGGCTGCTGTAGTGACTTAGTTGTGCTACTATAGTCGGTGGTTTTTTGACAACTAATTTGACAGCCCCTTGACATTGACAATCAATTTTTATAATTTCGATCCTATAGTACAGTAATAGCTTTTAAAATTGTTTGTCAAAAAAAAAATACTAAATATTGTATCTAAATTTTCAAAAATTACAAAATATAGTTTTTGTCGAGGTGTATAGATGAGTGTAGGAACTTCAATAAGTTAAAGAATTATTCACATGCACGTAATTGGATGATAGGTACCTATCCTCATTCAAATTCTGCCAAGTGGTAATCATCACCCATCCATCATCATGAAAGTAAAATAAGATAAAGTTCATCACATAAAGATCAAATACAAAAGTTTAATGTGAAATCATAGTAATATATACGTTAATGAAAATAAATAAACCAAATGCAAAATCATTTTATAATTTTATGCCCGTGAACACAGGCAACGAGAGTCACAAAAAAAACATATTGGTTTTATTTTTGTCAAAGTTTGACACTTTTTGGTCTGTTATTCCTATTTTCCACGAATTTACCCCTATTTGAAATCCACAAAATTTTAATAAAATCTCCACATTTTATGAAATACAAACGACTTGCAGGGGACGCACACAGTAATCGACCGTAAAGTGCAGCCGAGGTGCCTCACTGTGACTAAGTTTTTAAAGAGAAATACCTACATACCTACTTTGTATGCAGCACTCTAACTTATATCTAAGCCTAGGGTTCGGAGACCAAGAAGATAATTTCAATGTTGATACTTAAAGTGCTAGTACAGTAGCTATATGTAGCTGAATGAACCCTTTGTAAATGATGTGTACAGTAAACCGCGACGTGACGTGACCTACTCGTATCGACCCATTTTTATTTATAAAATAAATGTATACTGATAAAAAGGTGCCAAGATTCATTTATTTAATCAACCATCTCCTAAAGTTAAGTGATCACAATACATGATATTGAAATCTAATTACTAAATTTTATTTCGGTTTACAGTGAATTATTTTGTTCCATTTAAAATGTACAGAATAATAGACATCGATTTATTTTATTATTCTTTCTTCTTTTACTATTCTTTTAAATGCTATAATGTTATGCTATGAAGTATGACGAATATTTTTTACGCACAATAGGAACATGTTTTATAAGCTAGAACTTGAAAATTTTCAGCACTGTGTTTAGTGTTTCTTGTCAGCATAACAATCTAGCGAGATTTCTTTCTTGACTTGCTTTACGCCTGAAAATTAATTGAATTATTATAAAGAGTTTGACATAATTGTGTCTTATATTCTCCGAAAATAACGCATTCGTCTTCTACTTGGGAGAAACAAATCCTTTTGGAGTCGGAGCATACTGTCGAGCTTACGTAAGTACACCAGCAGTCGTCAATCATGCACCGACTCCAAAAGAATCGGTTTCTGCAAAATAAAAAACAAATTCGTTATTTCAGCTTTGAAGTCAGATTTTTTAAGGGAGTTGAATTAATAATTACTTCATGATTTTCAGTTATTACCCATATCTCAAAATCTACTGAACCGATTTTAATTAAACTTACAAGTACCCTATGTTAAAATATACCTGACTGAACTAAAAAAGAATCACCTTGCTATGATTTTTCTTTTATAGATATCCTGAGACAAACATATAAACATACATTCACTTACGAAATTTTGCACACGTCTTCGGAAGCCAACAACAAGAAGATCAATATACTCATTTTTTTAACAAATTCTAACGATATCATATAGATACAGCTCAAAATGGATTACCTCCTTTTTTGAAGTCGGTAAAAATCTAAAACTGTACAACGCGATACCAAAACGGTTGGTTACCTCGTCCTAGTCTGATTTTTGGCAGTACTAAACAGCCTAACCTCACTTTGAGTTGTGTCAAAAATTGCTCTAGTGGATTATTTCGATTTCTATAGTTTTCTATACGTCAATGTTTTTTGACAGTTTTTATACCCAGCCAGCTTAATTTTAGGCATCTGTCACTTAACTGAACGAATTTATTGAATGAAAAAGTTATTATTTAAATTACCTACTTCATTCACCTATAACAACATTACTTTTAAAAAAATACATCATAATGTTGGACTACTTTGCAAATTTGATTGATTGATTAGTGACATACTTCTGATACTTGTCAATATTTTTTTGATTTGCAAAAAAATGTATTAAAATTTTAATTTATTTGCTTAATTTAATTTAATTTAAGTGCTATCGTAATTCCTATAAGATTATATTAAGAAACCAAAAACTTGCGCACGGCCTGACCCTCTGGTAAACCATGGTACTTGAGTGGGTTACTGGTTCAACAGCATCCATGGTTTACCAGAGGTTGATGGTTCAAATCAAGCCCATGCATAGTGAATTGAGAAAGTATCGATGCAAAGATTGAAACAGACTGACTGTGTAAACAGCACTAAAGTTAGCTCACTCCGTTTGACAAGAAATCTTTTATTTTCCGTCGAGGAACAACGTTTTGAAACTGATGACAACTATTTTTTGCCATCGGCCAATGTATGGATGTCCCGTATCTAAAAAAGATTACATGATCAGTGGTACTAAATTAAAACGAATGGCCTAGAAGGTCAGATACCCAGAGCTGTTAAAATAAAAAAGTTTTTAAAAAAGTTCAAATCAAAATGACGAAAAAAAATATCGAAAATCGTTTAAAAAAATATATTTCTGCGTTGTTGACCCACGACTGCTGCACGTCGCTTTCTATCTCTCTTCCTCTTGCTTACGGCAGCATCTTCTCACTCACTTACTCAGATGAGTTGTTGCTTCGTTGTGGCTCCATAGCACACAGATTGTGCTACTTCCATTGCCATCTCCCTTTCTCTTGCTTGTGGACCTATCTTCTTACTCGTTTACTGTTTTGAGTTTGACAATGTCATGTCTGTCATTATGTCTGGCAATGTAACTACTGTCACTGAGCATTTATATGTATAATACACAATTTTGTTAAACAATAACTTTTTCTGCAAAGTACACGATTATGTGGCAATAAATAGAATTTAATTTGTGAAAAGTCATCACATGAGTACGTTCAATGCATCGATAAGCGCATCAACGCTGTGATCAAGGAGATAATTTGTTTTGGTTCATTGTCAAAGCTTACCTGAAACGATTTGATAATGGATAAACCTATTTATGTAATAAATATCAATTTTACACAATGTATCTAGCCTCCAAATTATTTAAAGTATTAAAAACTATAAAGATTTAGATTTATTTCCAATGAAAACGGTATGAATGGTGAGGTACTTTTCAACGCTTCTTATTAACGTCAAAGATATATAAACGTCCTTCATCATCAAATCCTCTTCGTCAGGCGCTCTAGTATTCTGCAACAAATTTATCAATGAGGATATATATTTATATTTATTAAAGGTACAGGAATCACTGATTATGTAATCTTATTACATGTAGGTACAACTTTGAGAGTAGGTCCACCTTGGGGTAGGAGATGAAGAGTAGACTCCCGTGTGAACATAAATTACATCAGAGTTTGCTGTAAACCATAATCATTAAAATATCCGTCCTAAGCTTTCTAAAATGTACTTACGGTGACATAAAGACTCAAAGCGATTGCCTACATGCTTCTCAGCCTTTGGAAAGTTCTGTCCGCATCTTCTCGTTAAGCATATTATTTTCCTTTTATTTCCATTTGGTACTTTTCTATCCTGATGTGCCTTATTTAAATAACAAATTATTGGTTATTTCGTTAGACGATTTATAATTTGATCCAAATATTTTTTAAATATCATATCAGCGGGTCGCCACTACGAACAATCAAAATTATGAACGTACTTTGTGCCAACAATCACTATTCTACCAAATTAAAAATGTTAAAAGCATTCTAATTTTAGTCGGGTTATACGTCAAATTGAATGTTGGTATTATTGTCAAAATGGCGATTCTTTCTGTGTAATTTCGTAAATCACGTTTTGCAATTTTGTTTTCATTGAATATAACAGAAGAATCGTGTAAATTCGCGAGTTATGGGGGGTAAAGCACTAAGAAAATGTGAAGTTTGTGGTGTAAAGCGAGTCAGAAAATGTACTTCTGACATATTTTTAGCCAGATTTCCTCTGGAACCTAACAGGTAGATGATCAGCAAGTTTACGTTTTTTCTCATTATGTGCATGCAAATTATGATGTTTAATGACTGGATTCGGCTGCCTACTAACTATATTTGTTACAATAATCGCATAAAAAATTTAAAAATAATATTAACGTTTGTAAATAGTGCGGTGCTCATACATAAAATTATGTCGATATTTTTGACGAGTGATTTCTATTGTACGTGCTATTTTTGAAAATTGATTGAAGATTTGGCTTATTTACCTTTGTATAAATTAAATGAAACCAATTCATCTGCGGAGATCACTTTCCTCGTAATATGTATAATGAAAATGGAAGTCGACTAAGAAAGTTTGCTGTACCTACATTAAATCTTCTTAATCCACCACTTACTGATGACATTCTTGCAAATTTCCCTATTTATGACTCAAACCATTATTTTTCTTATAGCCCAAGGAAGAAAATTCCTTAGTTCGAAACCACGTCAATTGGTGTGTTGTCTGGCGCATATTTATATTTACATATTTATATTTATAGGTTCTAATGAAGATGAATGACGACACCTAATTTTGTACATTATGGAGCAATAAAGTATTGAGTATTGAAGCGTAGGCAGAGGCCCCAAAAGACGGACTGCCGACCGAAAATCTCCGGATGGGGATAGATCTGGACCAATTATTGTGAAGAAAATCCAGCCAAAGACGTCCAACGGCTGACGTGATTGTGATGATGAACCTCAATTATTCTAAATAAACGACTTGATTCTTACTCTTTTTTTATTAGAAAAAAGTCAGCGGTAACCATTTCACAGCATGTCAATATTCTTACAAATATTCTGTGTATATGCACTATGAAGGCGTGCTATATTGGAATTTACCGCTTGCTTATATTTTTTAAAGTAAAATATTTGAGATTTTGAAAGTAAATCCTAAGCAGTATTTTTATCGATATCGATAGCATGTTTAGGTTTCAGGTTGGTGCAGCACTATTATTTTGACGTTTATTTATTGTTTAAGTTGGTAGCACTGTATTTGTTGTTAGGTTGGTAGAAAGTACGTTCATAATGGTAACAACGGGTAAAAGGGAGGTGCCAACTCTTAAAACGTAGTGGTTCTATCCTCTTTGTATCATATGACAGTAGTTGTTGAATTTATCCCATTCATACAGGAAAGGCAATGGAACAGAGCCATACAGCCTGATCTTCTTACTAATTAATTCCTTTGACCTGCAGGCTTTGGAAGGCTAAGTCTAAGGACCAACGACGCGATCTTACCGCGGTGGTCGCGGGGCCGCATAAAATTGGCGGGCTCGTGAGTTTTATTTAAAACTAGCTTTTGCCCGCGACTTCGTTCGCGTGGACTTCAGGTTCGTCCCGTCTACTAGCGCAAAAAATGTGTTTTTTTTACGACCTTACATTAGAAACCTCAAAAATTGTAGCCTATATGTTATTCTGATGTATAAGCTATATTGTGGTAAAGTTTCATTCAAATCCATTCAGTAGTTTTTACGTGAAAGAGTAACAAACATCCATACATCCATACTTACAAACTTTCGCCTTTATAATAGTAGTAGGATAAAACCGCTGTCCTGCGGCAGCGGTGGGCAAACCGCGCCGTGAGTTCTTAGCACTGTTCTTAGCTTTAGCCATTTTATTACTTTGAGAAAAGAGAAAAGCTATGAGGGAGTGTCTATCTGTGGTCCATCTTTCAAATGTTTGACTTTTGGAAAAAAAATTTTTAGAAACCTCAATATTATTTAAAAACCGGCAAAGTGCGAATCAGGCCCGCGCACTGACGGTTCCGTGCCACCCTTCACTGAATTCTGGGTCCACTTACTTTCACCTAACGACAAAATCACAATATTTTTGACGGAGAAAATAACTTTTTTAGGTATTCGTAGTGTTTGTATAAAATACAAAGTATGTTTGCGGTTGATGAAAATATACTATATCCCAAAAGCTACTAATTTAACACATTCCGGGACACTATTCCAGACACAATAGATATTTTATTGTTTTCATTCCTGTAGGCGTTCACTGTTTTTTCCAACATTTGTTGATTTGATATTTATTATAATTATTAAATTTTTATTATTTAATATTTTGACACACAACCCGCATCCCGCGCTTTTCTCATTCAAAAATTAACGGCGCACGCCTTCGTGGATGGCTCTATCATTCACCTACAAGTTTCAGATGCTAATAGTTTCAGAATAAAGTGGCTGTGACATACGAACGGACGGACAGACAGACAGTCGTATAAAAATATATATAATTTAGAATCTACTAATGAGTTATTAATACCGTTGAACTAACTAACGTTTTATTTATTTCCCTAAAAATAGCGACGTTCTCCTTTGGTTATGTTTATTTCGCTTATTGGAATGACTCGCAATGAATTATTAAATTCAGAGATCAATTGCAAGTTTTGTAAATAAAACCTTTTTTGCTTTTTAATGGAGGTATGAAGAGTGTTACATGGACTTTGGTTTGTCATTCCTATTTTGTACGAATTTACCCCTAGGTTTTTGAAATGCAACAAAATTAAAATTAAAATCTCTACATTTTATGAAATACAAACAGCTTGCAGGGGACGCACCGACGGCAAAGTGCAGCTGAGTTACCTCACTGAGACTAAGATTTTAAAGATAATTACCTTCATACCTACTTCTAGTATACTGCACACTAACTTATTTGTAAAATATATCGAAGCCTAGGGTTCGAAGACCAAGAAGATCTTTGTGAATGATGTGTACAATAAACCGCGACGTGACGTGGCCTGCTCGTATCGATCCATTTATAATTATAAAATAAAGTGTGCTGATAAAAAGGTGCCAATTTATTTATTCGATCAACTATATCTTTAAGTTAAGAGATCATCACAATACATAGATATTTCACTTCATTTATATTGAAATCTTATTACTAAATTTTATTTCGTAAAATTTTATCAAATTCTAACGATATCATATACATACAGGTCGAAATCGATCACCTCCTTTTTTTGAAGTCGGTAAAAATCTGAGGGATGTACAACGCGATACCAAAACGGTTGGTTACCTAGTCCTAGTCTGATTTATTGGTAGTACTATATTTTAAACGAATGTCTTACAAGGTCTGATATACCCAGAGCTGTTAAAATAAGCCTTAAAAAGGTACAAATCAAAATGACATGGTATAAAAAAATATATTTCTGCGTTGTTGACCCACGACTGCTGCACGTCACTTTCTATCTCTCTTCCTCTTGCTTATGGCAGCATCTTCTCACTCACTTACTCAGATGAATTGTTGCTTCGTTGTGGCTCCATAGCACACAGATTGTGCTACTCCCATTGCCATCTCCCTTTCTCTTGCTTGTGGACCTATCTTCTTACTCGTTTACTTTTTGAGTTTGACAATGTCATGTCTGTCATTATGTCTGGCAATGTAACTACTGTCACTGAACATTTATATGTATAATACAAAATTTTGTTAAACAATAACTTTTTCTGCAAAGTACACGATTATGTGGCAATAAATAGAATTTAATTTGTGAAAAATCATCACATGAGTACGTTCAATGCATCGATAAGCGCATCAACGCTGTGATCAAGAAGATAATATGTTTTGCTTCATTGTCAAAGCTTACCTGAAACGCTTTGATAATAGAGAAACCTATTTATGTAATAAATAACAATTTTACACAATGTAACTATAGGTAAACCGCTTCGTTGAGACTTCGCCTGCGGGGTACAGGGGTGCGGGCGGAAAGACGAGAGTGGGGACTGTAAGGGATGCGGGCGAAGGGAATACGCAAGAGACGAAATTTGCCGCGACATTTCTTAAGATATGTGACGTCAGTGGTCACAATGGTGGTCGTCAGTGTCGACACTTCATAACATTACATAACATATTGGAAAAAAATATTCGATTCGATACAATTACACCAATGAGAGTGAATTAATTCTAAATATTTTTATCCAGAGCCGTGGTTTTTGATCAATTAATAAAATGGAATCTTAAAATAAGATTGATTTTTGGCAAAATTAAAAATCTCAAAAAATCATTCCCTGCTGTAACTTCTGCGACTGTTTTGTTTGAGTGTATATCTAGTTCATATTCATATTTAGTTCATATTCCACTGAATTTAGATCTATTTTTCATTCTAAAATATTCGTATATATTTAGAGCCTTTATTAAAACACTGTTATTTTACAATGTTCAAACGGTGGACTTAATGCTAAGAGCATTCTCTTCCCCAGTTATACTTTAGCATAGAATATATAAAAGTACTACAACTTTAGGTCATGTCCAAAGATTGTAACAGGTGCTGGATAATGATGTAAAATAGAAATTTAAAAAAACACGACAAAAAATACAATAGTATAGATTTTGTGTCCGAATATACTGCGACTCATCTTCAGACTTCAGTCAGACAGTATTCTCTTGTGTACTTCTGTCAAAGCGTCCGCAACTGTCAACAGATGCTATCGCTACCGGTGTAGCGAGCGTACTGAATTTTGAAAAGAATGTGCCTGCCGCCCGCACCTCTCACCAACCCCGCTTTCGCCTCCCCCCGCGCCCCTGTACCCCGCAGGCGAGGTCTCAATTTCGCGGTTTACCTATAGCCTCCAAATTATTTGACATATTGAAAACTATCAAGATTTAGATTTATTTCCAATGAAAACAGTATGAATGCTGAGGTACTTTTCAACGCTTCCTATTAACGTCAAGGATTTATAAACGTTCTTCATCATCAACTCCTCTTCCTCAGGCAATCTAGTATTCTGCAACAAATTTATCAATGAGGAACATACATCTAAGAGGAAAATCTCACATCACAATTTGTTCAAAACTTTTCAAAGGTACAGGAATCACTGATCAATCTTTTATTTTAGGGCACGGGTGAAATCCACGTGTGGTCCCGCGGTTTAGTTGGAATAAGCTTGAAAACATTGAGATAGAAAATTACCTATATCAATGCTTGAAAAACATTTTGAAAATAAATGAATAATTGTGTCATCCAACATCAATCGAAGTCATTATTTTGTCATTATGACAATAGTAGTAGTTGAGTTTATCCCTTTAAAGGGAAAGGCAATGGAACAGAGCCATACAGCCTGATCATGGTTTCCATTTTAGGGTTCCGTAGCCGAATGGCAAAAACGGAACCCTTATAGTTTCGTCAAGTCTGTCTGTCTGTCTGTCTGTCTGTCTGTCCGTCCGTATGTCACAGTCACTTTATTCTGAAACTATTAGCATCACACAGCTGAAACTTAGTGGGTAGGTGTATCCTGTTCACCGCTTTCTGATTAAGGTACAAAAAGTAAGAAAAAATGATATTCAAGGGGGGGGCTCCCATACATGAAACTAAATGCAAAAAAAATTTTTTTACTTAAACCTATGCGTGTGGGGTGTCTATAGATAGGTCTTTAAAAATAATGTTGAGGTTTCTAAAAAAGTCTAAGGTTTGAGATATAGACACTTCCAAAGTGGTAAAATGGGCGTCCCCCCCCCCATCTAACTTTTGAAATAAGAAAGTGAAAATTTTGAAAAAACTATATGATGTAGATCTCAACAAAAACTTGCAACAAAAATTGGTTTGAATGAGATCGAACCAGTAGTTTTTGAGATATAGCACATCTTCAACCGCAAACATAACTTTGTTCTTCATACAAACACTATGAAAAACAAAGTTATATTTGCGGTCAACAAAATAGTGTAGTATTTTGGGTAAGTGGAAGTAAGAATCCCTAATTCAGTTAAAGTTGGCACGGAACCCTAAGTGCGCGAGTCCAACTCGCACTTGGCCGGTTTTATTTTGAACTGCAGGATGACATTTGGGAATGTCGGTAAAACTAATGAGTTTTATATACCGTTGAAATAACGTTATTTATCTAAGCATGGAAAATATTTACTTAATAATAGCGAGGTACTCCTTTGGTAGTCTTTATTTCGCTTATTCGAATGCATCGCAATATGAATTATCAAATTTATAGATCAATGCAAGTTTTGTAAATGAAACCTTTTTGCTATTTAATATAGGGATGGAATCGATTATTATCAATAGTGTAACATGGTACCTTTACTTGGCAACACTGATCCGGACTGACGTGCCCGTGTCACTCAGTGTCACTTTTCAATGATGTGTTACAATAGCACTACTGTAGTCCAACGCATGTCCAACAGTAGATGCCAAAATAGGGGAATTGACCCCCAGAAGAAATGCGCAAGTGGGCCTTAGTAACTTCGATAACGACCAACAAATGGTATTTTTTATTCGAAATAAGCAGACGATGAACATTTGAGTTTAAAATAGAGTCGGTTGTTACAAACAGACAATCGATGAAAGGCGAGTACTCATTGCACTGTTTGCCAATACCGATGCACCTATCGACCTCCATTATACGAATGAGATCTCTCATATCCATCAGCAAACATTGTCTAAAGCTGTGTTTACACTACAAACAGTGGTTAACATTGGATTATTGAACTATGGAGTCAATGGGACATTATTCATGGAGATATAGATAGCAGACATATATTATATCACTTTACATGTACAATTTTACATCTTCTAGATGTAAAATTTTAAAAATATATTTTTATTTCCAACCTATAGCCAATTTGATTTTCTAAAGTATGTTTATTTTAAAAGGTTTGATTGACGATTTCCACCAATTTCTGCAAAGACTAAAGGAAGTATAAAAAAAATTTTTTTCTTGTTAAAACGCAACACATTACAATTATAATCTTTTTACAACTTTAGCAATTAATTTAGCTACGAATAATTTTCGTAAAATTATTCGTATCGTTAACGTAAACAATTTGTATGAGAATGATGTGTGCGCTTCTATACGTAAAACAAACTAAAAGCACGAATGCCCGATGCATCGTAATGTTTTCGTGTGATAAACGTATCTCATAATGTTTATACTAGCTTTGCAAGCACGAGCCTTTAGTTAAGGTATTGAATCGTGAGTAATGACAACTGGCTATCGTAATCGAGTAGTAAACTCGCTATGCTTACGTTACGAATACTTTAAAAGTTCGTACTTGGGTATATTATGCCATTGTTTCAGGCTACCGCAGTTTATACGTAAGTATTGCCCAAAATTGTGCTTTAATAATCCTCAAAATGGCGTCCTAGTAAACTCGTAGTTACACTTGGCAGTTTAAAAAGGCTTAAAGTATACTTAGACTAGAAACTTTTTTCGTTGACTCATACTAGATAAACAAAAATGTGTCATATAGAGAAAGTAATTCATTATTTCCATTCATTCATTATATCCATACATACATTCATACATCCATATTCATTACTGGTCGCCTGGTCATCGATCATCATGACACAGCGTAGGTATTAAATAATATTTACCGTGCAAATGGCAGTTCTGGAACTGCTGTTACGTAATATTTACGTTCGTCACTAGGGCTGCCACCATTCCAGTAAGTTTTATTCCAATAAAAGATGGTGCGACAGTGTTTGCTTCGCGCTCGACTTGGCAGGGGCACTGCCGTGCCCCCCGATCACACAATGTGAAATCTTATAATACGACTATAATTTAATAAAATTATTTATTTGTCAAGACACAAGTCATTTACTTTTTTATATCTAATATTATGGTAGATATTTACTTGTCTTCCTGGTAGCGTTCAGCTTCAGGTTGACTTTGCAAGGTGTTGCCTAATTTTTACTATGAGGGTCCTGGTCGAACGCATAAATAAAATACCAGATACCTCATACAAATCAGTCGGCTATAATATATTGACGAGTATAAAGAGTAAGAAAAAAATTAAGATTCTAATGAAGGCATTGATGGTATTGATGGCTCATAACCTCCTAATTTGGCTACGATTCAAATCAAATCAATCATTCATTTGCCATACACAAAAGTATGCAAGTAACAAACTGCAGGTCTTAAAAGTAGGTAGTAGCTGTATTCATCCTGCCTGCATATTAGAAAGTCACCTGTATTTTTTTCCAATAATTCGTTTGGCATATCTAGAACAGCCCTATTCATAACCAACATTAATATATACGATGATTTGTTTTGCGGTCTGATTGTAATAATTCTGCAGAACCCAAGGCTTTAGATTAAATTTAATTGAGAATAACGGTACACGAACGCAATGAATATTTACTTGGGATGATGGTAATGCGTTAATAAAATATAATTCTTGGTTTATTTATTCATTGTTTGTCATGAATCATTTTATTGTAATAGATAAAGGTGAGATAATGGATCAATTTTGTATATACAGGGGGGAATTTTCCCGAAATATTTATAATGATAAAATAATAATAATAATGAACGTTTATTTAAAACTAGCTTTTGCCCGCGACTTCGTCCGCGTGGAATCGTGACTTCTTTCTCCCGTTTTTTACACATTTACCACTATATCTTTGCTCCTATTGGTCGTAGCGTGATGTTATATAGCCTATAGCCTTCCTCGATAACTGGACTATCCAACACAAAAAGAATTATTCAATTCGAACCAGTAGTTTCGGAGATTAGCGCGTTCAAACAAACAAACAAACAAACAAACAAACAAACTCTTCAGCTTTATAATATTAGTATAGATATAGCAACTTTTTGGTGAGTATTTAATTTTAATTTTTGAAAGACCTGTGTAAGCAAAAATATAGCATCTGAAATGATAGTAGAAACAAAAATGTCTGTAGTCTTGGCTCTGAATATTACTTAGTTTTTCGGGTGATGAATGAACTAATGGTATTAGTTGTCCACTCAGCCATAAGATTAAGAAAATACATGCGAAAAGCAAACCAAAATAATAATAAATAAAATCGTGCCAAATTGATATGGCAATGTGCCGGGATAAATATAAATGGTGAACGAAAAACCTCTATTACGACGCCTTAAGAAAATCGTTAAGATACGAGTATTTGGTCAGAAATATAGTCTAGTCATTTTGTTTAGTAATGTTCTGAGGATATCGTCATACTAGGTAAATTATATAAGACTAGCGGCCCGCCAGCGACTTCGTACGCGCAATTGTTTTACTCCGTTCCCATAGATCGTAGCGAAAATATTTATAAGCCGATATGAATTAAACTATTTCTATAGCCTTCCCCGATAAATTAGCTATCGAACTATGTAGTAACATATTTTATAACCGGACCAATAGTTCCTGTGATTAACGCGTTCAAACAAACAAACAAAAACATCCAGTTTTTAAATATATGCGTAGAAATACATATAGCTAAATGTATGACATTTAGCTATACGTATTCCTACGTATTTTTATGTACACACAACACGTAGCCCGGTCTTTAAAATAAATAAAAAATAAAAATTCTTTAATTCAGATTTAACATCCATAAATTGTTAGTAATGCACAAGTGACTTACAGCCTATGTTAGTGTGTTTTTAATTAATTAATTCAATACATTATTATCCAATTCAATTCAACCCGATTCAATCAAAGTCAATTCAATTATTATTTAATTCAAAATAATTTAATATAATTTAATTTAATTTAACCCAATTCAATTTAATTCAAACCAATTCAATTCAATTCCATTCAATGTATTTCTAATTTAATTAATCCAATTCACTTTATTTGAAAAGAGTTGATTTTATATTTAATTTAATTTAAATCTGTGTTTATTTATTTATTTAACATTAGTTTTTCTTACACTGGTATGTAACGAAATCCAGTGCTTAGTAAAGCGACTATCCCATCTGTCCGCAATTACGGCCAGGAGGCTGTTGGTGCTGGCACGCAACCTGCGCAGCGCCCCGGCAGCACGGCCGCGGATCGCCGCGTGGAACCCGTCCACCCGCGCGTCCGCGAACATGCCCGAGGCGCTGCACCAGCGCGGCAACTCCAACAGCGCCCTGAACGCATTATTATACTGAACCATGAGTGCGTGAAGCGTCTTTTTCCAACAATGAGTCCACAGACTACAGGTGTATAGAGATGTGCAGAAAGCTCTGAATAGTGTCACTTTAACCTGTGCGGAGCAATGTCTAAATCTGTGGGCTATCATATTGGCCCTTTAATCTGGTCAAACTTACACGGGGATAATATCGTTTTATTTTACAACGAAATGGAAATACTTACTACGCCTATCGTCAATCGTACATTTCTTTCGGGTACTAATAAAAAACCAGGCTATACTTACTCTGTGCGCTTACACAGCATCATGCCAGTGCCACATACAGACTGTGGGAGAAGCAAATTCCCTCAATTTATCTCCCGCTACCTTAAGAGTTTGAACTTGAGCTTTGTTTATGGTCATAGCGAATACTCTACTTTCTTGAATTCAAATCGTAAATTAAAAGGGACAATTCTATGTAAAGATCTACGTCACCATCATCATCAACATCCAAAAGCCGTCCACTGCTAAACACAGGTCCCCCACGAAAAGTTTGCAGAAAAGTTCCAGATTGGACACCTTTCGACCACAGGAGCAGCGTAGAATGTCCACCGAAAATATGAACATACCATCTGCAATCTACACTGGACACACACCGATTGATACCTACGCTGTTTAAACACAAAAAATATTATTTACTATTCTAAGGAATAAAATCTCTTCTCGAGAGCAACATCAATAACAAAAATGTGTCAAATATCCTGTCTCAGATATGTCAAATGACTGTCAAAAATGAATTAAAAAATATTTTAATCCCAAGCACTAAAGAGTATTGATATCAAATTCGAAGCAAATCACCCCCATAATAACTTTGCACCCCTTTTTAACCCTCTTAGGAGATGAATTTTAATAAAATACAAAATAAGTCTTCCGTCAATTTTGTAAAAGAATGTGTATGCAAAATTTGAAGTAGATTGGACCAAGGGATCTGGTTGTCCCATACAAACTTTGCACCCGTTTTTGACCCCCTTCGGGGCGGAATTTCTGAAAATCCTTTCTTATCGGATCCCTTCGTCATACAAAGAACACACCCTCCCAGTTTCAGGTCTCTACAATCAGCGGTTTAGGCTGTGCGTTGATCCATCAGTCAGTCAGTCAGTCAGTCAGTCAATCAATAAGTCAGTCGTTCAGGACAAAGCATTTTATTGATATAGATAATGTTGCCCATAGGTATTTTGATAAAAATAATAGTACTATCTGCTTGTACATGGATGCCGGCGGTCGCGTAAACAAAATAATGCCATAAGAATATTGATACGCACATCCGTGAGGGATTAGATGAATTACGAATAATATCTGTATTTTTCTAATACTAAAAAAATGTGATAAGTTAATCTCCCGAGACGGTAACGCAATCTCCCAAAAATGAGACTATAGGAGTAGGTATCGTTGTGATTTTAAAGGTCTATGACTAAACTATCTTCTAAGTCAGTTAAGCATGCTCTTCACACGACACACTGTATTGCGTTGTATTGTATTTAATTTATCTCATTTATCCCAGTTGCGATGAAAGAGTGATATTGCAGTAACAGCGATAAAACATTAAGTCTGCCAATTGTACAATTCGCAGTGCAATTAAGTTTAAATAATAATAAAAAAATACAAACGGCATCATTAACAATTCACAGCGAATAAATCAATTAGAGAACATCATTTGGTAAGTGGCAGATAACACAAACTAAAAGAAAATGTGCGAGTCACTGTGGAACAGGCCCTAAGCGTGACAGACTGACAGCACACCTATATCGATGGCTCAGCTATCTACCACGTCAGTTATCTCAGTAATTAGAAAATTCGCCGATCATAGCTAACCCAGCCACGCCTACTTCATAACCGATAAAAGAGTCTAATGGGCTTGGTAATGGGAATCGAACCCGCATTCACCATTTACGGCGAGTCCGCTCCATTACGCCCATCATACTAAAAATGTTTTGACCGCGTCATTGGAACTTTATCTTCGACTTTATGACATGGGAATAAAATCTATCCGGCTGAAGAGTTTCAAACGTTTAAAAGAATTGATACGCCTTATGCTGACATTGAAAAAATCAATGTAAAATTAGTGTAACCTTCTAAGTCACTGGCTGTTATTTTGGGACAAAAGGATATCATTTATTTGGTGTCATTCAAGTGATGTTATTTCGCGGGTAAGCACTAAATGATATCTGACCATATTAAAAAAAATGGTTTTGTGCCAACTATAACTAAATTAGAGTCTTCTCCTTTCCACTTAGCCAAAAAATCACAATATTTTGTCGACAACGAAAATAAAATAACGCTAATTGACATGACAAAAATACTGATAATAGACATAAGCATATAATGCTCTATCTAATAAGATATTAAACCATCAACTTAAACAAACAAATCAACATAGGAGATCTTATTTCTCGGAGTCGTACAGTCAACCGCGAGAATCTTAATAAAGTTGTAAGAAAAACATATAAATATCCTACAGCTGGGCAAAAGCCTTACCTCAAGTAAGAGGTGGTAAGAGCCAAAATCCACAACGCGGGCTCAGTGCGGATTGGTGAAGGTATTTGCAAGGCAAGCTTGCGGACAAATGTTATTAAAACGCCCATAGGGCATCTGACTAGCTTTTAAACGACTAATGTCTACTGACATTAGCCAAGACCAAAAGGAACGTTATTCCTTTCAAAGCACGGAGATGCATGTAATTGTATATGTACGAGTACGTCACTTATATGGTCGGAATGGTCACCAATTCAAACGCGACCACACCGAAGGTTGTTGAGGTTCGGTAAATTCTCTTAAAATGCTGCAACTGTTCTACGAGAGTATTGTGAAAATATTTTGTTATTTTTCAGCGAGGCTCATCCTCTCTATCCTACTTAGTTGTTTTTAACGCTGACTGTACCCCATAGCCGCAGTATTACGCAGGACGAAGCCATCTTGAAATGGGCTGCATTCAAGGCTTATTGGATTTTTAAATTGGACGACGTTATCCAGGACTGAAGCATCTCGGTTGATCTTCAAATGACTCATAAAATCTCTGTTAGATGTTTGAGATCCTTTTTACTGACGGAGATTAGCTTGTGAAACTTCAGGCTATTTATTTCAAGCATCCTCTCGGCTCTTAATTGACTATGTTTCCTTTTTGAGTGTTTAAACATGAATACAAATATAAAAATGCTTCTTATGTTAACACAATACTAAAATATTTGGTCTAAATAAGTTGGTTTTACAATATTTTAACACTTACAGTATCATATTTTATTATTAAAAGGTGAAATATGAAACCAAAAATTGCGCACGGGCGGGACTCGAACCAGCATCTTCTGGCTAACCGGGCCAACTGCTCTTCAAATTGAGCTACCGTGCTGTCGGTCTAAATAAGTTATTTAAAATAACAACATTGACGTCATTGAACGACTATTAGCGTATAGAACTGACACAACGAAATTATTTCACATTGATTTGACGCCACTTGGCAATCAACGCATACAGACGGTTTTAAATTCGACATTCAAATGTCACAATCTTGTCTTGATGTCTATCAAACTGATCCCTATGTGTGGCTAGTAAAACGCGACGGAGCTTGACAGAGAACCCTATATGAGGGTAGTAAGGTTAAAAAAGGGTAAGCCAAAATCTCTTGCAATTCGCGTGTGTTTTATTTGAAGTAACTCGTGTTTTTGTGTCACGTGTTCAAGCGATTTTTATTGAAGTTGAAGTAGTTAGAGAGAGTCCTTGACCGTACGTATACATTTATTAAACTAAATACATTCCCATTTTAAATGAAAGCTCAAGTTCCGAGCGCTGAGTGAAATGAATAAATTAGTTAGTGATGAAGATAAAATTACTTGTAAGAGTTTGGCAATGATATTTAACATGCTCCACTGAGCTAGTATTTATTTGACTTATAATATTTTTTTTTGTAGCTAAGTTACCTATACTTACAAAAAATGGGAATATCCTGTGTAGTAAACATAAGTCTTCACTTCAGAATGATTGATGTTAAAACTTTTAATGTGTGTATTCAATTTAGAAGTAAATTTAAAACGCGTTTAGGTATCCACTTCCTGATGAAAACAGACAATTACAATACAAATGATTTAAACTTACGTAAAGGTAATTGAAAATCAATGTTTTGGGTATAATTTAATTCAAATGACCTCGTCGAAAAATACCCACGAAACAAAAGACTCAATTTTATTACTAGTTTCAACCATTTCTCACGACGTAATAATAGGTCATTCTGTGTGCATCAATCAAAACATCCATTAGGAACATACATCAATGTCTGTGTGTGTGTGTGTGCATAGCACAATTACTATCTACATTTTGTGCTACAATCATGGCTCAGATGAACCAAGACCAAAATGTCAACATGTTAAAGTATAAAATAGCTTTTAAAATTTTACTCAAACTCAAGAAATGTATACTAAAATTCTTATCTAAACTGCTTTTGACAGGATTTCAAAACAAATTTCTTTCAAAGTATCTAAAAATAAGATCTGCTTGTAGAGACGGGCTTAGCGATATAATGTTTTTTAGATGGAATCATATTCACTAGACTTCTTTTGTTGAATATTAGTTAGACGAACGTTTTCTATTGTGCAGTAGGATGAGGCGTTCGTAGCGCAGTTGTGGCAACGCTTAGGTAGTAATTACCGTAGTTAAGCAGCCTACGGCACGGTTGTCTTTGGATAGGTGATATTCCGACCATTTAGGTGACGTATATTACGAGCATCTCAGTACTTCGGAAGGCACGCTAAGCCGTAGGTCTCGGCTAGTATCGGTTTACATAAGTCGTTAAAGCTAGTCAGAGGACTTATGGGCTTGATAACATTTGACAACAAGGTTGGTCGCTTTCGTTGCAAACACCCCTTCACCAACCCGCAGTGAGCCTGCGTGGTGGAGTATGGCTCACACTACCTCACATTTGTGGTAAGGCCTTTGCCCAGCAGTGAGAGGTCACAAGCTAACTAGACATTACTAGCAATATTAACAATATGTGTAACAAAGCTGAGGAGTTACCATTTTATTTTATCTATATATAAGCGTCAGTTAAACATATTATAACGAAAAATATGGCAGTAAATGATTGATTGATTGATAAACTGACTGCTGCTGGTTATAAACTTAAAGTTGCCTATCTTAGAGTTTACTACCTATATTTTCAATGAGAGGTCTAAGTCTAGTAACCGCTTAAGACGGTTTGTGATTCGCTAACGAGAACTTAACTTAACTTGGGAAAACTTAGGCCAAAGTTTAACTTTATGGGCAGCTTAAACCTGCTTGTGTTTCCGTTAACGTGTGCAGTTTCACGAATATTACACTAGTAATAAAACTAACAGGTTATTATAACCATGAAAAGTTATTCGCAGTTAGGGAAGGGTAACAACAAATTTAAAAAATCATTTTTTAGTCACTTCCTTTTAATGTTATACTATTTTAAAAATATTGCATAAAATTATTGAATAAAACCTTTTTTTAAAAGTTAAAGAATTAATTATATCATATTTACGAAAAAGCCTAAATAAATGCTTCAGCGAGTTTACAATCTTTTAAGAAAACAGTAATAATGTATTACTAGTTAGACGTTGACGTATTCGTAATGTATACACAATGTTTCAGCCAGTTAAACCGCTTTTGTTTACGTTAGTCGAGTTTAATTATTTGAAAATAAACCTGATATTCAACAAACTTGGCTTCCATATTTAAGCTATGAGACTACGCTTTTAAATAAATTGGCACAACACGATTGTACTGAAAATCAGCTATGTGTCGCATTAAGGTTAAAGCACATCTATCCACCCGTTACGGAGACAACGTTATGTCATTCCATACTTCAACGCATACATCAACTTCGTAACGTAATCACCTCGGATTGGGATCAAGTCGGAACCCACTCTCGACCAGCGGTGGATACGTTGTAATGCGCTTACGGCTAGTAGCCGGATGGTTGTCAACTATCCGCCCACCCTGTCAAACGGGTTGTCATTCACAAGAAGAAATGTCATAAGTTGTAGCAAACACGATCCTAGTCGAAGCGTTCGCTATCCGGTGCCGATTTCATGCCGAGGCGTTGCTGATCACTTTACTTACTGTATGGTTGACGCGTGACTGGTGATGTTCTCATTACGGGTGGAAAAATGTGCTTTAACCTTTAATCCTAATGAAACAGAAGTTCTGGCTAAAATAAATATTAGTCGTGAATCTTTGTTCAACGAACGGAGCACAAAATAAATTCCATTTTGAAGTTTGATTATGATGCATTGAATATTAAATTCATTACGGATCCAAATAAGTTTTGAAACTTTTCGGATATTTTTTAATGTGAAAGGAAATTACATTAGCGCAGACTGACACATAGATTATAGGGTGAAAGAATTTAGTATTATTTATTTACATAAAATAATTACCGTTTATGTGTCACTTGAAAAAAACAACGGCTGTTTGAGGTAGAAATTGGCAATTGGCTTTGCACAATGGCCACTCAAGCGTTGGCAAAGCTATGCACTATTTAAATTCCCAATCAAAATTAATTTTTCTTTTTATTATTATTCTTATGATTTACCTATATTTATATCTATTTTTTTCCTTCTTTACAGCAGCAGAAGGGCACTGGATCAGAAGGAAAGAGGCGCAGCGAGCGCGAAGAGGCGCGCGCGCACCCGCCAATGCCCACAATCGATTTAGGATACGAAGAGAACTTGGTAATTACATATTTTTTATTCAATTAAATTATAAGTGCCAATCCAATCCCAGTAAACTGCATTTTTTAAACATTTATAAAAAAATATATTTGTTTTTATTATAATATATATAAAAATATAGACACTCGGATCCAAGTGGGCGGCATACAGCGTGCTAGTGGTCAAGCACTCGGATAAAATGACGTTAGTAAAATTACGTCACCGTAAACTCGGACCCGAGAGATCGGTACCGCTGGAATGGTATTTTCAACAAAGTTCTAATCCCCTTATTTATAATAACTCAAACGGTCTTTTAACTCGTCAAGTATGTGTGAACGAGACACAATAGAAATTCCATTATTATGCGACTCCCGGCAGTCGTTTGATACCTGACTGATTACACCTGTTTTAACTATTACACTGTTTTGTCTCATTCTTCCTTGGCGCTGCCATCATTTGTGTGTAATAGATAAAATAGGTTTAAAAGAAGGTTAAAAAAGTATTTTTTTAACCTTTTAAAGCTTTTTTTAAACCTTTTAAAGCGCTATCGTTAAAACATATACACATATATATAAACGATAGCGCTTCTTTGCAACGGCTGGTCCAAGATCGCCACCCACTGGCTGCCTACTGATGGAGGCCGTCCGAAAAGCAGACCCCGAAAGCGATGACACGACGATCTATACAATTACCACGAGGATTGGGAAACCCTAAACGGCTACAGAAACGCATAAAGTAGTTTGGGGGAGGTCTTTGCCCGGCAGTGGGACTGCAAGGGGTTATAAAAGCGTCAAATAGCAATCGATCCCGGTGGGCGATTACTGTCATCATAAGTCATAGATTAACCGGGCCTGAGAAAGTAGTGAGGTATATACGTGTAAAAAAGTCGACTGAAATCACTGTATATATTAATAACGACATCTTGTGGCAGAAATCAATGTTTTGTAGAAATTCTTGGATACATTTAGGATACATTTTGGCTTCATCTGCCCAGGCTTGTAGTCAGAAGGACTATTAATTTAAAAAAAAAGCAATCAAAATCTCATTACCACCAAAACCGTTCAAGTATCCACCCGCATTTTGCTTACTCTATGGCGTAAACGTTTTGTTTTCGTTGCCAGATTATCGCAGTTTGTACAGTAATTAGTTATGGTTATTAATGCGCTGCCTTTGAGGCATGCTTGCTTTGAGATAATAGTTGCATACACGAGTAATTAATTATTTACTTATCTTCTTTATTAAACACTTAAACAACCTAGCTTTTAATGAATATACACGTATATCTGCTGTACTCGTATGTAAATCATACAGTGTATAAAATTATAAAAGTAGTAGCGTAGGCATAATGTTTTAAAAGCAATTAACTGACTTATCCTACCACTATTATAAAGGCGAAAGTTTGTAAGTATGGATGTATGGATGTATGGATGTTTGTTACTCTTTCACGTAAAAACTACTGAATGGATTTGAATGAAACTTTACCACAATATAGCTTATACATCAGAATAACATATAGGCTACATTTTTTGAGGTTTCTAATGTGAGGTCGTAAAAAAACACATTTTTTGCGCTACTAGACGGGGCGAACCTGAAGTCCACGCGAACGAAGTCGCGGGCAAAAGCTAGTGAGATATAAGTGCAATATTTTGTGAAATATTAAAATATGTTGTACATAATATAAAAACAACTTTATGCCTTAAATATTTTATGACCCATAATCGGCGCTGCACACGATAAAATTTTCATTATAATCACACCAAACGTGGTACACGCGATGCATGCAACCAAAATACATACAACGTGGTAGGCACAAAAGTTCTCTGGGCTTAGAATTCAATAACGACTCATAGCCCACACGATAAGAACATTTTTTTTTTTTTTTTTTTATTAGAACACAAAACAGTTTACAGTTGAGGTGAAACAATTTTTTTACATAATATAATTTAAACTAAACTGTAAGCCAAAACATGTGCATAAGGAAAATTCATAAGAATGAGTTACATCGTTTCGCAAATTCAACTTTTACTTGCTATATTATATGTACACACTAATTTGTGAGAAGAGAGGCTCAAAAATACATATGTATATTTTGTGAAATGTATGCGGGTAAAGAAGCCGCGGGAAACTGTAAGTATTATAAATATTTAAACAAATATAACATAAAACATATGAACATTGATTGATCAATGCTCTCCCTTCGACCCGAAAATCTCGCTTTACTAAAGTGAATCAAACAAAAAAGGCACAAAAACATCTGTCAGTGTATCTGCCTTCATTTGATCAGCAACCGAAGCCATGGCCGACCGCAGCCGGAACGGATCGGATGAATGCACCCATCAATCACTGTCGCGGAATCATCTGACATAGAGTAGAAATGAAAACAGTATCACAACTGTTCGAATACGTGGCTAAATGGCAATATACACAACTGCGAACATCCAGTCACTATGACAATTGAAATTACGAAAGTGTCTCCCTTTTGAAATCTACCTTTTGAAATGGGTATAAACCATGCAAGTCTTGATTCTTGGAACTTTGTTTTTCCGCAAAAACAACTTAAAATTATAGTTTACTTTTGAGTTGTGTCATAAGTGTCGCATAACTAAGAGAAAACAATAATGAGGCTGCTCAAAGAGGACGCGATGTGTTCTGCTTTGAACCAGTGACCACTGATTTGTCCATCGGGTTTCATTTCGCCTCCTTTTATGCCAACCATTTACTATATTGGCGTCTGCATGCGTGCGACTGCATAGATGAAATTATTATTTTTTCATATAGGATTTTAAACTTTCGCGTTGCATTGCAATAACTATTAGACATGACGGATCTAAACGCGAATAAAAACTTATGAGTTGCTATTACTCACTGCTCGACGTTTCGGCGGTATTGCAACTGCCGTGGTCACGAGTCAACTGGTGGATTGCGACATCGCATTGTTATTATATTATTTTTTCATTGCGTAAGTCGCGATGCTGTCGCGCGTTTTCAAAACGCGCGTTAGTATCGATGCTAAAAGTCACAGTGTGTAGGGGTTTTACGTTCCGTACCACGTCCATAGCCTACATACATGTTGCAATGTCAGTGAACAGCGCCACGGTGTGCGGCCGCGGGCTGTATAACGAGAGAGGGGTATCTGAGGGGCGCGGGTGTAATCTGGTATTTTTCTAGCTTATAATAACCCTCTTTTAAATCAGCTACAACAATTGCAACAAATTTTAAAACACTGCTTTACTTGTGTACTGTGCTCGAGCTCTATCCAACATTTACATGATATAAATTGAGATTGAATTCTTCAGTATCGGGAGCCGAAATAACTGAGCTGCCCTGTATTTAAATGAATGTTTTATCTTGTGTAATTTAACTTTCAATTTCCGATACCAATCAATTTCTCGTGGGACCTTTCCAATCACTCATTCACTTAATTTATAAATAAGGAATGGATTCATAAGTAAATTAATGGAACTTTGGAAATGAAACGATTTGTTGTTTTTGATTTAATTTCATTGTGATGTTGGAGTTTGATTTATGAAATCTATGAAGGAAATGTAACGAAATAAGTAAATATTACAATGTCGTAATCTCGCTAGAAATTAAAAAATACGAGACAAATTATTATGTGTGCCTACATTTGTTTCGATGTAGAAGTGGTTGTAAGCTACCTCCCCACCGTTTCGCCCCGGCCTCATCCCACCCTAGCCCCGGCCCCGTCTAAGGGGATAAAAAGTATCCTATGTCCTTCTCCTGGCTCTAAACTACCTCCCTGCCAATTTTCAGCTAAATCGGTTTAGCCGTTCTTGAGTTATAAGTGGTGTAACTAACACGACTTTCTTTTATATATATAGTTTTTATTTACAAACCTACTTTAAGATCCGGCAGCTTCCAGGATCTATTAGTAGAAACAAGCACGGCAAAAATACAAATGCATTTCAATAAAAATCCAGATTATCTTAAGCTTAAATCATACTTAAAACAGATTATGAATACAAATGCACCAACATAAAGAAACTACAGTCTCATTCGCCAGATTAGTCTAAATCTCGTTGTTCTAAAAACTCAAATGCAATTTCGTAGCGGGTATTCGTAGCGCTATTCACAGTTTTCGTTGCACGCTCGTAGTCTGTAAAGCACGGGTATATTTGCAGAACTACATAAAATGTTTTTTAATATATTTGTCAAAGTTTTAACGGGGTAAAATGGAAGGAAGAATAAAAGTTAATTGTTGCTTTTTTACTTCTTTTTTCCTGTTTATTATTTTCGCTACACCTATTGCCATCTCTCTGCATGACCTAGAGGTTTGACTGGCAGAGAATGCTTTTAGCATTAATACCTTTGTACAACATAATTTGTGCAATAAAGTCTTTAAATAAATAAAATAAATAGTCATATTCACGAACAAGTCGGGAACGGTTAGTGTGATTAAAACTCTCATAATTCACCTTTCAAGCTTCGCACGACAACAAAGTAAGATTTAGTTTACCTAATCACACTCAAAAGCAGATTATGCATACAAATGCACCAACATCCAAAACCTCAAATACAATTTCGTAGCGGGTGTTCGTAGCACGTCTACGACATCAACGGTTCTCGTAGCACGCTCGTAGTCCGTAGCGCTTCTTGCGAGTATTTTGTTCATTATGCAGCTGAAATGAATCCCTACTTTGCACTGCTTTGCTGAAAGTACTCGCGACAGAATTATGTATTTGAATTATACATTGAAATGCGCTGTGGGTTTTAAGATTTTCTGGTTTTAAAACTGGTTTTGTTTTAATAGTTACACAGTGTTAATTTTATTCTTAAAAGATTAAAAAAGAAACCCAAATTCCGCACGAGTGGGTTTTGTTTTGCCAAAATGAATTACAATGTTTAGAGAACTAACAAACTAAAGGGATTGTTCACATTTTATTAAGCTATGGGACGCATTTTTATTACAAAAATTCTGTAGTTGATTTATTTACTTGATCAAATGGGTATTGTTATTATAGAAGGTGAAAGATTTGTCTGCTAGATAATGTTTTTAGCGTTAAGTGGTCTTAATGCTAAAAGCGTTGAAAGGTGGACTTTTGTACAACATTATTTGTCCAGTAAAATCAATCTTGAAATCATCATCATCATCTTTAGAAACAAGGCATTTGAGTCAAATTCCATTGAGTTGAAAGATTTTTTTGTAGAAAGTAAACAGTGTATAATCAGTTGTTAATAATGTATAATTAAACAGCAAAAAACGTCTATAAAAGCATCAAAAGAATCTCTTCCTTTGCTTATAAAAACGTTACTTCGTAATAAAGCCAACATTTTATGAAGGAGCTGTTTGACGTTGTTAATACTAATGACAAGAACTCACAATAATGCCCTCTCATCCATTATAATGAAAAGTACACAATAACAAAGCAGCCACAACGTATAATATAGTAAGTAGGTTTACACAGTTCGCCCAAAACGTGAGTTGGATATTGTGACTACTAATTACTTGTGAATATGAGTCTGCTACAGCATTGACAAATAAGAATAAACCAACGAATAATTAAAAAATGGAACGTCATATCGTATGAAGTAGTGGACAGATAACGCTAATAGAACTTATTCAGACATTGTGAAATAGGCCGTAAATTACTAGAATAAGCTTTATTTATGCTTTTGCTTCTGCTCGACTGGCAGCTTTTTTTATTTCTTTTTCTTCTGAAGCATCTCCTTAAATGTTATCAAACTTCATAAAATAACAGAGTAAATAATACCTATACTTATATAAGACTAACTATACTTTATTCCATTTAAAAAAAATTGATTGAAATATTTGATTCAATAAATCAATTTGTGTCAAATAAAACCTAATACAGATAGTTAATTTTATAAACCAACTCCTGAGTGATACCTGTATCACTCCTAAGACCTAAGTCTCATAAAATTATGACACAATAGAAAGTCATTGCTCAAAACAGAAGAGAAATACCGATGATCTTACTGTGTCTTGATTTACTGTGGCATCAATCTCGGAGACTTTATAAAATAAGGTCACGAGACGCCAAAATAAAGATCTCTTCTTATAGGAAAAAATATATTTCAACATACTATTACACATAATATTTGGTTTGAACAACAGCTAAATTATATTTTTGACATTTTGTGATTCAAAAAAATACTAAAGTATAAGTATTACTGCTAAGGTATAAGTAGAAACCCGCATTTTACTTGTAATAAAGAGGGGATTAAATGTTTTTGCGAAATTAAATGTTGACGGTTTTTAGGGTCCTGTAACTTCAATTCAATAATGAAAATCGTGTTATATGTCTATCCACTACGTACGTATTTTGTTCAGAATAAATACCCGGGTCTCGGGTCAGAATAATTACTTCTAAGCCAACGCAATCAATGATAATTGTTTATTGTGTCACGTATGTGTTCCCACAAACTCTCCATTGCGTTGCGATTTGATTGCGAATATTATAAACTACATGATTTTAATAATGAACGACAACAATGTATCGTTTAGCTAGTTTGTACGAACATAAAAAAAAAATATTTTAAAAAGAGGCTTTGACAATAGTGACCGAGTTTATGCGTAGCTACTTCCCAGCACTAGCCTACAATTGGACCGAATCTGCGGGTGGGTCTTCATATTGGGGCGTTTATAAGTGCATACATTACATACAGACCCCTGTATACAAAAATAAACCACTTTATATACAGTCTATATGCAAAAATAAACGACTTTATGATTTTATGTACAGAACCAATAGTACGTGGGTTTTACTCGCTCTTGCCTAGTTTTTTTCTACATATTCAACGTTAAAATCGTTCATGTCAAGCCATGCATCTGGTGGACACTAGTCCATAGATTTATCTTTCCACTTCCTTGAGCGAGGAAAATAGCGCCTTTTCTTCGCCGTGCTATAAATCTTGCTACCGTTTATTATCAAAATGGAGAATTTTTGGCGAGTATAAGCGCGTGACATTTGTAGGTTGTGAAATTGTTAGTTAGTGGGAACACGGTTTATATGGCGTTCGTGATACATATCACATAATAAACATCTCAGAATTGTTTCATAATACAGCATTTAGTTTATTCTTTTATTGCTCCCACAACCTATTTTCTTAAAGATACTGGAGATATTGAAATCAATTTAAAAAAAACAACTATTTGAGGTGAGGAATTTTATTCCATAGTAGCATCCAATTCAATTCAATTTCCAGAGCTTAAAAACATTGACTCTTGTCGGTTGAGGTTTTTTCTATCCCTTCACCTTCTGATACGAAACGACTATTAGCTTTTTCTCAATTTGCTGCATGTAGCTTATCTCTGTTTTCCTTTTACCTATAAATTCTTGTTTCTATCATGGTTTTGACGAAGTTGTCGTGTCGTAACAGTGTCGTAACTTGCATAGAACCAATAAGAACTCAAATGCAATTACAATATGGTACCTATACAGCCCTAAATAAGTTAAATATCAGTCACAAAAAAAATTGACGCAGGTCAGTTTGATGATCTAAGTGAAAACAGCTATAATATTTTCTGTGATGACTTATTTCTATGTCGTATTTAGGCCTCTGACCTGACAAATTGATTATTAGTCACTCCTGTGGGACTGTATCGGCCTTGCTCCTAATTGTCTTTTTACTTATATAGGGTGAGTTGATAAGGCTAGCTAGTTGCACTAGTTACTGTGTGGCTTATAAATTATTTACCACTAGTGGACCCAGTGAACTTAGTTTTGCTCTGGATGATCCCCTGGAACCTACTAGGTATCTAGTACTTTTTTTGTAATGTAGGAATCGTTAATTCTTATGATTTAGAAAAAAATACAATGCTTAATTACATTTTGATTTATGTTTATTATGTTTTTAAGTTGGGTATATGTAACAATAATTGTTGTATTTTATTTAGATGATGAACTTTATTTATGTAATCAAAACAAAGTTTTGATACTATGTCAACAATATGTTGTCAATTCATTCCTGCAGCCAAGGTAAATAAACGGTCAAAAATATTATTCTACCCAAGGCGTTGGGAAAAAGAAAATATATAACAAAAACCGACACTCTGAGGGAATTTAAGTAAATATAAAACGTTTCACTGAAAATTCATTAGCCCATACGTCCAAGTAGCCGCACGTTAATTAGCACTCAATCATTACTATGGTTATTCATCCTGTATTTTTGTTTATTGGTAAAACAAACTTGTGTAAGACAATATTAACTCAGGTACATTATTAGAAAATAGTAACGAAATTAGAATAGGTACGTCAGGTAACAACCTCAAAAAAAATCGCGATAAGCAAAAATACTGAATTTACAAATACTGTATTGCATTTTTTATATTTTATGGTGTATTTTTCAGATTTAACTCAGTCCTAAAACAACAGATACATAATTTACACAGTAAAATGTATTGTTTTGAAAACTTTCTGTTGACAAAAACAAATGGTAACGCCTCTCCACAGTCCACATCCCATGAGGCCGCGTGACGAATGCGGGTTTTTAATTCAACGAATGCCGATGAGCATTCGAATTCGGCGAACTGACAATTAAATGAATTTGAATTTCGAACTGAGAAATAAATTTCGCTCGCCAATTGTTTTTTCGTCGTTTAATTTTCGTTTTCGTGGCCAGCAAAAGCACTGAATAGATAAATTTATCTATTCAGTGAGCAAAAGCAATGGACATGAAAGTTATTGTGTGCACTATAAACAACTATTTGGCTGTTCAAAGAATGTTCCTGCCAGATGTTAGGACTTAGGACCAATTGTCTTTTAAGCACAAAAGGGAACAAAAGAAATAAAGGCACGAAACTGTTTTAATCTTCTCCCTTTGTTTTCAAATATTTCAGCGTTTACAAGGAAAGGTATTTCGTGCGACCTAAAAAACTTTCACGGATTTACAAGTTTACTCAAAAGATCTTTTAATTGAATTTCATAGACACGATTCAAGCATTGTGTAAGTGCCTGATAAAGTTTTATCTATGTTTATAAGTAATCTGAGTTTAACAAGGAACTCAAGTTTTTAATAATGGAAAAAATATGATGAAAAGTTCGAATCACAAAACCTTCCATCTTCAAACGAGGTTGTTGCGTAAAAGAAATAAGTGAAAAGTCTTTATTATGAAATTTCTTTTCGATTTTTTTTCCGTTGCCGCCATGTTTTTTTTGCGAGGGTCCGATTTATAAAAAGACAAAGTCGTTTTAATTTATGATTTTTATTTAAGTTTTTTTTGTTGTTGTTACTTCTTTAAATGATGGGACGTTACAATAATTTACATAGGCCATCTTAACTCAGTTGACTTCCTTTTGAGAACTATCTATTTTACCTTTTGAAAAGGCTTATCAACGCATGCCTTCCTCTAGCACTATGACAATGCTGGATTCCTGTACCGATTTTTTTAGCTTTCAGTTACAAAAGGCATAATGGCCGTAAATTTGTTATGGCTTCCTTTTAAGCACTCATTTGCCTAAGTACCTAACTTAAACTTTTTAAAGTCTGAAAAAAGTTATTTCTATATAGACTTTTTGTCGAATTACGCTTTGAGTAGATAAATGCCACCACTGTAGGTTTTCAATGTATGTGATAAAATAAGGTTAGTGTTTTATTAATGTATGGTTATTTTGATACCGAATGATCATGATATGACTATAATACAAACTTAGGAGTACGTCTCATTTGACGAAACATTAACTTTGATTTTATGACAGTTGTGCACACTTATTATTGATAATCGTTTGTTATTTACTGTAATAGAAGCCAATTTTAATAATGCCTAGTAATATTAATAATATGTAAAATGAAGTATGTGTACCAAGTCGTTATTTTTGTCTAATTATGCTTCTATGGTCTGGAATTGTCTAAGTAATGAATGCCAAAAGTCAATGTAAAATCTGTTGACTAGTTTTGACTCATTGTAGAAGACATTCTTTGATTATTTATCCATAATTACATTTAATTGTCTAGACGAGAATTTCCGTTACATAACCTATTGCAATTTCAATTTCTTTCAAAATTATATTTCTGCCTCCACAATTTGAACGCTCTAATGTTTCTTGATTTGATGAACACAACAATTTCATCAAATTAAATTCGACTCGTCGACCAAGCTAATGATTTGATTTGAAGTATGAATTTTAATTAACTGGTTGATCATATAACATTTCAGGTAATCCTAAATATGTATTATAACTTTAATTTAGTTTGAATCGTTGATTGGGCCTAAAATGTTATAAAGTTGATTTGGTGCAAATTCCATAACTAAAAGTGTAATTTTCAACGGTTTTTGATTTATATAGTAAGGGTCTGTTTCACAATCGACAAAAAGGTACCAACTAACTAACTATGGAACGTCATTTCGTATGAAGTATTGGACATATAACGCTAACCAGAACTGTTTAGGACATTGTGAAACAGGCCGTTAGATAAGAAACTACTTATGTACCTACGCTAACAGACATATAACTTAATTTATCATCCTTTTTGGTAACTTATGTTGTGTCTAGAGTTTAAGCTTGATCCATCTACAATTTGAGTACAGCAAATGTGAGGAAATTGTAGTTTAAGTTATTGTTAAAGTTACAATAAAGTAAAAGCAACGTCTGTTGCGTATTTATCCAAGTTTCAGTTAAAATACGACTAAGTTCAGTTAAGGTTAGACTAAAGATCTAGTATGGTTTAGTAAACTCTGGTCCGTCATGGTTAACACCTGATATCCTTTTGTATCGTGCCCACGTGTGCTTCATATCAAGGCCAAAGGGTCATTAAGGGTTAATCAATACGTCCGTTGGTACCAAGTAACCCCACAGTCCATCACTGACATTAGCTCGAGTTATTATGTTACTGGCCAGCCCGATGACCTATCGATTTAACCGTTTATACCTTTTCCAATATTTGCTCATCATTGTGATAACATTTTTGATGGAATGAAAATTATTCAAAATTACGTAATTGCGTTATGTTTGTTAAAGGTAGTGTCAATAGAATTTGATGAAACAGTCTTTTAACACGTCATGCTAATTACAAAAACCGGTCAAGCGCGAGTCGGACCCGCGCACTGAGGGTTCCGTACCACCCGTAAACTGAATTCGGGGTCCACTTACTTCCACCTAGCGAAAATATCACAATATTTTTTGACAGCAAAAATAACTTTGTTTTTCATAGTGTTTGTATCAAAGACAAAGTTCTATTTGCGGTTGATGAAAATGTGCTATATCTCAAAAACTACCGGTTCGATCTCGTTGAAACCAATTTTCGTTGCAAATTTTTGTTAAGATCTACATCACATATTTTTTTCAAAATTTTCACTTTCTTAGTTCAAAAGTTAGATGATAAAAGACCTATCCATAGAGACCCCACACGCATAGGTTTGAGTATTTTTTTTTATATTTTATTTTCATGTATATATTTTTCTTTACTTTTTGTATTTGAATCGGAAAGCGGTAAATAAGATACACCTAACTACCAAGTTTCAGCTTCGTGATGCATATAGTTTCAGAATAAAGTGGCTTTGACAGACAGACAGACAGACAGACTTGACGAAACTATAAAAAAAAATAAAAAAATAAACGTTATATCCGGCGGAATCTGAATCGCTTCAGCCACTTTTTTCCAGAAATAAAGTCAACATCAACAACTGAAATGAGAATGTTTGAAGTTAATTCCGTTTTTTCGACATTGTAATTCCAAACGTTGAAAGCCGACATTGAAGTGCGTAATCCAGAGATATTTCCACAAAAGAATTCAAGGGCAAAGCCTAATATTCAGCCATTGAAATGTTTCTGCCTTATTAATCGCATACCGCTGCCTGGCTTGGAATGTCTTTAGTACCAATTGGATTCTTAGGTATAAAATGACAACTGTAAAAGCACTAAATCCATCTTTTGTTATTTTTAATCAACTTAATATCATAAATCATAATAATCAATAAATAATAATATCATAAATAATAATCAAGTTGATAAATTATGTAATTATCAATGTATCAGGTCATGGGTCGGGGTCACTGTCCTGTCACTGTAAACCTGACCCATCCCAGTAGTTTCTTTTTTATCTCTTTTTTATTCTACTAGCGTAAAAATAAACTTTTTTAAACTGTCATACCTAACAGATCGCAGATGTCTGCGATTGTTGCAATATTTATAGAACCATTTTTAAATAAATAAACTAAAGTTAAGGAATTGAATTGAAGAACTGCAATTGATCTGCCGAATACTGTTGATTTATTAAACACTAGCGGTCGCCCGCGGCTCCGTCCGCGTGGATGTCAGTTACCGCTGCAAAATGCCTACCCAGGAGAGACACGGTCAGCAAACAAAATGATTCCCAGGTCAATTCACAGACACCGACACTAACATCGACGAAGCAGTCACTATCCGCAGGCTGAACAGATTTTCTTTCTGTGGATGTTAGTTGTTAAGTCCCGGAGTGCAACCCGTTGTTTTAGGATAGAAAACTTAAGTTATTATTGTAGAGCTTCTCTATACACAACATTTGACGTTATATTATTTTCTGGTAACAAAATATACTGATGCTCGGGAGCCCCGACCCGTGATAGGGCAACGTAAAGTTGCCCATGCGTAAAACATTCTTTTCGTAAATCAATTCCTACTAATTTGAATGTTTGGCCCTGGGATTTGTTTATCGTGAGTGCGAAAGAAATTTTTACTGGAAATTGGAGTCTTTTGAAGGGTATAGGCAAATCAGTAGGGATCATGGGTATTCTTGGTATATGAGCTAATTCACCAGCTGCAGGGTGATTTCGCTATAACTTCAGAACCAAACGTCCAATTTGAATCATTTAAAGACCAAATATTATCTACATTATCTGTAATTAGTGATAAAATAATTTATTTTGATAAGGATTAATAGCATGAGTAAAATAAACGCGTTTAAATGTAGTCCAAAAAAAATATCAAGATTTTTCATTAAAAAAATGGTTATTGTGCCTCACTCGACATAGATAGGTATTGTGTGTTGCGGACTTTTTTATAGATATTTATAAGATATACAATTACTTAGAACATTTTATGGTTCTATCTTTAATAGTTTAGGCAGGGTACGCGAAATAAGTAACTTTTTTGGTTGATTTTTTACACCTTGTGTCCGAAAAACCCTAATATCTTACGGAACCTTATTTTTTTTCAAAATTAAATATAGCCTATATTACTTGTGGATAATGTAGCTTTCGAATGGTGAAAGAATTTTTAAAATCGGTCCAGTAGTTTATGAGCCTATTCATTACAATCAAACAAACAAACAAACAAAGTTTTCCTCTTTATAATATTAGTGTAGATTATAAGATATACAATTACTTAGAACATTTTATGGTTCTATCTTTAATAGTTTAGGCAGGGTACGCGAAATAAGTAACTTTTTTGGTTGATTTTTTATACCTTGTGTCCGAAAAACCCTAATATCTTACGGAACCTTATTTTTTTTCAAAATTAAATATAGCCTATATTACTTGTGGATAATGTAGCTTTCGAATGGTGAAAGAATTTTTAAAATCGGTCCAGTAGTTTATGAGCCTATTCATTACAATCAAACAAACAAACAAACAAAGTTTTCCTCTTTATAATATTAGTGTAGATAAATCTTGGTAGGCCAACAATACTCGGCCATGAAGAAAGTACAGTGGTGTACGAACTTTTTAAGTATTAAAATTAGGTCGAAAGTGAATTTTTTACGTTGTTTGGAAGTCGAGTACCAATATAGTACCGCATTATCCTATTTGCATAGACTCATTATAATGCAAATTGGAACAAATTTTTAAAAAAGAGACACAATAGCAGTATAATGCAAAAATAAAAGTTATTATGATAGTTTCAACTCGATGTTCTATTGTTTTATTTCAAAAGCACTGCCCACGAATGATTTGAATACAGAACGTCATTTCGTATGAATTATCTGACAGATAGCACTCATCGGACTAACTTGGACATTGTGAAACATAATATCCTCATTAGAATAGTTAGATACGGGATTGGTACCATGTACCTTATTTATTTATGAGCTTCCGACGAAACGACTTCGAAGGAGGGTAGACCGATATGTCTGCCAATAACAACCCACCCGCAAGTTCTCTTCAGTTACTCCGTGATCATGGCGCTTGCAACAGTGCCGAAATATCGGAAGCTCATAAATAATAAGGTACATGGTAGCAATCCCGTATCTAACTATTCTAATGTTAGTGACCATGAAAGTTTAAAACAATATAATATCCTCAGCTTAAATACCTTTTACATTTTTTTTTTAAATATTGGACACCAATCACATACATTGCTCTGATCCCAAAGTAAGTAGCTAATGCACTTGTGTTATGGAAATCAGACACAACGGTGGTACCACAACACCCAGACCCGGGACAATATAGAAAATTTTGATTTCTACATTTGACCCGACCGGGAATTGAACCCGGGACCTCGGAGCGGCGACGCCTTGAAACCCAGCGTGCTTAGCCACTACACCACGGAGGTCGTCAATACATTTACATTAAATCCATTTAATGTCATTGTTAATAAGGTATCACCATAGAGAAAATAAAATACGTATTGTATGAGGTAGTTTTCAGGAGATAATGAGTTGGTGTAAAATGTTTACAGTTACAAAACAAACAACCGCTGAAAACTATCGCCGTTAAGGTAAACGGCCCAACTCTTGGCAACGTGCCGAACAAAATTTTCTGTCGGTCACCATTATTCCCACCTGTGCCTGATGTTACGAGAACTAAAGGGAATATACCTGAAATTATGGTTGGAGAGTATGGAGCGTTGCGTAAAAATAAGCGTTTAGAATATAACTTTTCTTTTGCTATTTATTTAAGAATTGCTGCCAGTTATTGTACCCTAGACGAAATAAAAGTCTACGTCTATAATAATGACATAAAAAAAGGAATTTATTTTTTAATATAGACTCACTGGGGCACTTATACAAAAAGAGCTACTTGTTAAAAAAAGTTATTTTTAGAGGATTATTGAAACAAAAACGAACATCTACCGGGGTTCATCTAGCTAGCGTATTACGTATGGCCGCCATAGTTGCGTACTTAATTGATTTTTCTTGAGATTGGCCACTGTTGCCGAAATCCAAGAGATTGTGCCGTATCGCCAAAAGACAGAAATTATATTAACCATTATTTACAACTAGCGGCTCCTCGCGGCTTCACCCGCGTATTGGATTTTATATAAATCATTATGAATTATAGCCAAAATATAGCGCTACATTATTGTAATGTTTCATCAAAATCAATTCAGTAGTTTTAGCGTGAAAGAGTTACACCCATCCTCACAAACCTTGACATTTATTATTAGTAGGATAACCAAATAAACCTTTAGTTGTCGACCTCATGATTATATTGCGGTTTCCATTACATGCAAATCCGTGCATTTTTACAACTCCGCGAAATAAAACATTAGGCTGCACATAAATCACTTTGAGTAATGTTCCCTACATACAAGTTTCCAACTAAAACATTATGGGATACGAATTTTTATACATGTAGGAGTATAGAAATCATATTGGGTAACACTGATGTTCATTTGTTTTACGTCTACCGTTACGGTATCAGCATCTCAGTTTTGAAAAAGTGATTTCTTGAAATCAATATTAGCAAATTCAATAACTCACTATAAAATAGCATCGCACCGATAGAACATAATTTTTATTTTGAAGATCATTTAAAATAAGTATGTTGCACAAGCTCGCTCAAGTACCGATATGTCAGATTTTTTGATTTTTATGTTATACAATGAATAAGAAAGAACCTGTGGTATATTGCACTTAACTATAAGGAACTTTTTCAAAAAACTTGTTCATCCGACCCTTGCGAGTGCAACTGACCCTTAATATTAGTCCTTCCAGCCGGATTAAGGTGTGTTTTCATTGCAGCGACAGCGGGCACCGACGCTCCGGACACTACCGACGCGCAGCCTGCTTTGTCGCGCATCTCCGCCGGTGAGAGTGGTAAACAGAGTGTTACTAGCGTTTTATATCGGTGTTGTTGTTGTAGCTTGTTCGTTTAATAATATTAGAATAGTTAGATACGGGATTGCTAGCATGTACCTTATTATTTATGAGCTTCCGATATTTCGGCACTGTTGCAAGCGCCATGATCACGGAGTAACTGAAGAGAACTTGCGGGTGGGTTGTTATTACTTTTTATTGGCAGACATATTGGTCTACCCTCCTTCGAAGTCGTTAATTCCGCTCGCCGCCGGTACCATTGTCCACCAACTCACTATTTTCTCGCATCTGTTCTCGACACACAACACTGACAGTATCTGTTCGCGAAACGGCACTATTTTTATTTACACGGTTTTTACAATAAAAATTTTATAATATTAGTCCCTGTATCCGTTTTCGACTACGGTGGCCAGTCACAACGACTAACCGACTGCGCGGGAAATAATAGTGCACAAGTATGCCTCGGTGAAGGAGCGGTTAGAGGGTTGCATTTTAAAAGGTCGTCTGCCAATTTGACGGCGGACATATTTTAGTATTGGCTTTTTCGATGCAGAGTTTGTTTTTATATTTTATATTTGAAGACATTTTTTTACTTTCTTGTTTTTAATTGGGTAAGTAGATCGATAGTAGTCATATGAAAACACATTGCATAACAAAACGAAAAAAAGTTCATTAGAACAATGAAGCTTGCAGTATTTATGTTGAAATTAAAAACATTTTCAAAGTCAAATGTATATAAAAAAAACTAGTCTTTCCATTTATTTTTAAAATAAACCAAACTTGATATCATTGCAAAGCTAGCTTCAGCTAGATCTAAAGGATATAGAGACAATTCTTTTGATTTTTTAAGAACTCAAGTATCTTTATTTTGAACGCTCATCTTTTCCCAATTATTTTTTTTTGTACCTATCTTCTACTTCTTTTGATGCCCTCCGTGGTGAAGTGGCTAAGCATGCTGGTTTTCAAGGCGTAGCCGCTCCGAGGTCCCGGGTTCGATTCCGGGTCGGGTCAATGTAGAAATCAAAATTTTCTATATTGTCCCGGGTCTGAGTGTTGCACCGTTGAGTCTGATTTTCATAACACAAGTGCATTAGCTACTTACTTTGGGATCAGAGCAATGTATGTGATTGGTGTCCAATATTTAAAAAAAAAACCTCATAGTTGAGGTAAGGCCTTTGCTCAACAGTTGGACATCACTAACTTTACTGATAAAAAATATATTGGGACCCACTCACATCATCCACTTGTCCTCAGAATGGAGCGGCGCGACCGGCGGGCCGCCGGCGGAGGTGGTGCTGAGGTTGCACCCGGCGCCGTCGACTCCACGCGGTAACAGCTCGTTAGCTGACCTCGGCGTTTATAAAAGTAAGGCTTTTAATGTATCCTTTAATCTAAGGCAACGGTTACAGGCAACGGTCTAGTGTCAGTCTGCGCCATGAGTCTACTCAGGGCCCCTATTTTTGATTCATTCGCTTCAAGATGGCGAGTGATTTTCGTTCGACGTAGTGTCAAAAGTCATAGACAAAAAATCGTTTTAGAACAAAAACCACTCGCCATATCCAAGCGAGTGATTCAAAAATAGGGGCCCAGAATGCTCGGATAATGTTCGTGTACCTAACCTACATACACGGACTAACAGACTGATGAAAAACCGTGAAAATTGTCAGTCAGATTAAACCGACGCCAGACTGGGCATGTAACTTTTGCCTAGAGCCCGATTTCCTCATTAATAGTAATGGTAAAATGTCGTTACCAGCGGTTGAATATTTACTATTGTGTGTGTTTCGAAGAAAAAATAACTCTAATTGGTACCTTTGAAACTTAAATACCAAAATGTATTAATCCTGACATTTGGAACTCCAAATAGCTCCATATGGTTTTGTCTGAAAATCGATATGAACAGGCGTTGTTCCGTATCGATCATATTCGATATCGTTACACTTGTCTGGCCTCGTTTTGTGTCCATGACATTTAGCTTGAGAGCTTTAGAGCTAAGAAACTTTTAAAGAACTTATAGCTCTAACGTCACGGTCTAGATAACATCAGCCCACCATTTTTACCCGCCAGAAATCATTTTCGAACTGCTTATTTTTAAGCGTTGTTGCTAACGGTATTATGATCGATAACGTTCCACCATGTTCAACCCTTGAACAGACTACGAAAAAAAGCTTTGTATAGAACCAGGTTGCTATTGTTTTATATTTTTTTGACATCAGATAGGTACATGTGAAGTTGTTTACCCAATATCATACTATATGAGCAATACCTTTGTTAGTTCAAAGTTTAAACTTTCGAGACGAGCCAGAATACGCAAAATGTAGCACGATGTAGTCTGGTTTATCGAATCTGGCCATCCCTGTTGCTTATGCCTGCAATATCTTTCGTGAGTAAGGGAGGACAATATCCTAAACTATGGGAAACAACATTGAGTAGAGGTTTTAAACTACACGCGAATTTCATCACAATATCCCAAAAACTTGCTGCTAAGAAATACGAGTACATAACCACATAGCAATTGTGTAGTTTCGATTGCAATGCGAATTCGACGATGTCTTGTTTTGAGACGGTGGCTGCTGATTATGCGACATAACGAATATAATTTTTCTATTTATTTGTTCCTGAAAGCTGTAAAATAAGTATTCGAGGTAAAAAGAGTTAACAGCATCATTGCGCTATGTTTTATCTATAGCCTAATTCAGTTAAAGTAAATGCAATCGTTAGGTATCGAAAAAGAGTAAAAGTAATTCTTTATTACACTCTGTTTAACATTACTACTTATGTATATCACTACCTTCTTTCTGATTAGTTTTTAATAACTCCCAATCTCAATGACTCCTAAACGTCTTATATAAGCTAAGATTTAATACAAGTTTTTAGACCAATGCTATTGCATTAGTAGTAGAAAATTTTCTTAACTCTATAATTTCATTATGATTTTATCTTCCAGATGGCAGTGGCGTAGTAGTCAGAGCTGAGGAGGCGCTAATCGTGGCCTTCGTCCTCCTCCTATGGGTCGCAGCCATAGCTCTCTTCTTCAATCGGTGGGGCAAGATCAGGTGCGTCTATAAGCTGTACGTAGACTCTTGATCTACTTCATGCACCCTTGGCTAGGGCGATAGAGGCACTTAGATATAAAGCTAGGTTAGACGGAAGAAGATACGACCCCTCCTTTTTGATATGCTTAAACTATCCTGCTTTTGAACTGCTCGGCTATGCTAATACAAATAGGGAGAGTGCAAGGCATTAAAAAAAAACAAGATGGCTATAATTAGTGGTAGGCGCGTACAATACAAAAAGGTGTATTTCAGATGATTTTAAAGGCGATGCATCGGCCCTATCGATGTTAGGTGTCCAGTCATCTTAGAAACATTTTAATACGAACAAAAAATAGGTGTCTTTATTTTATTCCTGTACAATCACGTGCTGCCCAATTTATATAGCGATAATCATAGTTTATTTTCAGAAACAACCTTAGAAACTCTGTTTACGTTAAATTGAGTCGATAATTGCCTATTTCGGGTTTATTTCAAGGTCATTTAGGTTAGTTGAGAACGATTAAACGAGAAGTTGAGAAATCTAATAGAACTTAAATAGTTTAATTTCTTTTAATACCTAACTAAAATTACATAGTTCAAATAAATACTCGTAAACTTAATTAAAGTATACGAGGATTCTCCAAGGATCTCGATATATTGCAGGATTTGAAACTGCTAATTATACTATGCCCTTGTGGCTTTATTAGGGACTATTACCACTGTTCTGATAATTAAGATTAGTGGTAGCAATTACAAGACGTATTGAGCTAAAACGGCAACGTACTCTTGCAAATAGATTTAATACCAATTAACATGAAGATTCTTCGCAATTACGTAGAATTTAAAAGCCGAAAAAAATTCCACCTCCTACTTTAAAGGCAAATAATTGCTGTGACTCTCCCATAACTAAGTAATAATCTCCCTAGCCGATTTCGACTACGGTGGCCAGTCACAACGACTAACCGACTGCGCGGGACATATTTATAGTTCACAAGTGTGCACACACTTGTGAAACATCAGATAAAGAGTGCAGGTGTACTTCACACTCATAGCCCGACGGAACAGCAACCTGACACGACCGGAGAGACTCTAGGCTACACTGAGAATTTCTGAACAGAAAAATCCAGGTACATGTTCTATTCCCGACCCGGGGATCGAACCCGGGACCTCTGGCGCAGCCGTCGCTTTTAAGTGCGATCCACTAACCGTTGCGACAGTTCAAGGCAGTTCCATAATTATTACTATAGTTAGCGCAATCAGTGAGCGCAATGATGAGAAGCCATACATCTTGAACTCCTCAGGATGCTGGAACCGTACCAGCCGAAGTTCCAACAGCAGCATCGACAGAGTTGTGCCCTCGCTGAAAATTCCGTTTCAGTACCACCACATGTAAGTATTAACTAGCTTTTTTTGGTTCAAATTTATAAACCGGTATTCTTCCTGTAATGAGATATGACTTACCCTAGCTGATAGTTTGATGACGCGTTTGGTGTAGTGGTTAGTGCTCCTGACTATTACGCCGGCCGTCGAGGGGAAAATGTTTGTGTGATGAGCATGAACATTTGTACCTAAGGCATGGATGTTATATGTATTTAAGTATTTATGGGAGACGCCCCCGTCATAAACGTTGTCTGGTACTTCGTCACACAAGGAAGAAAATTCACATTGACACAGTGGAAATAAGTGAAAGTCACTTTTCACTTTCATTCATCATCATCATCATTATCAGCCGAAGGACGTCCACTGCTGAACATAGGCCTCCCCCATGGCTTTCCACAACGACCGGTTGTGAGCGGTCTGCATCCAGTGCGATCCCGCGATCTTTACAAGGTCGTCTGTCCATCTTGTCGGTGGACGTCCTACGCTGCGCCTTTGGTCGAAGGGTCTCCAATCTAGGACTTTTCTGCCCCAACGGCCATCAGTTCTTCGCGCTATGTGCCCTGCCCACTGCCACTTGAGCTTACTGATTCGCAGGGCTATGTCCGTTACCTTAGTTCTTCTACGTATCTCCTCGTTTCTGATTCGATCTCGTAGAGAAATACCGAGCATAGCCCTCTCCATCACTTTAGCTAAAATTAAAATTTTGGAGAGAGTTTTACAGCAAATGAACAAGTTTTAAAGAATATGGACTGTAATTATTTTTTTACATGCAGCACCGAGCGTCGCTCTCCCGGGGTTGTGTGTCCTACGACTGTGGGGCAGCCTTCCCTTCATACCAGCCCTGTGGCTACCTTTCCGCTCATCGACCGAGACAGGTAAGATTCATAATTATGTACCTTTAACTCACTTATTTCTGAAGTTTACGCGATTATTACACATTTAATAAAACACAATTTACGGATAATTTCGCGATAATTTATTTGATTTTTCATCCCGACGTTTCGAACACTTTACAGCGTTCGTGGTCACGGGGTAGACTAAGATGTTATTCTACCCGTGACCACGAACGCTGTAAAGTGTTCGAAACGTCGGGATGAAAAATCAAATAAATTATCGCGAAATTATCCGTAAATTGTGTTTTATTAAATACCTTTAACTCATCAATGAAGGACACACAGTTCAGTTCAGAGATCTAACTACAGACAAGAGCGAATCCATTTAATTAAAAAAATGAGCATTCCTTGGGTACGCTACTGGTACGCTTAGTAAACTACTACCTACTCGTATGTGAAAGCATATGTGTAAGCAAAAGCTGGAGCCGCGCAAAACGTATTTCGTTGGTTCAAGTAAACTGCTTCTTAACAAACCAACAGTGTTGTCGATACTATGAAAAGGAGCACCTGGCACCTGTTTCGTAAATATTATATTTCTTTCTTTAAAAATATGCCTAATTTCTACAGAACTGTGCTGATTGCCTTAAGTCTTTATTTCACTAATGTGACTGTGCACCCAACTAGCTCAGGCAAAAAAGTCCAAATAAACTTTCTCTGTGAAAGTGGAAACAAAATGGTCTACGTAAAACAAATTGCTACTTTTTAAAGTGAAAAACAGTAGGTACGGCATTTATTCACCACCTGTCCTGTAATTGAAGCATGTGTGGCAAATTACTAAGAGCTGCATAGGTGGTAGAAAAGGTGTTCATATTCGCTAAGAATTACCGACTTTTAACACGTTCCGGGACAGTGAACGCCATAATAAAACATCTATTGTGTCCCGGAACGTGTTAATATACCTAAAGAACTGACTCAAAAAGTACAGGCTGCCTATCTTTCAGTTGTATTATTATTTAGCGCAGAGATAATACTGCAAAAACTTCGTTTAAAGTCAGAACCAAAAAAAAAATATAGGCATATAGCAAAACAAGGTCTTCAAAAGTTGTGGTAGCAGAAAGCGTTACTATACTGATTTTCAGCAGGACAGATCAGCTTTACATTTTTCATGCCACAATTTTCTTCCAGAACTCAGTGTTCGTCGGCAGCATGGCTCTCATCCCCGAAAGTCCCCCCCGCCGGTCGCGTTCCGCCGCCGACCTACCGGCCCTCGTCCCTCATCATGACGTGTACCACTCGGCGACACCGCGGTCGTCGCGCGCGGCCAGTTTACACAGCACAGTAGATCTCCGTGTGTACCCATCACCACGTGCTTCTAGAGCAGCAAGCCTGCACTCAGCAGCTGATATGCCACATGTCCAAGTTCACGCTAGAGGCTCAGGCAATAGCCTGAATAGACCGAGAAGCCCAAGGCGGCTCACTATTACTAATGTTTAGTTTGTGATTTAAGTTGTATTAAGATTGAATTTACCTTTGAATTATGAATTTTAGTTAGTCTTATTATGTTTAGGTATGTACGAATAAACACTGTTAAACAACGGAAAATTTAAAAAAGGCTTAATCGCACCAACTATATTTAACTACTGACGAACAATACCTAAGGCTTAATAACCATCTAAATGTAACTATGACAAGAGTCAGATGGATTCATTGTACCGTCTAAAATGACGAGGCGTCAAGCTACTATCAAACTCCTTAAGAAGAAACAGTGAACAGTTATAGTTATGGTTAATTGGAATGAAGCAACTGAGCCAAAGTAAGAGAAATTTGACGTCTCATTCAGCGATCCCTGAAATCGAGCTGAAAAATTAGTAAAGTTTATTGTTACAGTTAATTTTTATGGTATAATTCCTTAGTATGACAAGCAAGCTAATAAGAAAACACGATTGAAGGAGACACAAAAAAACTCAACGCAAATATTACTTCAGCTGAATCAAATGCGATTTTAATTTGAGTTTGGTTAAAAGCAACCAAGTAGTGTTAGTTTGATTAACTATTTTATTTATTTCTGACCCTTTTAAAAGTATTTTGCTTGGTTTTTTTGAGAAAATAAGATTATATTATTCAGTCAACTTCGTATTTATTTTTTAAGTTCCTAGCGTACTAGGTATTCTAATTTCACGAAAAATTTACTTAAGTTCGTTAAATGTGTAAAATTAAGACTCGTGTTAAAATAAGTTTAAGACCTACTTATCCATATTTCTATTTCCTGTAGTAAAAACTTAGTGTCCTCTCTTTCTCTCTACGTCATATCTATTTATTGTATTCCACAGCTATGGGCAGTAAATTGTGGGTCATGCATAGTTTTTGTCTTAATGCTCTATTATCTACTTGCTTTCTGCCTACACAGCAATTGGGTGGTTTCCCGCAATTACCAATAATTCGACACACCTGATATTTAAAGAAAATTAAATATATTACACCAATTTAACATTGCTCATTTTTATTAATTAACTAGCTGTGCCCGCGACTTCGTCCGCGTGGAATAGTGACTTTGGATAGAATTTTTAATTTATAGGCTTATGATTTTACAAATAAGATACTTAAGTATAAGTACTTATAAGTACGCAAGATATAAAGTATTTATATAGTACATTTTAGTACTCACTTATCATTAAAATTGGCCATATTACAACAATAAGAAGCAAGTAGTAGGTACATCAAAGGTGATCAATTATTATGACCATACCGATTATTTGGACGTTCACAATTTGTATTTCGATTAGGAATTCCTTTGTTTGATAGGATAATATGGTTACTTTACTTTTAACTACTACTTTGCCACAAAAAAAACTACTACTTTACTAACATTTTACTTTGTTGTGTGGAAAAAATGGATCTAAATATAAATTTTTTCATGGCACTGTTTTGTTATACTTTGGCAAGTACCATAAAGTACCAAATATTCATTTAATTTATACAAACCAATATGGAGGAAACACTACACATTGAATTAAAACACTTTACAGATTCATTTCCACCCACATTTATTTTAAAAAAAATGGATGGATCTAAATATAAATTTTTTCATGGCACTGTTTTGTTATACTTTGGCAAGTACCATAAAGTACCAAATATTCATTTAATTTATACAAACCAATATGGAGGAAACACTACACATTGAATTAAAACACTTTACAGATTCATTTCCACCCACATTTATTTTAAATTGTTTCGCCTCGGCCCCGTCCCGCCTTAGCCCCGGCCCCATCGAACGGGATAAAAAGTATCCTATGTCCTTCTCCTGGTACTAAGCTACCTCCCCACCCTTTCGTCCCGGTCCCGTGCTACCCCAGCCCCGGCCCCGTCTAGCGGGACAAAAAGTATCCTATATGCAGTATCTTATGTCCTTCTCCTGGTACTAAGCTACCTCCCCACCGTTTCGTCCCGGTCCCGTGCTACCCCAGCCCCGGCCCCGTCTAGTGGGACAAAAAGTATCCTATATGCTTTTCCTGATTCTAAGCTACCACCCCACCAACTTTCAGCCAAATCGGTTCAGCCGTTCTCAAGTTATAAGTGTTGTAACAAACACGACTTTCTTTTATATATATATATTTTCTGCCTACCCCCTAAATCTATTGGCGTGATTATTTCTATCCTAGTTTACTCTCCAAGTGATGCTGAGTCAAATAAAAAAAGTCCTATCAAAATCGGTCCAGTAGATTCTGAGATTAGCCCGGACAAACAGACAGACAGACAGACAAAAATTTTAAAAATTGTTGTTTTGGCTTCTATTACGGTAATTAAGACCCCCTGTAACAATTTTTCATAAAAATCTTCAATGTACAGAAATCGATCTTTTACAGTCTTATTATATGTATAGACTAAATTTTAATTACAGAAGCTCTGTAAAAAGTATGTCAGTTGAACACAGATAAATATTACGTCATAGTTTCGAATCAACTAGAAGAATTTTGCGAGAGCATTAGAATAGTTAGATACGGGATTGCTACAATGTACCTTATTATCTAGGAGCTTCCGATATTTCGGCACTGCTGCAAGCGCCATGATCACGGAGTAACTGAAGAGAACTTGCGGGTGGGTTGTTATTGGCAGACATATCGGTCATAAATAATAAGGTACATGGTAGCAATCCCGTATCTAACTATTCTAATGTTAGTGACCATGAAAGTTTAAAACAATATATTTGCGAGAGCATTTTTTCATTCATTAAAAAGTTGCCTTATGATTCGTGGTGTAGGCTAGTTAGCCTATTACAGTGCACTGGAGGTGAATAACCATTATAAATGTAATTTTATAGCATTCATTTTTACACCCGTCAAAAATACTGCTCGTAGCTGTATAAATTAATATCAATATAGTTTTCTATAGAGCGTCCAACGCTATCTAGTCGTGTGGTGCTAATCTAAGGAACATAACTGTACTGTTAGTTTGTAGTATCTCATGTAGTATTCACGATTGCCAGCTTTCAAGGGAAAATGCCTTAAAACCGGTATATTTGTACAATACACTTCTCATTCTGCTCATTATTAATTTAATACTAAGCTCAAGATCAATAATTACCTATTACATTAATAAAAAATATATAGACATGCGCTAGACAACCCACAAATGGTCATGGTTTCGAACAAAGGAATTTTCTTACTTGTGCTTCGAATACCAGGCAACGATTATGACCCACAAACACTTAAATACATATAAACATCCATCACTACACTTTTTCATGCTCATCACATAAACATTTTCCCCTTGCGGGATCCAAACCCGCAACCGCTGGCATAGTCACTAGTTTACATTAAAATCTCATCCCTGTTTCGTAGGTAATACCTATTATAAGAATTGAAAAAGCTGGTTGACAGAACAAAATATTTACTTAAGCATGTTGAATTGTAATTGATTGATTTCCTGTGCTGGAAGCCTGAAGCAAGATTTTTGACATTTCGCGTATACAATTTCAATATTCAGATTTTCTGCTGAATCGAATATCCTTTTAATTTACGTAGCTAAATCTTTAATAAATCTTAAAAATATATTTGTAATTGAAATTATCTACGCGAAATGTCAAAAATCTTGCTTCAGACTTCCAGCACTGAAAACAAAATAATAACGATTCCACCATTATTATTATTATTTGATGAGGTTTTACATCAGCTCAAAATTATCGAATTATTAATAATACTATGATAAGATAAGAAAATCAACTTAAATATCCCCGAAAATTTAATACTATTTTAGCCCTGTCAAATTCGTCCTCTACTTTATTCTAAGCTCCCCAATGTTTTACTAACTCCTGTTCTTAAAATCAAAATTGACATTTAGCGTAGATAAGTAGATACATAGTATAGTAAAAAATACTATAGTTTGTAATAACGTGTAAACATCGGCACAAAATACCTACTTTTTTTGTAAAAAGTATGATTAATTGCTACTACATTCTACCAAAGTTCTGCTATTAACAAAGATCTACTGATATTTTTCGATAATTTAAAAAGAATGTATAGTCCAATAAATCATAATATTGTGCAAATGCTTCAATAGTTTTACTTGCTTCATTTTCGAAGTTGCAAGAAAAGTTACGCTAGTGAACTCAACTAAATTAATAACGAACAATTGAAATAATTTTCCTTTGTTTAAATATCAAAAGTGTTACTTCAGTCAAAAAAATCATCCTTATTTTTTTGTCTACTTGTTTCATTAATCAGAATTATTTTGAAACAGACTAATACAAGTATCTAAATAAAGGCTTTCCTCGTTGCTTTTCATACCGACGGATTGTGACGCCCTGCAGTTGATGATGATTCAAGACACGATTGGACTACATAGATAAATATTGCCAAATAGTTAATTCACTTTGTTATTATTGTAAATATACAGCATTTAATTATTTCTTAGTACTATGTCGTATGTATGTTAAAACGATGGTCGGATCAGATCTCGACGCACTGCACCAAGCGACAGATCGCAGCCGATGGAAACTGTTGGTTGACAGAATACGGAGTCACGATACTCAGCAATGAGTGACCGATTAAGAAGAGAGAGAGTACTATGCACCTTGTAAGATTTTACTAAGCATTATTTCCCTGGCAATCTTAAGTAATCGATTTATTTAAATATTGATCTCTTGCAAAAACTTTCGCTCAATAGGAAACGCCACGGCATGGTATAAATAAGAGTACGCATATTAATAATCCTTGACAATTCAACTTGTACATACTACTTACTGGCATAAAAATATTTTTGCCTATGGTAAACTAAATAAGCAAGTATTTTCATAAACTATTGTTTTATAGAAATTACCCTTAGGCAAAAATAACGAATGTATTAAAATCCTCTATTCCGTCCGGAAGTAAACTCTGATTGCTCTGAAACCTTTCAGTTAGCTAGAGATGCAAATACCTCATTGGCTCCAATCGTATATTTCACGTTCTATATCAACTAAAATTTGACATAGCTTACATAAGAAATACTACACATGAAGAATTTTAATGACGACATTTAAAATGTTTTTTTTTATTTATTTTGTGAAATAAAATTTATGAAAGAATTTTTTTCGTAAGATTTATTATTATTAGTACACTAACAATAAGAACTTTCAATAGCAATACGGACTCGATTCAAAAATAGAACATTTTGAATAATAAATATAAACTCAATTATAAACGGAATCAATGTAAACGTGTATTTGGTTTCTCGTATAATTTTGTACAGTAAAGAGTATAAAGTAGCATTAATTAAATTATAAGGCTATCATTAATAGATAATAATTAAAACTATTTTGTAACTCAAAATATTTTATGTAATCTATGCGATTGAAAATCAGGAGAGTTTTATTAAAGTCTTAAAAACATTCCATTGTTTTATTTAAAGATATTTTGGTGTCCATACCATAGAATTATTATTACGATAGGAATATTAATTTTATGGTCCCTAAGTAGTTATTTGATTTTTATTTTTTAATAAAAAGTACGTCAACGATTGGTCGTGTCATTTAGCTAGTCTATGCTCTATGAATGACGTATTTTTTTAAATCAGTCATACGTTTTTAAGCTGGATACGACGAGTTAACTTAAAGTTTACATCAAATAGTTGCAACTTTGTATAAATATTCTTTGGTTGCAACAGTTCAGTGTTACAGTTGTATTTATTACGAAGTTTTTGTTTTCGTAAATTTCCGTCAAAAATACATTTGTGGAAATAAGTGATTTTAGAAACTGTATTTGAATTTGACATTATCAAATTAGTAACACATTTTATTACCTACTTCCGTAGTTCATACGTTTTCGTTTACCATCAAAAAGAAGTTATAGTGGAAATTAGTGTATCAAAAACTTTATTAGAATTTGACGTTACCAAATTAGCAAGATATCAGTTTCCCACAATTAGGTCGTTTGTAGAGGCACATCTATTCGTAGGCTGATACTGCGAGTTATCTACTCACTTGGAGAGGCGGGTCAAGGCCTGCTCACAATAGATTGAGCATCCCTCAAATACAGGCCTGCGGTTCTATGTAGCTGTATTGTATTCTCGACTTTTTGGTGATGGTAAGTGTTTTCTATATTTTATTTATTTAGTAAATGAAAGGTGTAAATGTATGGGCACAACATCAATCCCAACAGTGTGCAGTTATATTTTTATGCGCAGTTTTAATTTAAGTATATTTATATTTGTGTTGAATTTATACGATTTTGCTATAAAAATATAAAGTACTAAAGAGTAGGTGTAGTGATTTTAAACATTGAAATCCGTTTTGTACATGGTATTTTGGTGTGAAACAAACAACAGCTTTACAAATTTTGCGCCTGCCATCGGTAAATAAACGTACCAACTTCGTGAATATTACACCAAATACATCTTCATGTTCAAGTAAGGCTTCTTTTACAACCTCATTTTTCAGGCGCAGCCACAAAAAGATCATGATTGTCATTATCATAAACGTGACTCAGGAGTGTAGCAAGTGAGTAGATAAGTACCATGATATCACATTCGCACGCAACTCTCATCAAAACAATCTGTCCCTAAGTCTTCCTGGAGCGGTTTATAGCATAATAGGGTGCAGAGCAGTAGGTAGTGAAATTATTATTTTTTTTCATCCATCTGTCCTGAACACGTTCTGGGACAGTGAACGCCTACAAGCATGAAAACAGTAGAACATCTATTATGTCTGGAATAGTGTCCCGGAACGTGTTAACTATTATCTGCTTAAGGTAAAAACTAATTACACTGTAATTGTAAAAAATTACATTGAATTTAGGTTAATACTAGCTTTTGCCCGCGACTTCGTTCGCGTGGACTTCAGGTTCGTCCCGTCTAGTAGCGCAAAAAATGTGTTTTTTTACGACCTCACATTAGAAACCTCAAAAATTGTAGCCTATATGTTATTCTGATGTATAAGCTATATTGTGGTAAAGTTTCATTCAAATCCATTCAGTAGTTTTTACGTGAAAGAGTAACAAACATCCATACATCCATACAAACTTTCGCCTTTATAATAGTAGTAGGATAGTAGGATTACGCTACATACTTAAAAAACATTTCGTAAAAACAAAAATGAAATCATCCAAATGGACAAGAAATTTTGCAATTTCATCAAATATTACCTATTTTGCCATGTCGATTTTTTTTTGTTTAATGCAATCATGAAAAGTTTTATGTGTTATTATTTTAAATGTTATATCATACATCCGAAGTGGTACATAATGTGTAAATTAAATTGTTAAGGGTCAGGAGGACCCTTTAAAATTTGCTAAATATACCACAGAGAACACTCTTTCACATAACACTATGGGTAATATGAGTACTCGTCGTGAATACGACGAAAGCACCCGATCAGAACGATGCCAATTACTTCGCTTTTACGCTTGATATTCATACGGCGATACGCTTACACAGCTGCCGCTAGGCTGGATATAGCTTTTTAATACAAGGTTGAGAAGTTGTATCGTCTGATATATCAGAAGTTTAGTACCAAATAGTCAAGTTTCAGCCGACATTTTTTTTTATTTGACGGCCCGTTTTTCGAGAGTAACGTTATTGCGGAGTTCAATAAAATCGTGTCAGTATTTTAAACGCTGTATTATTACTTAAAAGACCTCCTGTGTATTTTAGTTTTCGATCAGAAACTTTGGTACTGAAACCAGATAATAAATCTGGGTAAGTACCATTCCAATGTTATTATTCAAATAACTTAGGAAACGTGCATAAAAAATCTTTGAATGTGGATGCACGTACTCGAATAAAAACGCGACTTTATTTTGCGTTGATATTATACGCTCGCGGAGTTCACTTCTTGGCTCCGCCGGGGATTCCCTGGGGTTCTATAAAAGCAAGTGAGACAGTGCTGGAAAATGTATCGATACAACCTTATTTTTGTCTTGTGGCTTGGAGTGAGTTAGTTCAAATGAGATTAAACTAGTAGGTGTTATTGATTAAAACACAATTCGTCGAAACGTCGCGATGTAAAATTACATAAATATTTGCTAAAAATATCCGAAAATTGTGTTTTAATCAATGAGTAGTATTCGCGTAAACATCAGTAATAAGTACTTATCAAAGTAGTAGTTTTTGAAATATAGCACATTTTTGAAATATAGCACATTTGTCCTTTACAAATACTATAAAAAACAAAGCAATTTTTGCTATTAACAAAATATTGTGGTATTTTAGCTAAGTGGAAGTAAGTGGACCCCTAATTTAGTTAAAGTTGGCACGGAACCCTCAGTGCGTGAGTCCGACTCGCACTTGGCCGGTTTTTGTTAAAACCATGATGACTTTGTAAACTCCACTGTCAAGAGCCTAGCTCTTCAATTTGTTATTGTTGTTATTGATGACATTATTATGTATATTTATAAAGATAACTGTTGTTATCGATACTCTAACAACCAACAACACTCGCCATAACACGCAAGCCTATCTCAACACTTATTTCGTTTCGACCTATCGCCTTATATTTTTCAGTTTACGACAACATAACTGAGGATTTACATATTTTGGTTCAGATCTTAACAAGTTTTTTTGATAAATAAGCTCTCTGAACGTTAAAGAGTAATTTGAAGCGAGATAAAAATGCATGGAACGCATTTTCAAGAAAATCTTTTCGCCTTGCTACGTAGTATCTTATTTTCTGTTACAACGTACCTAGATGCGTTGTTGTCAAACGATACAACGTAGTCATTGTGTTACATAAACATTGTGTTTTATAGTCAAGACTAGCTTTTGCCCGCGACTTCGTTCGCGTGGACTTCAGGTTCGTCCCGTCTAGTCTAGTAATAAGTAAGAAATACGGTAACTAAGCACTGTACGGTAACTTAGCACTGCAGAGCCCTAAATTGTAGCCTATATGTTATTCTGATGTATAAGTTATATTGTGGTAAAGTTTCATTCAAATCCATTCAGTAGTTTTTACGTGAAAGAGTAACAAACATCCATACATCCATACTTACAAACTTTCGCCTTTATAATAGTAGTAGGATTGATAACAAAGTTATAAATAGTTCAATGCAACTCATCAGGTTTAACCTGGGCTGCTTTTCCACCAGAGATGTGCGAGGATGCGTAGCGAGAGATGTGTTTGTAGAACCAATAAAATCGCTTCATTTACCTCGCCTCGGTCAGCACGGAACGGCTCAGCAGAATTATAATGTAACTATATGCTACTTTATAGATTTTTGCGCATACAAAACAAGCGAGGGATGTGTACCAGCGATGTGTGCGAGGGATGTACGAGGTATGGGTGCGAGAGATGTGTTCATACATATAAAGTTCTGTTATTAATTTCTTTTAACTCGTCAGGTATGTGTGAACGAGACACAATAGAAATTCCATTATTATGCGACTCCCGGCAGTCGTTTGATACCTGACTGATAAATAGAATTCTTTGTCGTCTCAATTCTCATTGTTTACATCTTTTCTTTTGTGGTGACATAATTATATTTAAAATTAGTATTTTTATTGGGTTTACATAATTGGATCACGGAAAGTTAATCAGGGTTAATCGCGAGACCTTTAAAAATAAAAATAAAGTACTATATGTTGGCACTTCATTGTTTCTCCTTTCTCTAGGCACAGATTTAGCGGGGATGTGGCTTTAATGTCTAGTTCAAACTGATGTTAACTCTTAACAGGCTTTAAATAAAACCTTTTCTCTTGTGTTTTCCACATCACATTACGTATTTGACGTACAGATCTACGTGACGAGAAATCGGATGACAAATAAAGGTCTAGCTGGATGGTATAGACAGGTTTCACCTATTGCTTATAAATAACTAGTAACTATAGACATTAAATATACTATTTACTTGACATTGTTATGATTTTCACAAAAACATACACAATTATTAAAAACAAATGCGTAACTCGCTCAGTATTTCAGCATCACTTTTATCGACCTCCATTAATTTACTGTCAAAATCAAATGCCTACCATTTCCTGCAGAATAATAACTCAATATCGAATTTGAAACAAAATTATTTGTTTATTTCGTGAATGGAAGGTTCCTTCTTGATAATGTTACCAATTTTCCGCTTCCGGGCCCATGATTATCCGTGCACATTCCTGGATTAACATTAGATTGAATTTCAGTCCCATCTTGTTTCGTGTTGTGACTTTAATTATCCAAGATGGCTGAACTGGCATTGGAAGGGCCGTTTCACATTGTGTTGGGCATCCTAATTAGCTAAAGGGTTATTTTCGGGTTAATAAGGGTTTGCAAAAACACATAGTACATTAAATAATTGCGATCCGTAGGACATTAAGTCTTACAAACGATTTATTGGTATAGGGACATAGCAAATTTGATGTGATGTGTACCAAATAAAAATGTTTTCTTTCTTTCTTTTAATAACGCTGTCAGCAGTCAGAACGTCAGTATACTTTTATTATTTATTGTTTAAATAACAAAATATTCCATGTCGGCAAAGTTTTCCATGAATAATTTTTCATTGTAGTTTTATTTGACGGCAAAGTAATGTTGGCTCATAAAGGATATTTGCAAGTTTGTAAACCACTTTGAATAGTGAAGTTTTATTTATAGTACTTTCGCCTACACCAAATTCGCTACTATACTTCCTGTGCCCTAATCTTGTACCTAATCTAAACAAAAATAAGCTGAATTAAAGCAGTCTCACACAATCTATTCGTGTGCTCTTCAATACCAGCAAAGCCTTATTTTTACAGATCTCCCTTAGAAATAACCGGACATATTGAAGTATAACCGTACTTAACGCAATAGCTCACGAGAACAACGCATTGGCTGGACGCATACGTAACGTGAAGGGGATTGTAATGCGATTGCAATCTGTACCCTTAGCACGGAAAACTATCAAAAGAGTAAACGTATCGAGAAGTGTCAAAATCCATATTAAAAAAAGTGATTTCTTTACGCACCGCCAGGGGCGCAAGCTCAAAATCACACAACGAGCGATGGAGAGGGCTATGCTCGGTGTTTCTCTTCAAGATCGAATCAGAAACGAAGAGGTACGTAGAAGAACTAAGGTAACGGACATAGCCCTGCGAATCAGTAAGCTCAAGTGGCAGTGGACAGGGTACATAGCGCGTAGAAATGATTGCCGTTGGGGCAAAAAAGTCTTAGATTGGAGACTTTTCGACCAAAGGCGCAGCGTAGGACGTCCACCGACAAGATGGACAGATGACCTTGTAAAGATCGCAGGATCACACTCTGGATGCAGACCGCTCACAACCGATCGCTGTGGAAATCTATGGGGGAGGCCTATGTTCAGCAGTGGACGTCCTTTGGCTGATGATGATGATGATAATGAGGGGCGCAGGTCCAATTTCCATACGAATTGTCATTTCTCGATATGCTTACGTATTCGATAGTTATTCGTGATGAGGGTACTGTATATGACCGTAGTAACCATTTAAAGTATTGACGATTTCAAGTACAGTATTGGACGTACCATGAAGCGTATCAAAATAATTATATAGTTTTATATTTTGTATGGCATGACCGAAGTAGGTATGCGCTTACAAGAGAAATGGCGGACGCATTGTAGAGGCGTGTCTAAGCAGATATTTATTTTGTAAGGACTGCTTTATTTGCTTTTATTTCTAAACTTTTAAAACTAATACAGCTAATGGATTACTATTGGCTATTGGTGAATTCAATGGTGGAGTAGCTTGCACACCGGTTTTCAAGGTGTCGCCATCTATAGAGGTGGGGCTCTCTGGATCTTCGATCTCATGATTCATGAATATAAATGTATATTAATAAATTAAATTATCTCGGATAAGTTTTGTAATACCACCGTTATTTATAACATAAATATTCAGCTATGTTATTTTGGATTTTATTTTTTATTTATTTAGTATGGGTTTGCTCTTGACTCCAGACCAAGCCAAGTGCGACTAAGACGGAGTCGAAGATGGAACGAGCTCGCCCAGAAGAAGCCTGTTCACTCTAACTTTGAATAGATTCGGATTATAGTCACTAGGAAACACCGACGCGGGCAGCGAGGACCACTCTTTACCCGTGCGCATTATAAATGTTGATGAGAAGCGCTTAGTTCTAAACAGTGGAATATCGACAAGGTAAGGATGGTATCCCGCGGTACGCCTTGAAGAACGATGGAAGAAGGGGGCTGGTGGTATAAGCTCATGGAGCTCCTTCGCACACTCTCCGAAGTAAAGCCTATAAAAAACTGTCAACCTGGCAACCTTGCGGCGATGGGCCAAGCTATGGAGCTTAGCATCTACCAGTTTGTCGTCACCTATTATTCTCTCTGTATATATATCTTGCCTCTGCGCTCCACTGAGTCTAGTGCTTCAAGTGTCACAACACGGGAGCCACGGGCGAGAGTGGACGTACGCCATCGCTGTGTGCTTGTGATGCGAGCTGGTGTTAGGAGTCACGTCCAGGGTGAGGAAATAAGAAACGCTAAAGCATTAAATTAACGAAAGCGATCGAGTTAGATAATACGCTTACTGATTTTATTGGCTCGTAACTATAACGCGCTCTGATTGGCTTCCCAGAGACCTGTTAAAGCATTTTTATTGGCGCCCCAAATGGAACTTGGTTAATTAGACGAATCGAACTTCGCAGCTGATTACAGTTACCAGATTAATACCAACCAGACTACCTTAACCTTATATAGTATCGGTTTGGGTCTGACATAGACATTCGACGACGTGAAAACGAAAATTAAACACATATTACACGTTTTTAAATTCACATCCTCACAATTTTACCAACAAACACGCCAAAACGTATTGAGCTACATATTTTGTAATTGTCGTGAAAGTCAGTACCAATTATGCTCGCCTCGTGCTAGAACTTACTCTAAATTACTAAAATTAGGCGATAAAGAAAGAGGTATAGTTAGTGGCATGCCATTTTCTTTTACTTTACGGGTTACGTCGCATTCGCTTAATAAAATGGCGCATAGCGAAACTTTACCCCATTTTACTAATTACTGTTAATTAGAACAAAGCTTTAAAATCAAAATCAAATAGAAAGGCATAGTTAATCCACGGGCTTAGTAATCAACTAACTTTAGTAATTAGTAGACAAGTTTTGATAAATACTCGTACTTAGTTTAAGTTGAAAAGATTCTGTAAAGATCAAACCTCACTTCAGTAATTAATCACAACGTTTTTAAAGATTAGGGCTGTGATTATTTTCTACTTGTGTATTTACGAGTAAGGCTTATTTCACCATCCACAAATAAACACTATAATTCAATATAATTCTTATGCAGTGTTGGACAAAAAACGCTAACGAATAAGACATTGTAGTATTATATTATCTGTGACATTGTGAAACAGGCCGTCACTAATTTAACGAGAGTTAAGGGGGAGAAAGAACTATAATACTACAGAAAGTTCATTAATTAGCATAGCTATCCAACGCGGCAACGCTGACAGCATTATAGCCTCCTTGCCACAAGGAAATGGTTTCGTTTTTGAATAGGGTAGTCTTATTTTTTTATGTTGCATGTCTTAGTTTTAATTTTTTCTTGTTTGTTATTAATAAAGAAAGTTCATATAACTTTAAAACCATTAGTATGCTTAACCACTCCTTAGCCATTCAGTCCGGAAGTCATTAGAAAACCCTTCACGGTTTTTTTCCCTAATATTATAAAATTCAAGCAGAAGTGTTCGATGCAAATTCCGTAACTTCGGAAGGGTGATTATGAATCTCGATTGCTGTCGCTTTGGGAATTTCAAGGCCTGTTTCACAAAGTAAGTACCAGCATGAGACTTATAATACGAAATTACGTTATTTATTGGAATTATTTGTAATCAAGAAATAACATTCCTTACCACGAAACCAGACAATTGGTGTGTTGTCTAGCGCTTATATTATTTATTTGTTTACTAGTTAGTACGATTTGACAGTATTGAAAAAAACTATGCTATTTGACATCAATTGAAAGACAAATACAATTGACAAATAAACCCTAACATAAATATTTCGAATATACTATGCCAATTCCTATGAAAAACGTGGCAAATAAAGCTAACCACAACTTATTATGACATGGAGAAACAGGCCTTACTTACATAAATTGATGAAATAGCGTCTTAAGTTCTTGAAATTGAAATCAGTTTTTAAACAATATCTACCTACTTTGTAATATATCAATCAAATTTTAGGTCATTGCGAACCTCGTTATCGTTTTAAAATTGGTATCGGTTGCTTTGAATCTTTCTTGACAATGCATCTATTTACAAGCTACGCCGCTTGTACGCATTCGCATGGAGCATGCCAAATTCGCATATACGACGGGATATATTATTATCTCGCTCTAACAAATCTAGATGTGATAGTTGCATTCTTCATGCGCATCGCTGCCACATGTGGATGCCAAAATATTGCTGAGACACTTGACAATGCATTGCTTGCCTATAGGTATGTAGTGAATTTTGGTAAGCTCAAATGTATTTATAATTCTTAATACACAAAATACTAACTCATTTGTATTTGTATACGTGCCTCTACTTGCAAGTAGGTACGCACTCTTTCAATAGATACGTAATCACAGCGGAGCGTTCAGAAATGTAACGCAATTTGCTTGCGGAGTGCTTCGACGGAGTACTTATAAAATAACCCGTGCTTCGTAAAACGGATTTATGAAACATAGTTGCGGGACGAGATTGAGAAACGATGGTTAGACCAGTGCGATTTTTCAATTGCAATACAAAATAGGATTTCGTTTAAATCCGTCAAGATTTTATGGACCAATTTTTAAGTAACGAAGATAGTCGTAAATACAACAATCAATAAGTGATGTTCATCTCAAAATGTATAATCTATTCAATGAATTATTGACTCTCCGGACCTGTTTAACCATCAAATAATTCAAATACGTATAGATCATCATTTCGTAACAAGTATTTGGCAGAAAACGCTAACCTGAAGATATTGTGAAAAAGGCCGTATGTGTTGTCAACATTGGCTTTGAAATCTTTATTAGTGTTTTAAACAATATAATCATGGAAAATCGTTTCAAACACAATGAAGACTTCTTAATGGTAGGTAGAAAAAGAAAATGCCGCCAAAGCTTTTCTTCAGAAATCAGAAATCAGATAATTTATTGGCGAGAATACATACATAAAATTGTATCTTAAAGTGCAAACAAAGTAAATGTATTCAGCCTGCAAGCAGATTGGCTAACAATGAAGATCTAAGAGGTCAGACTTAAATTAATGATTGTTTATAGAGGGCACTTGACTGCCTTGCTTGTTGGTGTAGTGGTTAGTTCGCTATTTGCTACCGAAGAGGTCCTGGGTTCGATTCCCGGGTCAGGCCGAAATTTGTTTCTGGGTTTCTGTCTTTAAAATACTTGGAAACAGCTGAGTCACGAAGTCGGTGGTGATGACACACACCGTGCCTCGGAAAGCACGTTAAGCCGTTGGTCCTGCGCCTGCTCTCTCACCGGTCATGTCGGATCTGTCGTCTCACCGAATAATGAAAGTGAAGAAACAGAGATTGCGCTTGTGTATTTATTTTTTTATTTTTATTTATTTTATTGGTAACATAAACAGACATTTATCATAAAAAATAGTACAAAGGATTTAAAAAACTAAGAGAAACTGGACTAATGTCCTAAGATGTTACACCTGTGCGTCACTCCAGTTGCGTAGGTAAACGGTATTGTACGCACACACTACAAACAATGTCCCGCGGAGTTTATACAGGGTGTATAAAAAATACGAGCCAAATTCAAGCAGGTGGTTGACAATTGAGTTAGGAATACAAGAAAAAAAAATAAGAAAATAATGACAAACGTTTTTCAAAGTATTTTTTCCTGTATTCTAGACTCGACTATAAACAACCCACTTGAATTTGGATCCTACTTCTTTTTAACAACATGTATCAAGAAACAATAAGAGTATTAAGAAAAATTGACCACGATCTCTAAAATTATATACAGTATGCAAAAAATTACGAGCCCAATTCAAGGAGGTGGTTAGGCATCGTGTCTAGAATACAGGAAAAATAAATAAAAAAATTCTTATAAAAATATATTTTTTCTTAATTTTGATTTTTCCTGTATTCTATTCTCGGATTGGCTCGTACTTTTTTTACATTCATATATTACGACCATGAAGACGTTATGTTAGAGGGGATACTAGGGAAAAAGTTTAATAACCTTTGCCTTCTAAACCACCGCATCGGACTGCTGGTTTTCCGGCAGCACATAATTCAAACTGATACTTACTTAATCACCCCAAAGTATATTTACAGCAATCAAAAAGCGATAAAGCGGAGTTTACTCGTAACTCAATTTCCCTTTAACGATTAACGGTTTAAAAGTACTCTGCGACCGGAAAATTAGGGGTAGACTGAATTATATTTAATTCGCTCAGAAACTCGCCCCCGGGGACACGCGACAATTTCATGCTGGTGTTTGTATTTTAAAATATCAAAGGCTTTTACAAAAGCTCATTACATAACTTAAGAAAAACACAGAATTTGATATCTTCAAATGTCGTGTATCTTAATTTTTTGTAGCCTAGCTAAGGCTACAAAAATTAAGATATAAACTGAAATTTCTTTGTGCTTAGGCCTTATTGTAAAAAAATACAATCTTATCAAGACCTGAGGCCTTACTCTGGACACAAAATCCGATCCAATAGTCACTCATACCAGGCCGTACTCATACCAAGCCATCCCTGTCACTCATACCAGGCCGTGTATGCGTGTGACAGGGATGGGTATATTCATTGGATCGGGTTTTGTGTCCAGAGTAAGGGGGCAGGGTGCCATTTCCCATGCAGTTATTACCACGCAAAATTCGTGGATTGTGACGTGAGAATCAAGGCCCAATTGTCAATGGCAGAAAAGTTAATGCCTCATTTGTTGGGTCTGCTAGAATATTGATGATTTAAAATATTGTACGCGCGTAGTATTTTATTTTCTTTATAATAATCATATTACTGAAAGCTTACTTTAAAACTATAACAACCTCGCACGCGACTGCACTTCAATAACCCGTTTTTTATGCAGGATGTGGCCTGTAATAGGAGCCCAAAAATTCAAATATAGGCCTTTTAAGACACCAGTGATCAATTTAAATTATTTTAATTTATTACAATGGAAAAAAAATTGTCTAACAAAATAAATCGAACCAGCAATGTATTGCAAACAAATGTGCCCAGTTATTGAACTTAACATTGTCATTTACAACAACGACTTATCACTTTTGATATACATTGATTAGGAATTATAATTTTGGATTACTATATCTCTGAGTTTAAGCATTTTAGTGCACTATGACCAGGTCAAGGTAACTAGGTACTTAGACTCTGTAGAATCGTTGATAACTTTTTTCCTCCTATTACAGGCCACACGCTGTATACTGAAACTGTAATTTCAGGGCAATTAGTGAGTGTTCGATGCAACCCGATTACGCAAATTGTGCCCGGGTAGAAAGAACCCAGCTAATGACCCGACACTAAGCGTCCCTGGATTTATGGTAAAAATATGTTACCGTACGCTTTTCTGTGTAAATACAGGCTTTTTTGAAGGCGTTATTGTGTTTAAAGAGGCAATTAATTAGATTTTAACTTTATTTTAATATATAGGTAGAACAATTGTTAAGAATGTTTTAATACTTACAGTGTCTTATTGGCATTCTTAAAAGATAAAATATTTAGAGACCAGAAATTTCGCTCGTTCGGACCGGCAGCACGGTAGCTCAGTTGGAAGAAGCGATGGCCCGGTTAGTCGGAAGATGCTAGTTCAAGTCCCGCCCGTGCGCAAGTTTTGGTGTCTTATTTCATCTTTTAAGAATTCAAATATGACACAGTGAGTTTAAAAAAAAACATGCTAAACCATCGTATTACTTTGTTTGAAGTTAGAAGCACTTGCGAACGATGTAGTTAAATTTATGTATTTTTACAATACGATTTCTACTTCTGTATAAACTAACCATTGATAAACTGAACGGGATCTTGTTTTCATAAATGTATTAAACTTCCGTTAATACGGTTTGAGAGAATATCGATACTAATAGGAGTGTCGTAATGTTGTGGACAGACAAACAGACGCTCTTGAACCACTTAAATCGGCAATCCTATCTGGAGCAGATATAAAACGGCGTTTAATGAAGATATAAACGACCTCTCATTCAGAAAGAGTCGTTTAAAAGAAATCAAAGGGCCTGACAGATTGGAGTGGTGGCCCTTAATATCCTATTTGCCATTCAAATAAGCCTACAGCACAGCAGTGGTTCCCAATCTTTGGTTCGCGGAAAGATTTCGAGTTTAGTATTATTTGTCCGCGATCTTTGTGCTTAAACTTTTCATCACAACTTATTGATGTAAACAAGTCCTTTTTGCTTAACTGACACTTGACTAGAAATCGTCTCAAATGAGGTGTCATATTATGCGGTAGTAAATAAAAAAATATACAGCGTATGGCCTGTAATAGGAGCAAAAATTTTAATCAATGATTCTACGGAGTATACTAAGTTACCTTGACCTTCATAGTGGTATGAAATACTTTAACTCCGAGATATAGTAATCCAAAGTTATAATCCCTAATCAATTTATATCAAACTCGCTATCTCGTACCTAGTAAATGACAATGACAATGTCAAGTTCAGTGACTGGGTACATTTGTTTGCAATACATTGCTGCTTCGATTTATTTTGTTAGAAAATAATAATAAAAATAAATAATTAATGAATGATAATAATTTTTAATGAATTAAAACCATTTAGAATGGATTACTGGTTACTTAAAGGGCCTATATTTTTCTTTTATTACAGGCAACACCCTGTATAATGTATCTATCGTTTAACATTGCGATCCCAATAAGGTACGAATCGAAAGTGGCCTCCTGGTATTAAAAAAGGTTGGGAACTGCTGTTCTACAGATCTCTAGATGAACTCTTGACTAGGTTTCAGTAGAGAGGTTCTTCTTGTTTAAAATTCTGAGAGTTTGAATGTAAGAAACTTTTTAATTTACATTCACTTGACACGTATTAGCGATGATGACGACGATTGTACCTAAAGTGTTATGTGTGTTTGTGTACGTTTGTGATATTTTTGACAATTAGTTAGAGAAAAGTGGTGCAATGGAGATGTAGCGTAAAAACGATATCTATTATGAAGCCTGATTAATACCTCTGAACTAAGTCTTTTAATAGAGGACGAGACGACACGAAATACTGTAGAGTTGTTTCAAGACTTAACTTCCTACTTAAATTCAAAATGTAAAAAGTCTAAAACATGAAAAGGAAAATTCAATCAAACGATCATTTAATAAAAGATCAAAGACTAAACTTCCTTTCAAACTTGACCGGTCACTTCGCAAAATGATTACAAATTAATAAGGGTCTTCACTGAAATGCAGAACCCAAAAAAGGGCATTCAACTAAATAAAGAAAAGAAATTCCATTAAATAATTAAACGCTACGGAAAATCCAACGAAGCATTACAAATTAATTAAAAGAAAAGATTCTAATGCAAGTTTTGTTAAAATACTTAGACATTTTGCAATCCTAAGAAGGATAACAAGTATTGATCTCGGAAATCACCCCTTATGGGGATAAAAGGTTGATCAAAGCTCGGGTCATCTGATAATCCTACTACTATTATAAAGGCGAAAGTTTGTAAGTATGGATGTATGGATGTTTGTTACTCTTTCACGTAAAAACTACTGAATGGATTTGAATGAAACTTTACCACAATATAGCTTATACATCAGAATAACATATAGGCTACAATTTTTGAGGTTTCTGATGTGAGGTCGTAAAAAAACTCATTTTTTGCGCTACTAGACGGGACGAACCTGAAGTCCACGCGAACGAAGTCGCGGGCAAAAGCTAGTAATATCTAATAGTGTTAAATTAATAAGTTTTTCTCGAAACTTAAGCACAGTATGCAATAAAACATTCATTACCTATAACAGGCTAAAGGTACTTTCATATTCAATGTAGTTGTCAACATTATCCCAACAAAACTAAGAATAGAAAACTAATCAAAAATGAGGTTTTGATATGAGTGTTTGTTAGAACAACCTGTTTATTCCTAGACCTTCCCTCCTATTCAAATTTCCCGCCGATAAGAAAGAAGTTTCTAGAAGCCGTAGATATACTTCAACCGTGGAAAAAAGGGAATGAACAATGAGAATGACCGCCTACATACGCGTCATTCATTCACCAATCTCAATCGTGCTCTCTCGAAAATAATCTCCAAGCGGCCGGCTGCACGTGCATAAAATATCACCAAAACCCACAGAAACCATCAGTGTGTGAACAATCCATCGATCAAGTTAAGGAAACTACGAGCGGCTACATCAAGGCAATCTTCGTCCAACCTTCACGTAAGTCTATTACCTTTGACCTCACCAACTTCTTTTACAACCTGGATTTCCTATGGGTTTACAGTTTTAGATCGAAGGAATCATCATTTAACAGCCTAACAGTGATTACGTAAATTCGAACTGTAGCAATGAAATAACAATTCGTGTGTACAAATTAAATGTAATTGGCCGCAATTAGCGATAGTGAGTGCTTATAAGTAAGCAAAATGGCGGATTCCATATCCTTACAGGTGTAGTAATGTTAGCAAACGTATCCCTGGGCCAAAAACTGTAAACCTGCTGTCGCTATTCTGCTAACTACAGTCAGTGATTCGGAACGTTCACAATACTTTATAGATGCAATCAGCGACCCAGTTACGTCATACTCGTATTTCGACAGACCGATTTTCAGTTCAGTTTTAATTATTCACCTCGGCTTATTATTTTGTCCAGACTTCTGTAAGAGCGATTTACAAAGAAATGTCGAGCTTCTAATTTCTTAGCGTCCATTATTTGGTAGCGTACATTTTTTATTATCATTGATTATTTCGTGGCTATTCTACCTGAATTAACAATTTCTACCTAATTTTGTTGTGTGATGATTACTACCTAATCTATTCCAAGATTCTGAGCAGAAGTCAAGGTGGTTATAATAGTGACATCATCGCTGATATTGCCATGTGACTTGATGAATTAGTCGATGGCCAAACTTCAAGGGTTAAATTAATTATATTTGTGTTTTATAGTGTTTTGTCACTATAAAACTCAATAACTTTTAAAGAAATAAAGTAATTAATAAATAATAGGCTTTTTATTTCAGGTAAAACGCTGCTAGTGAATTATTTATTAGCCATTGTGTATTATATTTATATCCCCTAGAGAACACGTAGATAATGTCTCAGTCTATCTAAATGTTAATTGAATTACAAACCCGTGGAGATGTACCAAGACATAATTCAAAGGACGCCGGCAAATAATTAACCATTCCTTAATTAATTAAGTGTATGCGAAGATAGTGTTACATTACGTTATCAGTGCTAAGAGCGGCTTAACTTTGTTACCCTGATTAAGTTTCTACAAAAGTACTTACCGCTTGACAAGGTGGATGAGATTATAGTGGTTGAGTTATGGATACAGAAATGTAGAGTCAGCACAACATTAAATGATTATGTTATTCGTTAACTCAATAGATCTTACGCATATGTGAGTAAAGTTGATGAGTATAATAATAATAATAAACGGGTATTTCAGGCAACAGATAACGAAATACAGGGCCATAAATACCTTACAGACTAACATACATACAATATAATCAATCAATCAAATCAATACAATTTCAAGCAAATTAAATTTACACTCTACTTTTTGTTGTTCGTGGTGTCGCGTTCTTTCGCGAAAACGCCGGAATACGACCAAAAATCTTCCTTCATGAAGGTCGTCAACGTTTCAGTCGGAATTCTAATTACAAAGGAATTGAAATTTACATTGCGATTAGACTCCAACTTGACGACCCGCAGAGTATAGTTGGTCTTCTTCTGCAAGTATTCCATGACCTCCTAAGCCTTCGTGGTGTGAGACAACTGAGTCGTCGGAATCGCAGGACGCAGCATTCTTAAAAGATGATATAAGAAACCAAAAATCACGCAATGACGTATCCTAAGAAACAAAGAATTTCGCGCGGTCGGACTGACAGCACGGTACGAGTAGCTCAATTGGAAGAGCAGTTGGCCCGGTAAGCCAGAAAGATGCTGGTTCGAGTCCCGCCTGTACGCAATTTTTTGGTTTCTTATATCATCTTTTAAGAATTTACATATTATACACTGTTGAAAAACATTCTAAACCATGCAGCAGCATGTTCAGTCCGGTCAGTGCGGTTCCGCATTGATTGCGGTGACGGGCTTCTTCTTGCGCTACACCTTTATAAAGACATTCTTTCTTTTCTTTCTTTCTTCATAACTGCCTCGGTGGCGCAGCGGTTAGAGGGTCCCATTTTAAAGCGACGGCTGCGCCAGAGGTCCCGGGTTCGATTCCTGGGTCGGGCTAAAAATATGTACCTGGGTTTTTCTGTACAGAAATTCTCAGAGAAGCCCGGAGTTTGGGAGTTGGTGTTTCACCCCCGTGCCTCGAAAAGCACGTAAAGCCGTTGGTCCTGCGCCTGATCATTCTCCGGTCGTATCAGATTGCCTGTCCCATCGGGTTATGAGAGTGGAAGGTGTAGAGAGTGCACCTGTGTTTGCGCACACACTTATGCACTACAATATGTCCCGCGCAGTTGGTTAGTCGTTGTGACTGGCCACCGTAGTCGAAATCGGCTAGGGGACTATTATTAAAGACATTCTCAAGTATGTTTATATGACACTGGATAAGTGTTGGGGGTCAAAAATTGGGTTTCCTATAACAAAGTTTGAACTTACCTACATCCAATATACTTCCATGTTACCATACAATCACTACATGTGTAAAGTACCACCGTTGTTTCTGATTTCGATAAGTGCATTATATAGCTACTTACATTTCGAATAGAACAATGTATCTGATTGGTGTCCGATCTTTTTACCTATACTTAATTAATTTATTATTCTGTAAAATAGTTCACGTGTGCCTATATTTCCAAGATGCTTTACTTGAAACCTGCTGACTCAGCCTCTTGAGGTCACGAACGAGTTGACATTTCCGCCCGGAGAAACAGGCGAGCAATTTAGAATATGTGAGTGTGCTCTTATTTTTACCGTGTGAGTTTTGAATTATTATTATAGAAAATGCAACTATTTTGAGTACTATTACTATGTATTTAATTTAAAAACTTGTGCTAAGTAAGCCCGTATTTACTTGTTTTTCATTTCTGAACCATTTTATCCATGGAACATTTTTTACCCGACTGCGCCTAAAGGTAAGTAATGATTTTGATTAAGTTTGTTTACTAAAAGCAACTCAAGCAGCTAGGCTTCGATGGCTCGGACACGTAGAGAGGATGGAAGAGGATCGCGCCGTAAAGAGAGCGTACCTGGGACAATCAAATGGGAGACGCCCGGTTGGACGTCCTAGGTACCGCTGGAAGGATGTTGTAGCTTAAGACCTGCTTAACCTCGGCCATAGCGACTGGCAAGAACTATCGCAGGACCGAGATCTTACCGAGATGCATGGCGTGATCTGGTGTCGGAGGCCAAGACTCACTTTGGGTCGCTGAGTCACCCCAGTAAGTAATAACTAAATGCCAATAAGTACTAAAAGCAACTAGTTTTGAGAGTATTGCAATCACGTAGTAACTTTTTAAGTTGCCCATCCATAGTGCACATCATTGTGCATCATGGTGTTGTGCGTAAACAGCATTTCATTTTAATAAAGAAATAAAGTATTTCATGTTTTATTCTTCTACCTACTGACACTAATTAACATATGATTACCTACAAATATCACACAAAAAAAAAGTAACCAATATTTGTGTTCGCCGTATGGGAATCACCACAAATTCTGGTTAGCTCGCGAAACTGCGCCGTATATTCATCTTGTGATACTTTATGGGTATTTTGAGGAAACTCAAGCGGCTCAAGTGGGTGAGAAAAAAGCTTTATTATCATTTACAGCCTGCTTGAAAATTGGGCGTAGGCGATTATGAACAAAAACCATTTATCTGTTAATGCGTCATATAAAATATATATCTACAACGCATTTTAATGAAACAAACAAAGGTGTATCTATGTGAATTTCAGTCTGGACTACATATACGAATTTTTATGATGTTTAGATGTTGTCTTTATGTAGTGGATTGTTTGTATAAGCTACAAGTGCAACTCAACTTTTCAACTATTTTCATAGCAACACGTTTATTCTGTACTATCAGTACTTTTGTTCACTTATGTATTTTGGCTTTAAATTTATCTAAACCTCTTCCAATACCTACTTTATTTGGCCCGGGGTCTAGGTATATCAGGACTTTTTAGCCGTAAGACAGGCAGATCGTGACCGGGCTAGATATTCAGAAATTCATAAATCTTTTTGCATTACGCATTCGTCCTTCGTCCAGCCCCGGCTTATCTCCCCAGTGGGACATATTATTTGCCCGCGAAATTCACATGTAATGCTAATGCCACACATGTATGTTATCACACTGGGCTGGCTGGTACAAGTCTCTGTTAGCATATACGCAGTAAACTAGGCATGCATGCATGCATGCATTGCTACAAAATATTATAATACCCTTACACCAGTAGTGTCCAATATATTGCCACCATATTTTTAACTTTATCCCATTGACTTAGAATCTAAATGAACTTTTTGACTAGTTAAACGTTACAAAATTCTGAAATTTAACGTGGCACAATGATCATAAAGCAATTCAATGTATAAGTAATAAGTACCAAAACTTCAAAAGCCAAATTGAAATTTTAAGAGCACATCTAATTTATATAAATACGGAAAAAGAGTAAAAGAAACTAATAAATATATATTTCGATAATATGTAATGTAGCCCCAGCATAAAAGTTGATAATATTTTTCAGGCATATTTTTACCACATAATAGGAACGTAATTGGGTTGTCGACCTTTTGGCATGGCTGCGACATTTTTGTTAACTTTGTAACAATGCAGCATACATAATTTTTGACGAAGATAATAATATTATCTTCATTTATAATAGGCTTATATATCAACTGTTTTTTTAATAAAATATGCGTCGGATTCTACGGGGGTGTCTCCCATAAATACTTAAATACGTATAAACATCCATAACTTAGATACAAATGATCGAGCTCAACCATTTGCGCCTTGCGGGATTCGAACCCGCGACCGCTGGCGCATAAGTCGGGAACGCGAACCACTACACCAAGCCACCAAGTGTCATTATGTGAGAATTTACATACCGAATATTTACACCGCAACTTTATATAACTAAGTAATATTTTTACATTAAAGCTGACTACGAATACTGTACCTATACTTTTTGTAATTAATTGAAGAAGTTGTACTTATAAAGAAATCAGAAAAAAAAACATATTTCCACTACAGTTTCCCACAAACTCTAGTATTTCATCATTATTGAATTGCTTTTTGATCTGTTAAGTGTTCAAACTTAATAAAACACCAAACATTTTTGTCAGCCTATTACAATTTCAATGAAAATTTCTAAAAAACTTACCACAAAATAATTCAGCAGACACAGCAGTCTAAAATGACATTTTAATAAGTATCTCAAAATTCGTATCAGCGGGACGTCGCACCACAGTAAAGCGTCAGCTAATTTAATTCTTGGCGTATATCACGCTGGTTCCATTTCACAGAACGGCGTCCACTCGAGCTTTGTCTAGGGCTTTCAAATGATACAAAAAGTTTAATAAACCTGTCATGTCACGTAGATACGAGTAACTGGACGTACTATGACGGGAAAGTTACATGTCCGCGTCCATCAGTTGGGATCAATTCAATTTAATAAATCAAATATTGCATCAAACGCGAGTGATTGTCATATTCTAATTTGAGCTTAAAGTTGTTTTGAGAGATAAGCTATCAGAATTTATATATGAATAAATATTAAAAACATCAATAATATACTCGTACATATAATAATAACACATTTTTATTTGCCACCAAAATTTTACATAACATTTACTTAATGTACATGTGACTCCATTTAGACACAGGCGAGCCTAGTGTGGAGCCCAAGGCTTACACTGTGTCGTAGAGGCCAATAAGAGAATTTTCAAATTTTAATACACATTGCGGGGAGAAATAGGGAATGGTACAAAGGTATATCTAGAAAATATAAGTTGCGCCTAGGACTTAAAAAGCGTGAATAACAATGGCAATACATCAATCAATTGCATTTTTTATGTTGTGTAAGATTAAGAGACTATGTTTGTCATACATGAAAAAAAAACACTAGTAAAAAAAGCTTTTTAGCGTCACGATAAAAATCATATACCGAATCAAATAAGTGCTAGGTCTTGTCAGAGAATCTTTTCATTCTTTTCCGTTATCCACTATTCTTGATTGTATACAAAAGACGGATATCCATCACATAACCCTTTTTTTTAAAGTAGGTTAAGATTGACAACCCTAGATTCTAAACGACGTCTAGTGTGGACTCTATCACATATCATTATCAAGTAGTCGAGTTTCCTGAAGTGCTGAGCTTGGTAAAATCTAGACTTTTAGTGCTGAAATTGGCGATTTATACGAAACATTCAGGATATTTAGTAGCGATCCCGGCGAACTTCATTTCGTCGTCCTCGGCGGCCCTGTCCCCGTTTCCTATATTTTGACACCGTTTAAACCTTCCCTGGACTTTCACAAATATTTCAAGACCAAAATCAGCCAAATCGGTTCAGCCGTTCTCGAGTTTTAGCGAGACAAGCACAAATAGCAATTCATTTTTATTTAGGAAATTTATAGACAGTTGAAATAATTTCACCGATGGTTGTACTGACAAAAAACATTGAACGTCGTAATATACTTCCTAAAGGTACCGTATCTGGTGCACAATGTTTATTCCAACATATTTTGTATCAGTTTATTTTTGTTATTAATGAAAATTGTTAAGCAAGAATAATGCCGTGCTGATATTGCAAAGCATGAAAAAGGCAAAATAACAGAATTATTGGACACAACTGACAAATCTACAAGCTCGCATGAATGTGATAAGGCTCTAATGATTGCAATAAGAAGGAAATAGGCTAGGCTATAGGTAACTAATGCTGAAATCTCTATAATAATAAAAGCTGTAAGTATTTATTTGAAAACTTGCTTGTCACGCACAAAGTATGGTCGCAGTATTTTATACTGGCATTTGACGTTTTTTTTATAGTTCAAAACAGCAGGCTTACTGAAAATCGATGGCATGAATATCAGATTTTGTCACGCGACTTTTTCTTTCCATAGAAACAGTTTTTTCAAATGAATACCTACAAAGACTGGTAAGGATCATCAGTTGTAAGAAATTATTTCCTAAACCATTGCAGTTTTATTTAAGTGATGCCACCATTCATGTTTTGAATGTCTGACCTCTGAAATCTCTGAAAGACTGACCACCAAATATGTTAACAGAACCTGGAATATTTTATGACTCTGTTAAATGTTAAAGGCATGTGAATTATACATAATACTACAGAGGGCGTATTGCGTTTATCCGTTCAAGTTGCAGGCAGTTCAATTTCCACTCAACTAGTTGAATCTCCAAACTGGCGTTGCGATGTAACAGAAGAAAAATTTAAAGTATTACTATTTCACTCACTCGCGAAATGCTGCCCCACGTTAATCTGCAGAAATCGCAATACGAATTTACTAATCCGTTCAAAAGCAGAGCTTCTTAACTGTCAAAGCAACATCGCAATACGCACCCAGTACATTGAGGTCTTTGGTACGTAAATCTCAAGAGATTTACGTACCTACCTACCTACGTTCTAAATACTGGGCATCGGATATTGTTAATTGATATTGATAGAGCAATATCGCAGAGTAGATTGTACGAAATCCCAGTACATTGAGGTCTTTGGTACGTAAATCTCAAGAGATTTACGTACCTACCTACCTACGTTCTAAATACTGGGCATCGGATATTGTTAATTGATATTGATAGAGCAATATCGCAGAGTAGATTGTACGAAATCGCAATACGAATTTGCTAATCCATTCAAAAGCAGAGCTTCTTAACTGTCAAAGCAACATCGCAATACGCACCTAGTACAGTCGAAGTCTTTTGCGCCTAACCACTTTTTAACGAAAATCGATTGCACGCAAAAACGCAAGAGATTTACGTACCTACCTACCGGTTCTACATACTGGACATCGGATATTGTTTATTAATATTGATAGAGCAATCTCGCAACATCGATTAGGCGACGCAGACTTGCAAAATGTAGTAATTTGCCAAAAGCCTTTCAATGACAACATAGCAGATGAAAGAGTTATCTCTAGTTTGCGATTTCCACTCCACAAATCACACGCCCGCACATAAATCCGAGATGCAGTAGAACTGCTGTATCCACGAAACTGCACCAAATCGTTAATATTCAGAGTTATAGCTTGTTTCTGGCGCGGCATTTCATGTGTTGTTGAATTAACTTTGATATTCTAAAGGGCAGACCGAAGTATTACTACTCAGTCACGGTGCTGGTGCTCACGTTTTGACGTGATTGGTAACCGAGAGTACAAGCGGATATGATATATGAATTATGAGGCAAATCTTTTGTTTATACGGATGTTTCATATTATAGACGAGCCGGTGAAGATAGACCTTCACCGATCTGATAACTCGATGAGACATATTTTTTATCAAATATAATTTGTAAAACATTATGCCCATCGTAAAGTATTCATAGCTATTTATATTTTTTATTAATTTTGATCAATTTTCGTCTCCTCTACTATAAGGTAGACACAAGAGCCGTGCTTGTGTGTCACTATTTACTACTTGTTACTATTTCGGGAGGTTGGGAGCGCATGAAGAGGGTCATTTAGTAAATGATTAGATCACGGAGCTTCCTAACATCTTAAGAGGGCCTACACTTACGTAGACCAAAGCTACATCTAAACCGTAAACCCTTCAATGACAATGCTTTTTTTTGTTTCTGATTATTATTTCTTCAATAGCCGCAAATGAAATTTTTAAACAGCCAGACTTGTTTTTTTTTTTGTTGGTGACATGTAAAAAATAAATGAGGACCACTTTATTTCAGGATTTCATAAAAATAATTAATAATTCAAGTAATAAAAGTTAAAAGTTTACTTGTGGCCTTTCGTTAGTAGTTAGGTCGTTTGAGCTATTGCTTCTTGGTATTTTTTGCTTAGTCATCGCTTTTTAGAAGTCGGTACTAAATTTTACTGAAAGCTTTCCATGAATAGCTAACCGTTCAGACGTTTTTATCTATTTTCTTTCAAAAGTCAATATTGATATAACGCGTGATCCATCAAACCAAACTATATAGTTTCCACTCTATCATTTATCATATTCTGAGATAAAATATATTAGAATCTTCTTTAAATGAAAATGAGCATAATTAATTGAACAGCTTAAGCAGTATTGCACCACGTTATTTTAACCTTATTATAACCGCCACTTATGTTTAACCGGAGGTTTTGCCAGAAATAATCGTTCATTTCTTATCTTTCCTTTGTACAGGGTCTTTACGTAACGTAGGGTCGAGATGACAACATTTTTACAATACTTGATTTATTTATTTTATTATTCATTGCACAGATAAAAAAGTCCTTAATTCTTAAAGCATTCTCTACCAATCAACCATTAAGTACCTAAAGCGAAACGATTGATGCGGCGTAAAAGAACATAAAAAGCAACAAATTAATAATATACTTTCAATATACATACATAAATGCTTAAAAAATAAACCTGTATAAACTTAGTTGAATACATAAATAAACCTAATACTTATCTATATTTTATATACATATATGTAGGATCGTCACGGATTTCTAAGTACCGAACCATCGGACATCATGTGGGCAAAATAGGCGATCGTGCAAATAGATAGACGTGATGATTAATCAAACTTTATTACACACTTCACAAACAGCAGTTATTGATTCTAATTTAGGTAGGCACTAGGTACACTAAACGTGACGCAGGGCAGTTCCGTGACGTAGATCCTCACAGCACGACGACTCGACCGAAAGTGAGCTCCGATGAAGCGCCGCTGACCGCCACGACTCTGCCGAGCGCGCCAAAACCTTGTTTGACGTGAAACACCGCTAGAGGGCGCGCTGGCGTTCCGTTTAGTGTTGCTAGCTGCGACACGGCCATCCTGAGAGACACGTCCTCGTGTGTTAATCTGTAACAAGACGAAAAACCAGCACAGTTTCCGTTCGGCCAATCCTGCTTTTGACCCTAAGTATTTCCTCCCAGGAATAAAACATTCGGTATTGTCATATTAACTTCTCAAATGTAACTTAATGTCATAAAGAGTCAAATCAGATAGCCTTAGAAGTGTTTACAGAAGCTAAACCACCAAGTCCAAGCACCATTCAGATTCTTTAAGATTAAAAACCACATTAAAACCATCCATTTTTAAGCACCAGGTTGCACATTCGCGATCACCAGCTATCACAATAGCTCAAACACAATCATCAGTAACCATTCTTCCCCACGGGAAGCCACAGTCTACCTTTGATTCTATGATCTTCGCTACAAGGCAAGATCCGACTGCACCACCCAGAACTGCCGCACACCGCCTACCCACGGACTACTCATATAGAGCAGACACCGATTTCTACTAGGCTACGGCTACGACATTCTGGTACAGTCTCCGATCCATCGAATCGTGAACCTGTGCATTAACTAGATTCAGCATCATCATTTATCTCATTACTACCAACACAATCTCAATCGGTACTTGGCCTTCTGGCATTTCCCTAACACGAGCCTGTAGTAAAAAGATGGAGGCAGATATTTTAACAACAATCTTTAAAGTCACATAACTTCGAAAAGGACGTCTTTGTATCGTCCTACGGCTAAGGTCCACTAATCATTAGATTGTTGCGTTGCAGATTACTGCAACTCGCCAGTATTTACACTAGGGATAGGTAAAACCGTTATTAAAAAGCCATAGTATTGTTTTAAATATTCAGGAACACACTAACCAATCCGCATAAACATCAGTATCGATATTACCAAAATTATTCGCAGACGCACACTAATCCGTCAATTCACTCGCATTTACAAAATTTCTCGTAAATGTAGGTACTCGTGAATTCATCCGCAGTCACGCAACATTACAACAAACCCGTTCTTTAAAATATCACGACCATTTAAAATTTCACTACGCGAATTACGTAACAAAGCATCGGGTAAAACGTGGAATATATTCTCGATCGCGAAATTAATTATTTCTACCTGACACAGACTTACTATTCACATTTTTACTACCAATAGTAACTAAATAAATTACCTAATTAAAAAGTTTGCCTTGAAATGTACTTCTACGCTTTCTTTAAAACGAATATTGGACACTAGAATCAAAAAGGACAATGCTCACCAAATGATTTAATGATCCGGACGGGGATGCCATCTCACACACGTTGACTCGTTTCTCCGCCGAGGCCCGCAGTGCGAACCCGCCGGCGCCGCAGCGGCTGGCGATGTAGCCGCGTGCGCCACAAATGCTGCCGCCGAGTTTCTGATTTTGATGGACGCTCGTAGTAGTCGGCGATGTTGGTTTCCCCGCTTGCTGGTGTCCGAGTTTGCCACCCACATGGCACTTGATTTGCGACGTCGATGAAAACTTCGTTGATAGAACTGCCCGCGTATTACCTGAAAAGACATACAGCATCGCACAGTAAACAGGTTTTCGCTCGGTCTTTCCTGACCTAAATAGCACAATTTATTGTTAAATCTTAAGGTGGCATTAGTTTACACATCGGATACATCAACATTCATCACAAAGACATTAGTCTCAGTCTAGTTTTTTGCCACAACAAAAGAATGGGTACCTATCACTAAAAAAAGCACTCACAGTCGCACCAACGACTTGACTTGACTCACTAAACAGCGTCGCTACAACGCATTGAGGCTCACAGTATCGCTACAAGTGCTACAACGACTAAACGACTAATCCCGACTGACGACATTACACCAAAATTTAGTCAATCGTTAGGTTCCAATAGTGGTCAATGTCCTTTTCTACTTCACTATTCGCTATCTACACCGTTAGTAAACAATGTTAAAATATCAGGTAGTAAATAAAGGCTTTAAATTATGAGAGATATCGGCATCATTGAAACTGATATCAATACTGTGATTTGCAATGCATTACAAGAACTTTTAAAAATCTTAACTTACTTGATGACATATTAACGACTAGACCGGGAGCCAAAGGACGACCTTTTTTTTGCTAAGCAGACAGTAATAAATAAGGCAAAACGTTCAAAATAATTTCAAAACGTATGCTATCAACTTTACCGGTTAACATAATTTGCAAATTGGAATCAATGAAATTTCGTGAAATCTAGTTGCAATTGACCTTTCAACTAACCAATGAACTTTCAGTCACCAAGTAACAATAAAATGAAAACTGCTCACCGGATATAACATAAAGATCCAGCCGTGCGTTGACGACGCACACATCGACGCGCTTCTGCCTGGCTGGCTCCACGACAAGTGCTGCAGGCTCGCTTCTTTCCCGCTCCGCTCCGGACAACTGGACTTGGTCCGCAACCGTAGAAGTAGACGACTAGGTCAAATTTTCAGGCAGGCTGCAACACTGAGTCGAGTTAGGTATCTGCTGGTGAATCACTTCACTTAAAGCTTCTTGTTTCTTCTTTAGCTATTCACTGCTGACGCACTTGACAAAAAATGCTCCTTGAAAGAGGGTCCATGTCATTCCAGAAAATGCAACGAAACACAATCACGATTATTCTCCATTGTACGCGAGTTCGATACACACTTGCCTTAGTAGTTAGTACCGGCTACTTTCGTCACTCGCGTCGCTTTCGGTTGCACGCGTTTGATTTTCGCACTGTCCCTTGATGTATCCAATTTCTTTTCACGTGGGGCGTTACGGCGAATCCCGCTTCTGATGTAGGATCGTCACGGATTTCTAAGTACCGAACCATCGGACATCATGTGGGCAAAATAGGCGATCGTGCAAATAGATAGACGTGATGATTAATCAAACTTTATTACACACTTCACAAACAGCAGTTATTGATTCTAATTTAGGTAGGCACTAGGTACACTAAACGTGACGCAGGGCAGTTCCGTGACGTAGATCCTCACAGCACGACGACTCGACCGAAAGTGAGCTCCGATGAAGCGCCGCTGACCGCCACGACTCTGCCGAGCGCGCCAAAACCTTGTTTGACGTGAAACACCGCTAGAGGGCGCGCTGGCGTTCCGTTTAGTGTTGCTAGCTGCGACATATAATAAAACAATAATTCTTTATTCATTGAGGTAGTAAGTAACTAAATTACGTGAAACGTAATAACTTTTTTAAATAAAAAAACAATCACGTGAGAACTTCTTTTTTATATAATAAAAAAATCTAACGCTCACTGATTGTACTAAACTAGGTCATATTTGTTCACCTTTCCTTAGCTTACGATGTGTAGGTGAAAGTGATTTGTTACGAGAAACATGATTTATATTCCACTTACTTATTCGCAAGTCACTGAACATACGCACGTTGTACGTAAACAAACTCCATTCATAAAATATGAAAACTTTTTCCGCGCTCTTACCAGCCAGTGTTTACAAGGAATTACTTTTTTTTGTTGACTGTGACGGTTTAGAGCGGGAAATTGCGTAAAGAGGTTTACGTCTAAAGAAATGAAGAAAAAGTACAGACGTGTATTTTTTATTATTACTTACAATGATGAAAAGAATGATGTACATCTGAATATTATTTTGATAGCTAAATAGTCAGAGTTCTACCAAAGAGATTATCTCATAGAGTAAAAACAAAATAATTAATGATGATTGTGAAATATATGTGGTTTGCATAGAATAGAATTTGCAAAGAAAAATAAATATAAAACAATTGTCAAATTCGTTGATTCCAAATTCTCATCTCGAAACAAGTGACTATTACATGAAAATCAGCTTATATTGTCGAAAACCAATGTTGTGAATCTGATACCAAGTTAGATAGTTTCAAATATTGCTAAATGAAACCGCACTAATACGTTGGATCTAAAATTTAGCATGGTAATATCCGAAACGAATTCCTAGCCGGGTATTGTGAAAATAGTGAAATACAGAATCTGAAACGGCATTCATAGGGAAAATTTACTGTGCCCGTCATAAAGACCGAGTAATTTCTGTGTTCCGTTTAATGCAGCGTAGTTCAGCTTTCAGGTAGATTTTAGGTATTATTGGTAGTTTGCGCATTTGCAGCATTCAAATTTCTGCAGAATATGTGTGAAATGGAATTACAATTATGCTATTATATTTCAAGTGTGCCCTTGGAATAGTTATTTCAATTATTTGTAGGTATCTTAAATATTGTGATCGCTATAAAAATTATGTATATGTATGCTAAAAAAAGATGTTGTTTTTATTACTTTTTGTACATGTTTTATAAATAACTATGTATTTTTAAGAATTATATTTTGAAACCAAAATTAGTCAAATAATTTCAGCAATTTTAAAGTATTAGCAATAGTTTAATATCCTAGCACAAACTTTTGCTGACCATACCCGCCGGTTAGCCAAAGGAAACTCGATAAATATTTAATCTAAGCTCGAGCTTCTGCGGCTAAACTCCGCTCACGCTAGATTAAGCTCGACATCAAAGGGCTTGCATATCCCCACAGCTTTATGAAAAACATCGGTATTCTTTTACACTCGTTTGTGTAGCAAATAACATTCATACATCCCTTTTGTAGGGTGATTATTATGATATTGTTGTCTTCGATATGATATTGTTGTCTTCGAGTGGAACTGACGTGCGACCACGTTTGAAATGAAAGTCGGTAGTGGGTATTCTTTTGTCATTCTTATGTTCACGTGACCGCTTGTGGGGAGCGTTTGAGGTTTTTAAATAGCTAATAGCTCTTATAGCTAGGTACGCAAAAATAACTTTATGTCTATTGTTATCAAAAAGCGAATAAAGCAGATGGCACTATGGCAGCAACATGAAGTTATAATAACATCTTTTTTGTGTGATCCATCAATCTTTAGGTATGTTTATCGCCATTTAATTGGTGCCTGAAATATAATAATGTGCTTGTTAAAATAACATGAGCACCTACCAAGCACAGTTATGGTAGGTACCTGTTACAGTATAGATTAGCTTTGAGACGCAATGTATATCTTTTGTCTATTAGGCCCCCGCACTCAGCCTTACGCTGACATCGCTTGACTTGGATATCGTAAGGTGCTTGTAGTGATACACATGCTCTGGTTGAACGGCTATCAAAAAAACTGATCATGCTACACAATACTATATGAAGTCAGTTGTCAAGAGATCTTCTCGTCACGCTAATTTCATGGTGCAATTTTATGGGCTTTATGTTTAGGTTCAATCACTTTTTCAAGGTTGTAGCTACCAATTTCGCTTGAACTTTGGAACCCAAATGCAAACACTTTAATCAGTCAGGTATCAAACGACTGCCGGGAGTCGCATAATAATGGAATTTCTATTGTGTCTCGTTCACACATACTTGGCAAGTTAATTTGTTTGAGTGGCTTTTGAGTCAACAAAACGGGTGTCTCTTTAAACAAAAGACTGTCCAGTAGTTTTTTGAGATATGGGTAAATAACTAAAAATCATGAAATAAAAAAATAATTTCAAAATTTAAACCTCCATAAAAAAATTACCGCGCCAAGGATAGCACCGCATCACCTGGAGGCTTTCAGTATTCTTTGGGTTAACTTTCATATTGCAACGAGGTTACGTAAACTCCTTGGATAAATATATGGTATTTATAATTTTGATGTATCTTATTTGATTTCTATATTTTAATGTTTTTTTGACCCTTTTTACTGTGTGACTAGCATTCTGACGCTTTGGGCAACTGAAAGTCAGTATGTTAAACTAATTAAATTAAATCAAAGAACAACTCTCGACCCGTGGCGTATGCTTTGTCACGCACATACGCATAGGCGTCCAATATTCGTGTAAAAACAAACATACAAACGCAATCTGTAGGCGAGGCGTCTGGTATCCGTAGCCGATCCCATGCCGCGGCGTTGCTGCCTGCATGCCCTATGCGTGACGTGTCTTTGTATAGTTGATGTCAATAGTTACGATATCCGTTCCCTTTACGCACATTTAGATATGCACCAACCTTAAGAACAAACCAATATGGTCTAAGTAGCGTCTCTATTCCGTTGCATCGGCGCTGCGAAGTCAAAGCGCTAGTGCGTTGTTATATATAAAAATCTGAACGACATGCCATACAGTGAGTTGCGTTGTCGGAACGCGCGTACATAGGATATGAGTAATTTTAACCGACAACGCAACGCAACGTCAATAAGGTTACGATTTTACCCATTGGTAATCATCCTAAATATTGGCTTCTCTACCTGTCTGTGTGACACCATTGTTTGCCGACAGTGGCCCGGCCGAGACAGAGCACTCTCGACGGCAAACAAAGCGGCACTCTGGACGTGCCACCAAATTTACACTTTTGCACACGCCCTGCAGCACAGATTGTTTTAGGAACGAACACAAAGGGCAATGCCTAGAGAGACTTCTAAAACAAACCGACACTAACTACTAGAACTATACAGGGTGACTTTGAAAACATTGGCAATACTTATTTTAAACTAAGAAACTACTTTGTTAAAAAGCTTTTTTGCACAATTTTAGTGTAAAAAGGTAGACTTAATGCTAAAAGCATTCGGATTCAATGATGATGACGGCTTCGCTTTAACTGTATAGCAAGAATATGAATTAAAGCTTCTTAAAAACGCCAAGGTTACTGAAAAGCCGTACCATCCTCAACATTGTCAAACCAGTAAGCAATAAAACATGAATCAATTCGCTCCCGACATTGAATTCGGGCCCATTAGGCTTTGTGTTGCATGATTGATTGTGATGGCCATCAAATGACAACGGCTTTGTATCAAAATGTCGCAAAAATGTTCAACCAACTTGCATAATGGATGTAAAAGAGGCATGCCCATTTAGAGGATAATAGGCTAGGAGATAGGGTTTACATCTAAGGCATTACAGAGTTAACATGTTATTTTGGGGTAAGAATGTCTACAGGTCTTTCTTTACTGTTAAACCAATAACAACTCAATGATCATTAGACATAAGACAAGTTTTTTTTATTTAAATTTCCACTAAGCGACGCCGGCGCAGGCACCCAACCAAACGAACCGTTACGGCGTTGAGTATTAGTTCAGGCAAATTTTTCCTCAATACGCATGCGGCACAGCTAACGCAATTGTTAGTACCCCACACCAACGTGCAAAATACTTCGACGCATTTCACCATTACACGTGGCATCTTCGGGAGATGTTGTTGCCTTAGCAGGGCACGGACGACATAAAGTCAATTGAATAGTCAAATTCGTGGGATTTAAATGAGGTATTTTTTCGTTATGTATATTTTACATTTATAGTATTTCTTCAGTATAATTATCACTTCATCACAAACTAGGAGTCACTCTCGGCTTTGTACGCAACAATATCGTATGCTTTCTCTTTCTTTTCATATCCACTATCACCCCAAACGATCTAAACCCATCTTTAAAGTCCAAAATAGAAAATCATCAATAGTATTAAACTATACATAATGAATATGGTTTAATTTTATAGTTAAAATAGTGGTCCCATGCGACTACGTCCGCGCCTTTTCAATTTGCTCCCTCCACTACCGCCGCAGCGTGATGTTTTATAGCCTAAAGCTTTCCCCGATAAATAAGCCATCCGACACAAAAAAAAAAACTCTTCAGCTGTACCTCTACAATATTAGTATAGATGTAAAAAATAGTTCCTTCAGCCCTCGGACTCAACGCAAAGCTGCGTAAGGAAACTCTCCATCAGTAATTATGACACGGCCAAGGCGTCTATTCGTATCCTTAATCTGACGCTCTGGCAAGCTGACAGTTAATTACGAATTTCATTGCAACTTAATGGAGATCTTGTATAATTTGTTTTAGTTATAATTGTTAATTATGAAGTACTAGCTTTTGCCCGCGACTTCGTTCGCGTGGACTTCAGGTTCGTCCCGTCTAGTAGCGCAAAAAATGTGTTTTTTTACGACCTCACATTAAAAACCTCAAAAATTGTAGCCTAATTATGTTATTCTGATGTATAAAAGCTATATTGTGGTAAAGTTTCATTCAAATCCATTCAGTAGTTTTTACGTGAAAGAGTAACAAACATCCATACATCCATACATACAAACTTTCGCCTTTATAGTAGTAGTAGGATTCGTATCAAATAACTAAACTTTTTAATGTGCCACACTAAAGGTGTATTTTGTTCATTATTGTAGTATTCCATTTTGCTTTTAACTCAACCATTCTATTAACCTTAGGTTGGAATCAATAAGTTATTCTAGTAATTAGTCCGCAGGACTATATTAATTGACTTTCCTGTGAAGGCAAGATAAGGCAAATGAATATTAATATCTAATTATCGATGCAGATATTCCTACTATGATAACACTAAGCTACCAAACAGAGACGACAGGTCAAAATAGTAACCATCAATAATATGTATAATGTTTGTCTGTATTGTGAGAAGTGAAATTTTGTTGTTGGTTAAATTACACTTGTATAGAGTTTGTAGTCTATAAATATTAATTAAATAGGCAAATACTGGACACCAATCACCTACATTACTCTGTTCCCAAAGTAATTAGCGAATGCACTTGTATTATGGAAATCAGAAAATAACAGTGGTATAAGTCTAATGCTTATTGCTTGTCATTGCCTAGGGCGGGAAATGAAAGCTTATAAGTACCCAAATTGCGAAAAGCTGTCTAGATATCAGACCCTTAGTGCAAATAAAGGTGCCTACTTGTATTACTCGACTTTACCTGTTGTGGAAGTCTCGACATAATTTCCCTGTCGAAACACTACGTGGCATTGGAAAAACGAGACGAAATTCGTGTTTTCGTGTATATAATGAGTGAGGAGATTATATAATAAATCTTAAAAAAATAAAATTAAGACAAAGTCTACATAATTTTTGATGCAGCAGAAAATCAGAGGCAAACTTAAAAAAAACACGTTTCGTGTGCTTCATACTGTGGCCGCTGCCGTATGTTTGTCACCGCATAGAGCCCTTGTGACAACATTCTGGGAACTCTAGCATTTGAACCTTTAAAGCTCGTAGCAAACAATGGTTCACCACAATTTACTTTGCGCCTTAATTAGCGTGTTTAACTGGTATCGAGTTTAATTAGAAAAGGGTTTGTTTTTACCTTAATTTAAAGTTTTAAGCACATCAGTAGGCGTAGTCTGAAGCGAAATGTTTGTCCACCTATTCGCATGCTTACTAGGGTATGAATTCGAAACATTTCGATATAAAGCCCCTAAAAGGTTTGACTGGCAGAGAATGCTTTCAGCATTAAGTCCACCTTTGTAGACCATAATTTGTGCAATAATAGTCTTTAAATAAGAATAAAAAATATGGCACTAACGTCCTATTGCCAATCTCTAGATAACCTCTTAACTGTCAGTTTCTGTACTTTGGACAGATACAGAAATACTTGTTGTAATTATGTTTATGTTCTCTAAAAAAATTTGAAGCTACTGTAAATTATACTGCTTAATAATGTGAAAACGAGTCCTTTCCTATACATACTTAAAATTATTATTATCACCCACAATTCCCCGTTCTGGATCGCCCGACTATGGTCTCGCTGGCCAACTTTGAGAATACATTTTGAAAACTTCCTTCGGCCTCTCAACTCAGCGGGGAAACTTAACTTCGGAATTAGATCTCTTGTTAATAATACAGTAGAAGCATCGTCGTTGTAACTTTCATGATGTTCAACACTATGGATATACTAGCTAAAACACACTTTCATGTTCATAAAAAAATCATAGATTGCGACTATGGTACTTATAATACCTACAATTTAAAAATTCAATTGGGAAATGGGCGGTATTGACCACTGTAATTTTATTTTTGGCCAATGTGCCGGTGGCCTAGCTGGAATAGCTTAACACGTTCCGGGACACTACTCCAGACACAATAGATGTTTTATTGTTTTCCCGCCTGTAGGTGGGCACTGTCCCGGAACGTGTTAAGACGCAGGATTTTAAATTTCCTTGTCTGACATAGTTGCTTCTTACGAGTGCACTTTATAATTAGACAATCTTAAATTTTTAGTGTCAAAGGAGGATTTTAAGCAAAACCTTGTGCCTCAATAATCACTAAAAGGTATTAAACATCAGAATATATCAAATGATTATTGTCTGCAGTTCCAATGATAATTTAAACACATTTCAACGCCAGTGATGCTTCTATATCTCATTCAAACTCAGCGTCCCGCGAAGCTTTTGTAGCAAATTCTAGAATCCACTACGAGTATTAGGTTCCACTCAGCCTTGAAAAAGATAAGAATATTAGTAGCTTTTTATAAAATGTGCGAATGACTTTCATGTAACATTTAAAAAGAAGGTAGGGATATAAGACACGAAAACGGGCGTCACTTCTAGAGAAGACGCGAGGTGCAAGATACTTTGGCTCTTTAGATGGTATAGGCACTAGAGACCTTGATCATACGTAACATAAGTACTCAGTTTCATTGTCTTTTAGACAACTTGCAAAATAATACAATACTTTATTCTAAATATATAATAAATATTTCAAAACTCTTGCTGATTAGTAGAAAGCTCTTAATTAAAACCTTCCAGTTAAATTTAACATAAACTACACACTCTTGCCTTTAAGTTAAGTTACAATTACACGAAGTAGTAAACCGTTGCTCGACTGAGCCAGTATTCGCAGTCTTGCCGTAAATAAGATAGGCAACAGTATGACCACTTTATACATGGGAATCATGCTCTATATTATGATGACGTGAGGGATAACCTTTGATTAGTGGTAATCTTAACACGACGAACATTTCGTTTTATAACGACGAACTTTACTCTGGCGTGGCAAAATGTGGATTTTATGTACTAATTTAGCTAATTATTTTCTGTCATGTCACATTATTGTGTAGAGTTATGGTGTGTCCACACACACAGCTTTGCCGTTGGCCTACGTCAAAACTTTTCAGATACTATGGAAAATAATAATAATATTTTATTTCAGACAGAATCCATAAATGATGTTAGTAACAATTGTCTTAAAATAACTATGGTTAGTATTTTTTTTTGTTTAAACATTATTTTTATTTAAAATTCCGCTGCAGATACACCATAATTATAAAAGTCTTGATTTAAATCCACTGCTTCTACAAAGAAACTGATAAAAAACCAGCATCACGGAGGTTGTTCTGAGTCCGTCTACTCTGTGGCCAGAGCTTCGTTTATTCGCCATTTTATTATGTTTTTAAGGCCTCGTTAGTTTTTATTACTGCAGTACTTATGAGAATCGTTACAGAGTGGGTACTAATGAACAATACGAATAGGCGTGCCAGCGTGTTTACATATTTACTTGTTGTAATGTTCGCAAATCGTTACGTGTCTCATTCATAGGGCGATTTTCATATGTAGTGTGTTCTCGTAACTGCTGAGACCAACATTCAATAAAACTTAGAAATATTTATTTATTTATTTTATTCTTTATTGCAACGACAAAAGAAATTAAAAATGGCGGACTTAATACTCTAGTGAATATTTATATTATGATCGTTATGAAATATGTACCTAGTATCGAAAAATGGAGGCTTTTTATGTTTTATCTATGGTTGTAAGAAAGCTTTATCTTAATAATAAAAATATATTGGATATATTTAATCGGTAAAATTCTCCTATAGGGCTGTTAGCTAAAAAGAGGTCCTATTCTAGCCTTTTTTATGGTGATTTATTCCAACATTTGAACTTCACGTAAAATAATTCAAAGAAAACCACAGAGCTGTCGCCTACATAAGTTTTTATAACTCCTAACCGCGCAAGGGCCGGCCCGTTTTATATTCCGTATAGAAACTTTTAGAGGCTTTGCATACATGAAAGTGTTTGTTCACTATTTAAACAAGACCCGCGACTGGGATGTAGTGTAGTTGTATTTTGTGTGGTGACGTCACACTTTGAGAGGTCTAATTGTAGTGGTCAGTTATGACAACTTTAGAAAGACAGAGCTAATAAATAAGGGCTGTGTGTTTGAAAAATAATAAAAGGTAAAGTTTTCTGTGTCTTTAAGCGTACAATCTATGAAAATACATGTCACTTAAAAAAATAGGTAAATTTATGTGATTTCCGTTGAGTCGGTTACAACTGTTGTACACATACCTACTTTTTACCAGATACTGGTCTGAATTCGCGAGTTAGAAAAGAATCAAGAAAATGTGATTGCATTTTATGTTTAGAAAAAGGTCATCAAAAATAAATCAGAGACGAAATAAATGTTGCGTGCAGTTTTCAAAATTCATACACATTCGTGCTTGAGATGTCTAGCTGGATGAAAAAAAATTACGCAGTAATGTCTTTAAACCCTCATGCATGTGTTTTTCAACATTATAGGTACTGTCATTCTTTTGTTTACGCGACCGCCGCGGCGGCCTATCGATCCCTGAGCTTTTAAATTACATGTGTATCAAATATAAATACAGAAAAATATACCAGCTATATCGTACCTAGCAGCATATATGTATCTTATGAAAAGTTTCTAAGAGTTAAAAATATATTTCAGAAGAGGATGGAGTGCACTTCCTTGCCTTAGCATATAAAATAAAATAGGCTCCTCGTTGGCAGACCCGCAGGGATATTAGCTAACTTGATCGCTTTCAAATTGCTATCGTTTGCGCTTAAAGTACGTTTTTCTTTCGTGTCGAATATTGTAAACAAATTTGACATTCCTTTTTAATAAAATTATTCAATTCAAAAACGAAAAACCCTACGTAATTTATTTTATTCACTAACATTATTTTAAAATTATAAAAATATTGTTTACAATATTATACAAACAAATAAAAACGGACTTTACAAACGACAACCTGCACATACGAATCACGCTACTTATGCGTTTACAGTGCGTACTCTGGCGAAAACAATCACTGGCGATCGCTTGCAAGTCACTTAATACACCTGCCGAGAGGATGTCCTCACAGGAAATAACGCAAAGATTCAAGAGTTGTCTTACGTCGCAGCGAAAATATGTATATCTACCCACACTTTTGATTATCTAAATAATCTGAACCTCTTGAGTTAGTAACGGTTAAAAAATCTAGGTTTTTTTTTACGCTGGCGTTTGTATTAGACTTGGGTTAAAAAATAACGTACCTAAACAATTCTGGATAAGTATTATTATGTTTTAGGCTATACACCTACGTTTATTAAAGTAAATACATGCAACCGTAAATATTTCCGTAACTTAAACGGATCAATTGACGCAACTTTCAAGATCTCTATTCGCCGAAATCCCCCAATTTTGTACGCCATTGTGTTATGGGCAAATAAATCTGAACCCCTAGTTTTATTGAACTTTCATAGGGAGCGATCCGAACGCAATGCTTGAACAAAATTGCGGCGGTAAATTCCGAATAAAGGCCCTGGCATAAGTGGTACATCTGTGCAATCTTTACAATGTTTTTAATAGTTGATTTTATTCGACTTAAAAGAGGAGATTATTAGCTTCCTATAACCGTTAATGGTTACGCTTGTGTATACAGTGACAGTTTGACGTAAAACGTACCATTTAATGTTATAACTTCGTCTTCCTGGTTCAAAGTGCAAATTGATGCAAGACCCGGGTATTTTTCGGCAATAATTATGGTGTTTTAATAATGGTAAAGTTGCTCATTTAGTAATATTATATTAATTGGATAAGAAATAGACTCAAAGTAATATTATGCGTGGTGTGTTCCACAATTTAAAGGAACCAGGAAGAAAGTTATCCAGGTAACTAGTGTTTAATATTATACCATATTTATTTACATATTTCAATGGTAGCTTCGCGAATAGCGGACAAAGGACTTATTAAATATCATAAAAAGACAAATTTGAAGTTGTTCTAAGGTTAGTATAAAAACAATAGCAATACATTTGATTCCTACCTCGTGTGTGACGTCTTTAAGGTTCTTCTAAACGTTTTTTTACCGGCTCTTTTTTGCCGCCTCTTAATCTTGTTTGAGTGGGCCGATTTTTCATCAGACGCACCAATCGGGTTTTTGTGCTAAGATTTAGAGCCTTAATCGGCGTGATTTGCCAAACCATTGGATTATCCTGGGTGCGTTGCAAAGCCTTCTTCTAACTTGGGTTGGTAATGGGATGCTAATGGCCTTGTTAGATGGTTTTTTCAAAGAATCGAACAGCTGTAAATGAATAAAATGATCTGCTTTGTAACATCTAAAAGACCATATTATCTCTACATGATTCTTACGTATTTGATAGAGATATATGATATAGGTTTTTTTAATATATCTAGCATAGAACTCATTTTATATTTCCTATTCCCCGCTTATTATTCTAGTGCAGTGTAAATACCAGTAAAATACAGTTGTTTACAGTATCTCGGCATTATTTAACCCGGAGACCAACAGTTAGAACAATATCCGGGATTTATTATGTTTAAAGTTCTGCAGCACGTTTTAAAACTGGATAAATGTTAGTATTATTTTATATCATTTTAGATTCGAACGCGGATAAGTATCCGGATACTTTATTAATTTACTTGGCGTTCTTTTTTTAATTTTGCGGCCAGAAGTTTCTTTGTTTACCCAGCCATATTGGACTGAGAAAACAAAAAAATTTTGGCAAACAATTGCAGCATCTTAGCTTAATAACCTTACTTTACCAAACTTTGTTTCTCGTATCGAGCTGACTCCGATTTGACGTTTACTATCATTGTTCATGGATAAAGTTTATAGCTTAAATCATAACTAAGTATATAACAATTCACTGAGCTTGCCGTTCTGAACACAATAGTCGTAACTCGTATCAAGACCCGTCTATACCATTCACAATGCTTATTCTGCTGCTTCATAAGCTAAGGTTCCATTCAGTAAAGCTCGCTCAATTTAACGGGAGCTTTCATTATTTATTGATAAAGAAGCTTTGATATAAAAGAGCTTGTGTATTAAGAATTGCTAAACCACGTAACTGATTATAGTATGAAATATTAATAGTACCCCTAGCCGATTTCGACTCGGGTGGCCAGTCACAGAGACTAAACGGCTGCGCGGGATAATTATAGTGCACAAGTGTGGGCGCAAACACAGATGCACTCTCTATTCCTTTCACTCTAATAGCCCGATGGGATATCAATCTGACTCGACCGGAGAGAGATCAGGCGCAGGACCAACGGCTTTACATGCTTTCCGAGGCACAAGGGTGAAACACCGCCTACTTCCAAACTCGGGGCTTCCCTGAGAATTCCTGAACAGAAAAACACAGATACATATTTTTGGCCCGACCCGGGAATCGAAACCGGGATTTTTGGCGCAGCCATCGCTTTAAAATTCGACCCTCTAACCGCTGCGCCACCAAGGCAGTTTAGTATTGAATTGAAATTTAGATTTGAAGTTTGAAATAGACCGTGTAGCCGTTGAAACCAATGAAACTTTCACCAAGAAGTAACAGAAGCCAGTGTTCTATACGTTTAGGATTAGCAGGTAATCTTAGTCCTTAGAAGTTTTTTTTAACAAGTTTCTTCATAGTATATAGAGTTACAGTTTGAAGTTCGCATTGGTTCTTACATTTTTATGAAAACGGTTTAATTTTTTTTTGTAAGTATAATTCAGTTTTAAAGAATTAACTCGCATAAACCTTTGACAGTAACTTTAACTTTAATTTAGTAAGCTCATTAAAAGTACTTTCATTCACAATCGTTTTGGATGTTTCGAATTGATCTCAAATGTAATCGGTTCTGCCATTCACGGAGGTCTCAAACCGACCGCTTAATTTAAATTCAGTTCATTGGAAAGCAATTAACATTAAAAGTACTTGTGACAATAGCAAAAGTTGCTAGTAAACAAATACTACGGTTTAATTTAAAGTTACAAAGGTCAAAGTTTGGCAAAGAGAACAGTTTAATCAGTAATAAAGTTTTTATGAATTAATTCAGGCAAATTTTCTTGTTAGTATCCAACAATATCCAATTCAACCGTAGGTTTATGTAAGTATGATTTGGATGAGCCATTGTCGTAAAAAATCGCATGAAGATAACAATTACTTTAAACACACATAAAAATGATCCGAGAGGTGCTCGTAGCGCAGTGGTGGCAGCGCTTTGGTAGTAATACCGAAGTGACGCACCTTACGGCGCGGTCGGTGTTTGGATGTGTGACCATTCCGACCATATAAGTGACGTATATCACGAGCATCTCCGTGCTTCGGAAGGCACGTTAAGCCGTTGGTCCTGGCTAATATCGATTGGTATTAGTCGTTAAGCTTAGTCAGAGACCCTAAGGGCGGCTTGATAAAATCTGACAGCAAGGTTGGTCACTTGCCTTGCAAACACCCCTCCGCCAATCTGCACTGAGCCCGCGTGGTGGAGTATGGCTCATACTACCTCATATTTGAGGTAAGGCCTTTGCCCAGAAGTGGGATGCTTACAGGCTAACTTTACTTTTTTTTACACATAAAAATATATAAACTAGGAAGCTACATCATATTTTCTCAAAAACACTTTCTACCAAAAACAAACATTGTAAATGTTGGAAATAAAAAAAGAAGATGAAGATTCACTTGAACCACAGCTTCACAATAGCAGCTGTAAAATATTGAGTTTCACCTTAGTCACAAGTAAAATAAATTCAGCAGTCGCAACTATTATATTATTATGACTAAATATTTCGGTCTTAAAGTGAAAATTAATAAACTGAGAGTAAATTATCTAAAGACAATATTTATAACTACCTCTAGGTTCTGTACAGCTTGGTAGACTAATAATTTCAATTTCAACAAATAATTCAAATGACAACATTTTGGTTGTTCAACTACATAGATTTGTTGCATTAGCCAAAATTATAATTTATGAAGCTTTAATCTAATTCTTATTTAAAGTTTCTTGTTAGAGCTGCATTCAAAATAGCAGACATTTCACAAGCCACCATATAATTAAAAGGGGTTGGGCATACTGGTAAGTGAGTCTACTGATTGACATTCCCCTTATAGCCTAATGGATCGGAGATACGCCAGTTTGACACCGGATCGTGCCAGCCGAGAGTGGTCATTTCTTTTTTTCTGCTAAGTACGTCTGACATCATCATCGTACTGACATGTGATTTTTATCTGTCTGAGGGTAACTATCACTTAGCGTGGGTAGCTAATGGTGCACAGAATTAAATGTTTATCCAGGAAGAGTATTTATACAGGGTAGTATGTATAAATTTAAATGCTTAATATTTTACTGATAACTTAAGCATTATTTCTGCTTAACTGACTACCACTCCACCATAACGGATTCATTGATATGCAACAAAAAAAAACTCAAAACGTATTTCAAATTAAAATGCCGATAATAAATAGAATGTACATCATAGGCTAAAATGGCTAACTACCATGTTTTACCAAAACATTTATGATTTTGAAATAAATTTACAACCTATGCATATTATTATATGTATATGAACATTCTGAAGTTAGTATTTGCTATACGCCTGGGATGGCTAGGATTAAATCAAGCTAGCTTGTTCTCTATGTCTAAGTTTCAAATCACGAACAAAGCCACTGCATGTAACTTCAGCTTGTCCAATTGTTCAAATAATTCCTGGTTCAGATGCTACGAGTAACTTTGCCTTCTGTTCTGGGGCCTTGAATCACCTACGGCAATGTGGCGAGTGATTTTTTTTGATTAATGTTCCGTTTTCGAATGAAAATCTGTTGAATTCCACACGACAGTGATTTAAAAAAAGAAAACTGTATTTTGTTATTACCTACTCGTGACTGTATTTTGTTAGCTTACTATTTCTATTTTCGAACGAAAATCACTCATAATATTGACACGAGTGATTCAAAAATAAAGCCCCTGTTCATAGTTCATAGCCAAATTTAGCCAATACACGACTATAGGTATCTTGCAGAAAAAAAATGGCTTTATTATGAATATTACTTTAAACAAATTTGTAAATTCACTAATTTTGTGTGCAATAAAGAGTTATCTATCTATCTATCTATTACTGTGAAAACGACAGATGTTGATATTTTTTGACAATTTTTACAATAAACTAGCGGTCCCAGCGAACCCCCAGCCCCGTCCCGTCCCGGCCCCGTTTTATGGGAATTTTCTTTGCTATAAACCTCACGGAGCCCGAGACCTTTCCAACGAATGCAAAACAAAAATAAATTAGGTATTCATTCTTGATTACATTGTCAATGATTGATTATGTAAAAAAAGTTAAACTAACATTAAAGGTACTTCATACAAGTTTTCCGGGATTGGGTGAATCTAACTTGTATGGGTTCTTGGCTAGATCCTTTTTATAAAACGTAAAAAAGCACATGACCATAGCAAAATATTAAAAAAAAAATTCATATTTTTCCGGACAGCCCATATTTAAAGCTTGTTCAATACACATAAATTATTACGAAGACAGAAATACCCTGAAATTAGGAGATAAACAAAACATTACTAATCCACCGGTTGAACATTTTAAGCCACTTTTATCTCTTAAGCAGGGACTTAAGAATACTCTCCAAACAAGGAACTTGTAAGACAAACAAAAATCTCTCTTACTTATATTTGAAACATTTATTTATATTTCTCGAAGAGCTACATATATATCACAGATAATACTATTATTGTACCCATATGTTTAGATGCTGTTTTTATCATCTTAATTTTGCTGTAACGAAATAAAACGACATCAATTGAATGTGCTGTATAGATCAATCAATGCCCAATAGCACTTAAAGATACATTCCTTTCGTCTAAGTTACGTACACATTAAAATTGCATTCGCAAATTCACTGTAAAGTTTCAAACAAATGTAATTCACAAGTTTTCAGGAAAAATTGATATAAATCACTTTACTTTCTCATTTGCATCGCCCTTGAGTCAAAGAATATATATACTATTATAATGCTTGAGTAAAATCTTCGTTTCGTTACAACAAAGTCTAGTTCGCGAGCGAATGTAGCTTAACAAATGACGAACGATGGAAAATGCGCCTGAAATCCCCTGAGACATCCATAAGACCTCTTAAAAATTCAAAACATCCATCTCTGGCATCACTTTAGTTTGAGTTGCAGACACGATATAAAAAGCAGTAGCTCTCAAAGTATACCCTATTTATTTCTTTTATTTAAAGACTTTATTGCACAAATCATGGTGTATAAAGGTGTGACTTAATGATAAAAGCATTCTCTGCCAGTAATACCTTTAGGTCATACCCTACTGTTATGAATCTTAATATCTCCCTGTAGGTAAAACATTAAACACCTCAAACTGTATTTTCTGGCTACACGACTATTAAATAAGATTTTAAAATAATAAATATTTTAACGAAGTGCCTGTCTTGACATTTCAGGCCAACAGACATCAATGCAAAAAAACCTGATTGTATGTTGTGTGCGCACTCATATGTAGAATATATGCCCTTGAAAATTGAATAAAACATTCACTATAATGTTGGGAAACTGTCCCAAACCCGCTTTATCCCTTAAGCACCGAATATCCCGCGTCCCGGAAAGTTTGTAAGAAATCTTGCGGGTAGACGGAAGATTTGTGACGTCATTACTCGTTCCTACTGCACTTCCGATCCATTTGTTCTTAGCACCCTGAAAGGGATGATGGGGGGTAGGACTGTCATTGATGGGTGTTATGTTGTCGCTTTTCGTGCAGATTAAATATTCAGGGGTTAAATATTGAGTCAAATGCAAATAACTGACAAATGGTTTTGTGTAATAGTTCATGTAAAAGAAATATGACCGAAAAAATACTTGATACTATTTGGATAGCTGATCTCCAATTAAATAAAAAAGTTTTATAATTCATAGAAAACCAAAAGACGATTAATGCCATCTATTGTGTAACTTAATATTGTGACACTGTTTTTATGTTAGGTATAGCGAATGCTGTGTATGTCTATAATTAGTGTTATAGTATACTAGAACTAAACTGTCTCTTAATCTAATTCGTAAGTGCTGTGTACGATATTGCTGTTGATGTACTTTAAAATAAACAAAACAACTTTATTGCAAAATACACTTTGAATAATATTACCTACGCAACGCTCACATTCATCTTTTCACTTCACTTTATTCCGCACTGAGGCCCAGTCCCAACATTAAAATTATTCAAAATAATCCCAATCCGCTTCACGCAGTTTTTCTCAAGATTTTTATTACAATACTGACGCAGTACTAAATCAACAAACCGGGGACTAAGTTTTAGACCCAAAGTTCCCACGCTCTAATCCTTAAAGGGCCTTAGGGGCTCGCGGTCTAGTAGGGATTACATACGTAGTATTTACTAGAAGTCTGTCAAACAAAAGCGAGTCCTGAGAAAGCGCGGGAAAATCAAAGAAATCTCTATGCGGCATCACATACTTTAGCAGGAGAAAAACGTTTTGGAACTATATCATTTTGCATTATTTGCACAATAGTCTTAAAAAAATAAAAAATATCACCAATAAACATATCATATGATATTATACGAAAATACATCAATTAATCAGCCAAAAAGTATCAAGAATATTTCGTCCAGCAATAGTACAGCATATACCAGCATATACAGTCTATGACGTGTGTTTGACGTCTTAAAAACGTTTCAATAAAAATTCAATAATTCAAAATCTTTATTTCAATTTAGGTCATGAAATGACACTTATGAACGTCAAAATATACAGAGAAAAAAATAAAAATAAATGTGCCCTGAAAGGGCCGAAACATATGTCTCCTTATCTTTTGGGCCCTACCAGCGCTTCGAGACAGAACACAGACAATTAGGCAAGTGCTGAGAAGAAACGCCGGAACAAACTCAGTCACCACTAGCTGCCGTAAAATCAAAATCATCAAAGGTAAGTACATCAGTCGGTGCAGGCTGGACGGACCACACATTCGTGTCGTTTAGATAGTCTTGAACCTTATAATAGCCTTTAGACATAAGCGTGTTTTTAACGTGTTTCTTAAATTTATCAACCGGCAATTCGACAAGATTGTGTGGTATATTATTAAAGAATTTTATACAATTTTCCATAAACGAATTACTAGTTTTAATTAATCTGAAGTTAGGAACGACAGGCTTGTGTTTATTTCTTGTGTTATATGGGTGAATGTCGCTTTTCTTGATGAAATTATCTAAATTTTTTCGCACGTACATTATATTATCAAAAATGTATTGAGAAGCCACAGTTAATATGTTGATTTTCTTAAAGACCTCTCTCAGGGAGTCACGAGGACTAAGTTTATAAATAGCACGAATGGCTCTTTTCTGCAATAAAGAAAATTTCAGGTCATGCTTGTCTTGGATAGACTCTACAGCTGTCGCCAACACATCCAGTCTAATATTTTTTTTTAGAAAATAGTCTGTATAACAACAACATAAGGTAATCCGGTGTTTAGCTTTACGTGATGTTGTTCTACCCTTCTACAGTTTCTCCCTAGGGACGTGTGAACTGTTTCTCTAGAATTTCGGACGCGGTTTCACGAGTTAACATGCTAGATACATGTTTACACTATTAGTTTTACTTTTACTGTGATATCTTATATATTAACGTTTAGATTTGTTTAAGTCATTATCACTGGTCTAGATACAAGAATCTGACAGCCAAGTTCGCTAAGCTGCTAAGCCAGGACAGAGGCCATGTGTTATTTAGGCAAATAACAGATTTATATCATTATAAGTACTCAAAACACGATATGCATGACACCTGGCTAAATAATTTTATAAACCGCCCTTAAAAAGCCATTATTAAACCCGTGTTTTGAAAAGTGCTAACTCCATGTTAGTTCTCATAAAACCTTATTACCTCTATATTGCGTAAAACATACTCTGCTGAATTGCCAGCTAAAACATTCCCGAGAAACGAACTTGACCGGTTTTTTGTCAATTAGCTAAACATCGTGGCAATAAACATAGCTAACATTATCAAAAACAGGTTTGAAAGGTTTTAGTTACTTAATATTATGGAGTTATATCACAATATTAAGTACCTTTAGAACTATAATTATTGTGACAATTAGGAACCACCAGTTTTGGTTAATCCTGATAAATAACACTTTTATGGGACCACATCTGAAATAATTTTTAGTAACATTTTTTTTTACTAGTGAAATTACATGATATTTTACTTTAATAACTCACATTTCCAAAACAAAATCAAACATCTAACCTAACCTAACCTAGCAGTACTTATTTCCTATCGTCCAAAAATAGAAAATCGTCTAACAAAATGGTTCGGTAGTGTTTTATGGTTACAATAATATTTGCGATTTTCTCACACAGCCTTCGCCGAACCGACAATTTGCTCCGAAATGGTATTCATAAGGCGAAGTGACCCATGTGATAGGAGGTTCATTTTTCACAGAGAAGAATTTATGGCGTGAAAAAAAATTCTTATCTCAACTCAACCCCAACGCTTTCCGTTGAGGCTTAGATTATCTACACTAGGATATTGCAAAGAACGGAATAAAAGCGTTATCAATCAATGGCATTGTTTTGGTAAAATAAATTTAGTACATGTCACGAACCTGACTCATTATTTAATATTATAGTATAATTATTTTAACAAAGCTCTATAACGAACTGCCACCTGATATTAAGAATTGTAAACTGTTTCCAATGGATTATAACTTTACTAGCGGCCCGCCCGCGACTTTGTACGCGCGTTTTAGTTTAACTCCGTTCCCATAGATCGTAGCGAAAAATTATAAGCCTATACCTATACGCATTAAACTACTTCTATAGCCTTCCCTGATAAATTAGCTATCTATCATATTCTATACCCTTACCAATAGTTCCTGTGATTAGCGCCTTTAAACAAAAAAACTAAAACATCCAGTTTTAAAATATATACATAGAAATGCGTACAGATAAATGTTATATTCGACGACGCGTTTGGTGTATTGGCTAGCGCTCCTGACTATTACGCTGGCCGTCGAGGGTTCGAATCCCGCAAGGGGCCAATGTTTGTGTGATGAGAGGACATTTGTTCCTAAATCATGGATGTTATATGTATTTAAGTATTTATGGGAGACGCACCCGTCATAATCGTTGTCTGGTACTTCGTAACACAAGGAAGATAATTCCTTACCACGTGTACCAGACCATTGGTGTGTTGTCTGGCGCATATTTATTTATTTATTATATTTTATGTAAACTCAACACGCAGCCCGGTCTTTAATGGTCAAACTTACACGGGGATATTATCTTTTTATTTTACAACGAAATAAATAAATAAATAAATAAATAAATATCCTTGGACATTTCACACAGCGCCATCTGGTCCCAAACTAAGCAAAGCTTGTACTATGGTAACCAGACAACGGTTATAAACATACTTAAATACTTTTTTTTTTGTAAATACATACATATTATACATAGAAAACACCCAGACCACTACAAACAGACATGTTCATGCACACAAATGTTTGTAATGTGCGGGGATCGAACCCGCGACCTCTGGCGCAGTAGCCAATTTCTTAACCACTGCGCCAAATCGGTCGTCAAATAGAAATACTTCCTACGCCCTTTCGTTAATCGTATATTTCTTTCGGGTACTAATAAGACCAGGCTACTCTCTGCGCTTACACAGCATCATGCCACATACAGGCTGTGGGAAAGGCGAATTCCCTCAAGTCTTCTCCCGCTACCTTTAAAGAGTTTGAACTTGAGCTTTGTTTATGGTTATAGCGGATACTCTACTTTCTTGAATTCAAATCGTAAATTCAAAGGGACAATTCTATGTACATATCTACGCCATCATCATCATCAACACCCAAAAGCCGTCCACTGCTAAACATAGGCCCCCCACGAAAAGTTTGCAGAAGAGTTGCAGATTGGACCTTTCGACCACAGGAGCAGCGTAGAATGTCCACGATGTCCACCGACAATATGAACCACTGATCATGTAATCTTTTTATATGAACAAACGATCTGCCATCTACACTGGACACAGACAGACCGCTTGATACCTACCCTGTTTAAACACAAAACAATATCATTTACTATTCTAAGGAATAAAATCTTTTCTCGAGAGCAACATCAATAACAAACATGTGTCAAAACATTCTGTCTCAGATATGTCAAAATATGATTGTCAAAAATGAAATATTTTTTATTTCAATCATAAGCACCAAGAAGTATTGATATCAATTTTGTTGCAAATCATCCCCAAAATAACTTTCTACCCCTTTTTAACCCCGTTACAAGATAAATTTCAATAAAATTTGATACACATTTTTCTTTAATTTTTTTAAAGTATGTTTATGCAAAATTTGAAGTAGATTGGACCAAGGGATCTGGTTGTCCCATACAAACTTTGCACCCCTTTTTGACCCCCTTAGGGGTGGAATTTCTGAAAATCCGTTCTTATCGGATCCCTTCGTCACACAAAGAACACACCCTCCCAGTTTCAGGTCTCTACAATCAGCGGTTAAGGCTGTGCGTTGATCCATCAGTCAGTCAGTCAGTCATTCAGGACAAAGCATTTTATTGGTATAGATAACCCTATAATTTTTAAAGTTAGACAAAAAAGGCTTTTTCTGATTGAGCTCGCTCCATCGACTTCTCTCTCTTTGCCGCGTCTGGTCTAGAATAAAGACAAGAGCGAACTTATTTTATAAAAAAAACTTAGTACACCTATAGAAGAAAACTTAAGCTACATATCGAATCGGGTACTGGCACAAGTTATTTTAACCTAAACCTTATTGAATAGCACGAAAAGCTTAAGTTAAGTCATAAGAATTGACATTGGTCTTGTCCCTGATCTGTAAAAACAACTCCACAAGCCATTTAAAGTCAAACGTTGATATCAAACAGCTAAATGTTTGCAACACCTATATTATACTTCGACAGATTTGGGTAACTTTTGATATGTTATCATGATTAGCAAAAGTTGTCAATGTAAATGCTTATTTGTAAAATTTCCATTTGGTAGAGTAATTATTGTGACGTAGAGCTGTTGCTATCATGTTATATCTACATTTGTAGTTGATCAAAGACATTCAACCCTATCCATTCGGGTGAGGACGCAAAAATGCGAACGCATTCGCTTCATTGTTTTTAGATGAGTGCCTAAATTGGTCCTTTGGTATGGTTTTAGGATTCCATCTCGATTGGTGTGATTTCATAACGTTGTTTAAACGCATTTTTACATGCATTAGATAAGTTATTTTAATATGCATTATAGTCAGCACGTTAGCAACTGAGTCTTTAGACCCTAATGTCTACAGATATACAGGGTGATTTTGAAAACATTGGCAATATTTAAACTAAGAACCTACTTATGATGTAAAGTCCCTTCCACATGTAATCAATTCTAAAGTGTTTAATATGATTTTTCTCGGTTTCATCAAATTATAGTTTATATCATTTGATTTTCATTTTAATATGTGGAAGGGTCTATGAATCATGATTAGTTTCTTATTTTAAAATATTGCCAATGTTTTCAAAGTCACCCTGTAGAAATTTATACAGCGCGCCGCTTTAAGGTCTGGGCCCACTACACTGTACCATATCTTGACCGTGCTAGGAGCACGTCTCAGACACAGAAAGCAACACGACACACTCTATTTTGCCCACTAAACGGATCTACAGCATTCTGTCCAACCATTATGGAGCGAGAGCGTATTTTGTCGGTGTTAACACGCTCCGTGCATGACTCACGACTGTGGCGGTGTTGGTCGGTGATGGAACTGTCTTATGGTAAATGATTTACCCAGAATAAAAAAGGTTACTATTACTATATAGATCATGAACACCAAGCATGAAAGGCTAATGAGCAAGTCTAGACAGATTCCTGGGCAAATCTCAACAACCATGAATTTTTGTCTAATTTTGGTGGTAATTTTAATTTATAACTTTTCGGCTAAATTTGTTTAATCATAAGCAAGAGTGTTGTCTACAGTTACATGAAACGTCAGTGAAATTAAAATAATAATAATAATTTCTGAAATATTTGAAACACCAAAATTGATCACCCACCAAAATTGTCACAGGCCACCAAAATTAGATAATCGGACACCAAAATTTATCAACTGCACCAAAATTAGAAATCCATCAGATACGGTAATGCAACATTCTGTGTTTTTGGTTTTGAATGTTAATAATAAGTATTTTAGTGAGTGGTACACACGGTATCACATCGACCTACCTGATTTGTCATATTTTGTCGATCAATTTTTAACATTTCCATCCAAAACAAACACAGGAATCACCAAAATCATTTGCAACATTTCGACAGATTTGAGGAGAATGATGTGACACAGGTGCCGTGTGCCTACCACTGTACCGAGAACCTCCCTTTATACACACTAGTAGGTTTTAGCCAGTGAGTTGTTATTACTACTTAAAGAGAAGCTATATGTCAAGCATAAATGACAAACGACGACGAAATTGTGACGAATTCCTTGAAATTTGAATTTCGAATAAGAAACCTTTTGTATAAGTTGATGGCCAGTGGCGTCAATTCATGAGGCACGATATTTGTTCGTGGTGTCAGTTCCTTGAGCTAGTAATAGTTGTTCAATGATAATAATCCAAAACCTCACAGGGTACAGGAGCTGGAGTCTTATCGAATGACCTATATATTAATATATTAACTACTCTTGACAAGCTTAATACAAAATTTTTCAAGCAGAATGTATCGGCATCACCAGAGCAGCACAGGCGGTTGCAGCCAGAGACGTAAAAGACCAACACATTAAAATCGTCTCGGACAGCGCATCGGTGCTCCAGGCCCTACAAAACAATAGCATCAAATCTGTCCTTATTTGGGAGTGCCATAAAGCACTCCAATCCATAGCAAGCACAAATGAGGTAACCTTGCAATGGATCAAAGGACACTGTAACTCACTAGGCAACGACGCTGCCGACGAACTAGCCAAGAGGGGCTCGGCGACAACAGTATATGGCCCAGAACCATTAGTACCCATACCGCAGGCCCAAATAAGAACTTGGCTACGTGCAGAAACCGAAGCAGCATACCAAGCAGAGTGGAGAAATGGTGAAGGTTGCAGGCAAACAAAGAATGCAATTCCGGAAGCTTCGAAATGCTTGCCCGCAACCTCATCCGGTTATCAAGAGACAAACTGCACATGGTTATAGGCACTATAGCTGGCCACAGTCTCTTAAACAAACATCTATTCACAATAGGTGTCACAGACAGTCCCCTATGCAGAGGTTGCATGGGGGCAGAAGAAACACCACAGCATGTGCTCATGGAGTGTATGGGTGTGAGGAACAACGGGCAAACTTTCTCAAATCCCCGGCAACATTCCCAGAGGTCTTTAGCAATCTAGGCAGTTTGCTAGCCTTCTGGGAGAGCCTGGGGTGGTTAGAATGAAAAAGGAGGGATATACGTACAATGGCCCAATCGTGAGGCTAAGTGCGGAAACACCCCAGCCAAACTAACTAACTAACTAAGTTGTTCAATGGTTTAAGCTCTCTGTGCCTCAGACAATCACCAGATGAAGTTGCGAGAAACCGCGCTTAGTAATAAAACGCCATGATTAACCGCCGTTATTTTAGAAATCATCATCATCATTATCAGACAAAGGACGTCCACTGCTGAACATAGGCCTTCCACACGGCTTTCCACAGCAACCGGTTGTAAACGGTCTGCATCCAGTGCGATCCTGCGATCTTTACAAGGTCGTCTGTCCATTGTCGGTGGTCGTCCTACGCTGCGCTTTTGGTCGAAGGGTCTCCAATCTAGAACTTTTCTGCCCCATCGGCCATCAGTTCTACGCGCTATGTGCCCTACCCACTGCCACTTGAGCTAACTGATTCGTAGGGCTATATCCGTTACTTTAGTTCTTCTACGTATCTCCTCGTTTCTGATTCGATTTCGTAGAGAAACACCGAGCATAGCCCTCTCCATCGCTTGTTGTGTGATTTTGAGCTTCTTTATGAGGCCCATAGTTACCATAGTTAGAGACCACGTTTCGGATCCGTATGTCATCACAGGTAAAACACACTGGTTATAGACTTTCATCTTCAGACACTGAGGTAGTTGAGACGAGAAGACGCTCTTGCGCAGTTTCCCAAACGCTGCCCAGCCGAGTTGGATTCGTCGATTGACTTCTTTCTCAAAGTTGGACCTACCTAATTAGACCACTTGTCCAAGGTAGACGTACGCATCGACAACTTCAAGAGTTGTTTTCTCAACAGATACCGGAGTGGGTACAACACGGGAACTCGACATAATTTTCGTCTTTTCCATGTTCATTTTAAGACCCACTTGTTGGGATACTCGTTTAAGATCTTCGAGCATAGTGCCAAGATCATCCAGCGTCTTTGCCACACGGACTATATCATCGACAAACCGGAGATGTATGATGTATTCACCATTTACTTTGATGCCGAATCCTTCCTATTCCAGGAGCTTGAAGGCGTACCGACATGGTGGCGTTGTTATACAGACACTTTAACACTTCTATATACCTATAGTCTATGTGACACCGCTGAAGAGACCGAAGCACTGCCCAAGTTTCAAACGAATCAAAGGCCTTCTCATAGTTCACAAACGCTAAACGTAGAGGCATATTATACTCCTCGGACTTCTGTATTATTTGCCTAAGCGTATGGATGTGGTCTATGGTGCTGTAGCCTTTTCGAAATCTAGCTTGTTCGGGAGGATGGAAGTCATCAAACCTTCGTGCGAGGCGATTCGTGATGACTCTTGAGAACAGCTTGTAGACATGGATCAGGAGTGAGATGGGTCTATAGTTCTTCAATAAGGTAATGTCTCCTTGTTCGAAGAACAACACCACCACACTCCTGTTCCATGCCTCAGGCATCATGCCCTCTAGCAGCACGGAATTAAAGAGTCCTAGCCAGGTGCCTTGTTGTTTTAAGCTGTTTCAGGGCCATCCTAATCTCGTAGAGGCTGTTGTCTGGGATGTCTTTGGTGTAGTGACGGGTTAGGATAGCTCTTGGGTCTCTGACAGGGCTATCAACGAGTTTGGCAACTGAGGTGTACAACTGCCAATAGAACTTCTCGATCTCGTCTAATTTTGGTGTTAGTTAAGCAATTTTGGTGTACCAAATTACCACCAAAACCACCAAAATTGCACCACCAAAATTGAAATTTTGTATAAAAAAATAGGTAAAATAAAAACTGTTTCGGATATTCTACCTAACTTTATATCACTTTAAAAGCACACCATGCGTTCATAAAATACTGCATTGCCACAACAAATTAATTACTAAAAAGTAATTTAAACAGGAACACCAAAATTGCAGATTTTTTGTCCGGAGGTAAAAAAATGGAATACTTTCATTTTTGGCGGAAAAACGCAACGAGATAGCGCACCTGTTTCTTCACTGCGCGTGAGTGCCCGGCTGACTGGAGTGAAAGTCGGGAACAATATTTTTTTTTGTTCGTTTATGCGGGTTAGGTTGTCTCTTTCATAAATGCCACCAAAATTGTTAATTTCGCGCGGACAGACCATCTTGTCATGCTCTAGGGTTAGGTAACGCACCAAATATGAAAATATCACTAACAGCAGATGGGAAAATTAATCCGAATGTAAATAAAATCAATGAATTTGAAAAATTTCCTGTAATTTTCTTTAGACTGAGGGAAATATCCAGCAAAACGGATTGCGGACAAGCCACCAAACTTAGAATTGCGAGGTAATTTATTTTTTTTCGAGTAACTGAAATATTTTATACAATTTATATTTATGGCCTGGTATGGATACAAAAGTTTACTTTCAAGAAAAAAATTTACAACAGTGTATCTTTTTAGTACATGACGATTCTCAGCCCGGACGCAAAAAAAATACGCTTGGGATATTCACCCTCCTATTTGTTGACTAAATGAGGTTTTGTCTAGAAACTTACAGTCTTAAGCGTTTAAGGTACTAATGTCTGATATTTATTAAAAGTTTCATTTCTATGAAAATACTCTCTGATTCTAGTGGAATCGTTTGAAGACTGGACGGAAGACTTTTTCTTCTATTAATTGCGGGACATCAAAAATGCACATCTTATAAATAGGTATGAACGATAAAGATTTTTGTGGTAAGTTTTACTGGTTGAATTAATAAAGGCCTAGCTTCAGATTCTATGGAAACCAGGATTTATGAAAATGACGATGAAGTAACGAAGAAAACAATAGGAATTCTGAACTACACTAAAATAGAGTGACCCAAATGCATCGGCCAAGCTAATTCTAGTATTGCCAAATCTGGAAGTCTAGAATGTAAGTAGCATGATTAAATGAAATCAGTACTGGAAATAATTAAGTTATGACTTGCGACGGTGTTGGTCGGTGACGGAACCGTCTAGTGGTAAATAACTTCGGATTATCATTTGTTATCTAGACTTTATTAATTGGCACTAGAATCGATACGTCGACGGACAGAAAATAAAATACCTTTTAGAACTCCGTTCAATATGTCGACCAGTGAGTATAATTTATTGCAATGTAATTAAGTTTGTTTTTCTGTTCAGTTTCAGGACCCTTGATTGCCCTTTATCAGCCTTGATTCGAGGGCACCGCTTAATTGAATTACATCCTGGTTTCTTTGGTAGGTATGTAATTAAGGTCACTTTTTGTAAGTTCCCTAAGCGAAACAGTACTCGGTTTTATGGTAAGAGAAAACTAATATTGACAATTCTATTTTGAAACTTGAATTTACATCTTTACTTAACGCTTTCATGTTAATCTCACGGAATGTTTCACAGTGTCCTGATAAGTATAGGATATAAAACGTGAATCGGAACGTAAGGAGTAAGAGATGAAGGACGATAGAGAGTGGGAAAGCAGAAGAACGTTTAAATTTGAATGAGAGGAGCGTATGACTGTAAGTATACATACATATAATGTTGTTGTTGTAACGTTGTGTTGGCGTCAATTTCTGGCGTCCGTGTACCTCACTCGGCAGGGTCCACTGAAAACCAGCGTCAGGTCCTCAAGAGGACCTGGCTTATGCTGAGTGAGGTCCTATTGGTTCGGACGTCACCGACACACATACGCTTACGCACTGCTTGGCTGGCATTTGAGTAGTATAACTATCTGTTGCATTTTTATGTATAGTTTGTAATATTTGTGTTTATGCCTTTCGTTTTATTTTTCTTTTGTAGACTTTTTATCTGTACTGATCCATTGAGAGTCATTGGAGTGCTATAAAATGTGCTATTTACAGGAAAGAGTAACATAAATCTGACGAGCCCAATCCCTATACGTATAAGTTCTTGTTAGCGTCTGTTCAATACTTCATACAAAATGACGTTCCACATTTAAATTATTCGTTAGTGCTTATTTTCCGATGATAAAACAGGTCCTCTGAATGAATATAATATCAATTAAAAAGGTATGACTATCGCCTATAACCAAAATTGCCCTTCTCAATTTGTTAAATATATTCAGGTCAGTCTGAATTACTCTCACGTAACTACATCAGTATACTACTCTATAAAACTTTATAGAATCATCTTTATCTATCTATCATCCATTTTCTACCGAATATTAAATAAGCAATACTCAACACAAATGGCACGCAATATCCCCGTGTTTTACGGCCGCCAGCTGTTCAGATCTCTAACACAGTTATGACGATATCGAGACGTATGTGTGGGTAGATTGATAAGCAACTAAGTTATCGGGTACATTGTCGCGAGAGCAGTTTAACTCGATTTCAATAGGCAAGGGACGGGAATCGGCTTTTATTTAAGTCCCTTATATACCTACCCACCTAATAAAACACATAACAAATGATACTTATCCTTTTTATTGAATAAATTGTGTCGATCCATAAAACTTTTTGTTAGAAGAACATTTCTGCTGATAAAAGCTCAGAGGCTTAAAACAGATGAAAAGAGAAAAAAAAAGAAGAACATTTCGTAGTAGAGTTCGTAGTTCGTAGCAAATCCGTAGATACAAGTTCTCGTAGCGCATACGCAGTGTAGCGCCAAAGGAAGCTTCGTTCGCAGCGCATTCGATGTGCTTTTTATGTTTTGAAGGAAAGATTTGTATGTTAAATTCATATTCATATGCTTATATCTTTTTCCAACTATATGTGTCCATACAAAAAAGTCATGTCAGTTACACCACTTATAACTCGAAAACAGGTGGACCAATTTTCATATTTTTTTCTTATTAGATTCGACTTTGCGTCGAATAGAATATAGAGGGAAAACGAAGTTTACCGGGACCGCTTTATATCTTAATCTTAATGCCCTACCATACATCAAGATCTCTAGTGCGAGCTAATGTTTATAACTTGTCTCTTTTGTCTCTTTCAAGACCTAAATGCATACATTTCTTCGCGCCCCATAAACAAACTCATCCATCAACAAAGTTACTTCTTACGAGACCCAAATGGCCGGGAAAACCGCATGATCGATGGATAACTTAACTATAACAGGACTGACCTAAAAATGACGGACAAGTCGCATGCATGATGTATTGGAATACTAGGAAGTATTCCAGATATATAGACAGGAGTCTAGCAAGTATAGTGTTATATGGTGATAGAAATAATAAATAAAGAATATGTAAAATATATTTTAAAAAAAACTCATGGCCGCTAGGGCTGAGTATTAGCCTTAGCGTTTATCAGGATAGTGGATCATCAGAAAAGACTTTTGACTGCGAATTAATTAAGACGTAAGGATTAATTACGGTTCTTATGATGAAGGAAAAACTCCACCGACAAGAGCCTAACTCTTAAAAATCATGATGATGATGCCGCTGACCTTTGCTGCTACGCAAATTTGGCTTACACACCGTCTGTCTAGATACGTTTGGGTTTAATGATAGTTCAAAAGCTCACGCCTGCTTTTATAATAATAATTATATATTTTTTCATTACACTACAGATTTACAAAGTATGTTATACAGGCCAATAAAATATACTTACAGACAACATACATACAAGATAAAGGTATTAGTTTAGACGGCCTGTTTCACCATCTCCTTAAAAGTTTTGTTAACGTATCTGTCCAGTACTTAATACGAATGACGTTCCATATTTGAATAAAACGTTTAGTGCTTATCTGTCAATAGTTAAACAGTCCCAAAAATAATTATTTCTTCCCGCTATTTTACTTTAATTAATCAAAGATTTCTTCATTAAAATACTATGGATATTTCGTGCCAAAATGAAACGAAATGTGCATTGTATTTCACTGGTTTTGTATGTACAAAATTATCAGAGTTCTTTTTTAATAAAACATTTTGACGGAATATCACGAGTGTCAGACAGCAGTGAATGATGATGGTCATTGAACCAAAAGAGATTGCCTGCCGCCTCCCACATATTTATTAAAAGTCTGAACTTTGACGAAACAAGAGAGAGAAAAGAATTTTAAGCAATAAGCTTTTTTTTCAGAGCAACCAATTGTGTATTTTAATACAAAGCTATTACTTACAAGTTTCTCATTTTAATATTCCACAATGATTTACACCACACATGATAGAGGAGTGTCTCTACTACAAATCACTCGCATTTTGTCGATACATATTTTGGACAAAACCATGACAAAGTTTTCGTGATTTAAAGGATAAAGCTAGGAAAAACCAAATGTTTTTTATTTATTTCTACATTAAAAGTAATGTTGCTTTGATAGTTAAGCAGCTGCTTTTGTACCTATTGCGAATTTGGATAAGCCACTCAGCAGATTAGCGAGGGACAGCACACACGAGTGAGTGAAATAGAAATACTTTTATTTTTTTCATAAGTTGCATTGCAATGCCAAGTGATTCTACTAGTTTAGTGGAAATATAACTGCCAAGAACTTGAACGGATAAAAAGATAAAAAGCAAGATTGCTTCACGCTCCCGGTACTCCCGCCGCCACTACCCGCCAAAGTTTACACTTGCGTGTGAAAATTTAATGTTCTTCATTAAAAGGTCGATGACCCAAACACAGGCTTAGGTCATTGAACTTTAAACAGAGCAGGTATTCGGCTGTAATTGCGGTTGTATCATAAACCTTCAGGTTATTTGCATTTTATTGCCTGTTCTCAATTAACAAGCGTCGATACTGCGTGCGAAGTATCTTCCTAAGTATAAACCAACCAAATGGGAATGCTTATCAGTTCATAACTACTTATACTTACCTACATGAAACACGCATAAATCAAGAACTCCACCTTTACAGCTTTAAATAGCTTTAATATCTCATTGAACCTCCTAGATTCCTCATTTATGTAGCCATAGGTAATTTGACAACTGTTACGATGTGAAATCACCAAATTACATTTCGTGCTTCAACCACAGATGATAATAGCGCTTTTACTCGCCTCGAGTACATACTGTCTCTTCGTAAAGTTTCCATTTCTAGTGTACCATTTAAGTTTGGTGCCAATTCAAACCTGTAACAAGCACTATTCTGGAATAGTGCTTGTTACAGATATGGCACGTACTCTGTACCTGACATGTGTGTAGTGTGACAGTAAACGTGACAACTTATGTGAGTAAGTGGTGAGCATCACGTTGTGTTGCTGGCACAACTGGAGATTTTTATGCAGTTGGTTCTGTAGTTCATTAGCATGCTCATGCAGAAGTTGAGGTGGTCACACGGATGGAATAAGATACGTTAGAAAACTCGAAATTCTACTTCTTCTTATTTTCCTAGCGCACCCTCTGAAACTTCTAAACGCAGACTAGATACCTAAAGTCCGTTTTTCTTCGCTAGTCAAATATTGTAAACAATTGTTTTATAACTTTTAAAATAATATCAGTGTATGTATGATGTTGATTAAAAAATACCTGAGTGCTAAACGTTAAATAACCTATGTAGGTAGTAAGTTTTGTGTTTATCTTTTTTAAAATATAATCATTTCATTAAAAAGGAATGTTTTTTTTTTCAATTTTAGACAACCCAAGAAAAACGGACTTTACTTGAAGCTTTTGGATTACGTCTACCTACCATTCTTACATTGTGGTGATATTGAGAGCACAAGTACCCATCAAATCGAGTCACGCGATATAGAGCCACTGTTATTTCAGAGAGGGTATTGTGGACACGGAACTAACGGAAACGTATTCCGCTTGGTTATTGATTGACAATAAATATAGATATGCGCCAGAACAAACCGGTACCCCAATCACGAATAATTGCGTCAAAGTATTTGTATCGTAACTTAATCGTATCAGAATTTGAAAGCGCCTCTATCGGATGTAAAACAAACAAAAAATTTGACACTTGACACTTAACATAACATATTTTAATAATTTTAATTAAATGATCGTTTAACTTGTTTCTGGACGTGTCATATTTACGTTAGTATGACGTCATCTGCAGTAAGGCTTTCGAGCTTACTAAACGACACGGGAGAGCTTAGTGCTGCAGACTGACGTAAACTCGCTACGATTACTTGACGAATGCGTCAAATGTTCGTGATTGGGGCACAGTTGTCATGGAGAGTGTACGAAACAATGATGGTTTATTAACTAGCTACAGCCAGCCATACTAACCATTGCAAGGGAATTAGTATAGTTAGATAAAGGATTGCTACACTGTACATTACTATTTACGAGTTTCCGACCTTTCGGCACCGTTGCAAGCGCCATGAATCATGATCACGGAGTAACTTTGTATTGCAAGTTAAGTTAGACCTAGACGATAAGTTTATAAACTACCACCTTTCAATACGTATTTCGGTTGTAACCTATATTTTACATCATATAAAATAAATAAACAAAATGTTGCTACGATCTGTACCTTTTACCACGGAATATTAAATTTTGCGTAAAAATCATTTGACAAAATCAAATTTATGAAAGAAAGGCGAAGGGTTTTAGGGTTTTACCTTAGGTAGGGTAAATTTTGATCGTCAATTTTGTACCCGTATCAGGGCGCTCTACGAAAGTCTAAACGTTTTACGGCTAATTACTCGCACACAATCTTAATTAGTGAGGAGTTTATCCCGTCATTAATTCCGACGGTTCATCCCTAATCTGCCCAAGGATCCCTGATATCCTACAAAGACGTATGGCTCTGAATGGCATGCAGTAAAAAGTGACGGACGTATGCAGGGGAAGAAAGATCTGCATGAAATTACTGTTTTGATTAAGAAGTTCATAGCGTGGACATAATAATTATCTACTGTGTTTATATTCATAAAATGCCTCGTTGTTGTAGTGCCAGTTAGCTGGCTACTGTTTAAAAGGTTTTGGTTTCGGTTGGCAGTGGTGATACCCTTGTGACTGATTTATGCCTCGGAAAGCACGTAAAGCCGCTGGCCCTGCGCCTGATCTCTCTCCGGTCGTGTCAGATTACTGTCCCATCGGGCTATGAGAGTGAAAGGAATAGAGAGTGCACCTGTGTTTGTGCACACACTTGTGCACTATAATATGTCCTGCGGAGTCGGTTAGTCGTTGTGACTGGCCACCGTAGTCGAAATCGGCTAGGCGGACTACTATATTATTGTGATCCATCTAAATTGTATATAATGAATTCGTTTTTATTTTGCGCAAATATTTACCTGTGTACTAAATGGTTAAAAAATAAAGCTAATTTTGTCTCGAAACTAAATAAAAACATAAAAAGTTTCGTCCTATTACAATTTAGGATAAAATTACTTAACAAAAAAAACAAATCACCCGAAAAATTGAATGATGTAGTCAGGTGTTGAAAATAGAAAAATAGAATCGCACCAACCTGCCGAAATTGATTTTCATTCGCCATTACAAAGCACCTACCTCGCAAACTGTAATCCAATCCAATACATTATGTGACCTTTCTACCTGAACCGTGCCCTGCAACAAAGACCCAATAATGGGCAACACAAAAAGGGACTTTGTGACAAATAAGTCCCAAATACGGCGCTGCCTAACGTAATGATAGAAAGGCGTAACTTGATGAAAGGTGCTCCTACGACAAAGCAACGAGACCTGATTAATCTACTATCAAGATAGACAGGTGGAGATATTGCGTCGTCCGCAGTGGTTTAATCTCTGTCTACCAAAGGTTCGGAGGTCTTACTCTGAAGATATGAGTAAGACATTTACCCGATATACATAATGTATCGAAATCGGCATTTGATTGTTCTTGTTGGCACAAGTGGGACTAGGTAAGTGTATTAAAAATTGTCAGATTTTTACTTCACTATTACGATTCACAAATATTTTATCTAGGTACTACCTAGACACACATTTCCCATTGCTCTGCCTACTAATAGTTAGACCGGCTATTGATTGTATTCATTGTATTTACTGAATGAATACTGATTTTAATTTATGGATCCTGAAACTGTAATTTCAATTGTAAATTTAATCTCATTTAATTATCAAAATTTTATTATTTAACAGTGGCGACAGGTACTTTAGGTACTCGGTCTCGCTGTGATGCGGATAGAAAAAGATATCGTTCTACTCTGTAGGTTTAATGCATGGGTATCGTTTTCCAGAATGTTAGCGTGAAAGTGCTCTTTGGCTCTTTACCCTGGCAGATGACACCCAGATTGAAATTTTATAGGACGTTCCTGCTCGTAGATTACGTACCTAGGTCCCATACTACACTTCAGAGATACTTACCCTCTAATTTGACTATTCTGAGGTAACGATGAATCCTTGAACAATTCTTAGGTGGATAATAAAGGAACAGTTTGTTAAAAAATATATTGCTGGTTTCATAATTGGTTATTATTTTGTTTTCAGTTTCAGCTACAATATAATTGCACATTATAAGCTTTAAAGGACCACCTACTTACCTACAACCTTACAACTTATGGTGCAAGCTGGTGAAACTTGCAAGACATAGACCATCGCATGTCTACAACTTAATTCATACCTGTCGTTCTATATTAAGGAAAGTCAATACAGGTCAAGAATATCGCGCAATAACTCACGAGTTCCGGGAAATCTGTCTATTCCGTTTGATGTGTTGTCACACATAATAACGCTGGTTAGCTGGAAAAATGACTCTTTACTCAAATGCTAAACGGTGACGATAAAATCGTAGAAGATTGAGTATTTTAATCACATTTTTCAAACCATTCTTTCACGGGCCCTTCCTTTGGCTAACTTAAGAAGCACCTAAATAATATAGCATAGCCACAAATAGTATGCATAGAAAAGTATTTATGGATCGTATAACGCTACATTCTTGATTTGCGTGTTTAGACCTTAGAAGGCTTCTTAATTTTACAATATTATGTTAAGCATCATTTTTGTTTGCGTTTACAATTGTCTTTATTTTTAATCATTTCCAAAATCCGCTCTCTACAAATAGGTATTTCACCGAGTGGTAAACTGGTAAAATTTTGAAGTGTCATTTTTTTATTTCCATATTGTATTTGTTGTATAGCTGACTAATCGGATTCTTCTATAGTCTTTTCTTCCGCGGTCAAAGGCCTGTGGCTTCATGGCATGGAGCCAAGCCAAGTAGCTCATATTCATTATTTGTGATGTCCGTTTTTATTCGCGTTTCCTGGAACCATTATGCTTTGGACGTGTAATAAAGAATTATACTCTAGCAAGATCCCTTACCTTACTTAAATGTGCAATGCAAATACAGCTGCTATCTTGTTAATAAAGAACCTACATAACACCTACCTAAACCGAATCGATAAGCTAAGCCTAACCCGAGAATCGAACTGAAACCCAGGACGATCAGGGGCCCTATTCTTGAATCACTCGCGTCAATATTGCGAGTGATTTTCGTTCGGAAACGAGTTATTTCCGTTGACTTTTAATATTTTCGAACGAAAATCACTCGCCATCTCGAAGCGAATGATTCAAAAATAGAGCTCCAGAACGTTTCAAACGTGCAGTAAACATTTTATTTACTCTCGCGCTTATTTCGCCTCTCGAAACTCAAATAGGCATAACTCATCATGATTTACCTACTCTTTGTTTGTATAGCCCATTAAAATTACCTGAATGCTCGCTAAGAGTCGTTTTAATGAAGGAAGCGCAAAGCACAATAAACTTTTAACGTTTATTAGCTAATAAAACTTAGGGCAAACAGCCTCGTGCCTAGCAAGCAGGCTTTAGGGACAAATAAGGGTGTCAACTACGCCCTCGAGCTTGTAAGTTTCGGTCTAATGGGCAAAGTGTTCGCAGAATGTTAATCAGCTTGCTTGATGTCTAGCTCTATCTTTATTCAAGGCTCTGAGATGTGAAACCTTGGTAACATGAACAATACTTACTTGCTTCCTAGTCATATCGTACTATTACATGAATGTAGATTTAAACAATAAGTTCGTCGTCACTCTTTCTCTTAATTTCTTACTGTAATAAACTTTTTGAGTAAATAATTGTAGGTAATTATTGAGTACCTATGTAACTGTTATTATTATCTTAAGAGAGTTCCATGACATATCTCATGGTATGGCGATGGTAAGTAGTACAAACTATCAAGCAATTTTCTCGTAAATCCACCGATATCAACTCAAGAATCTTTATTGCTAATCGCTGCATTACAGTCGCAGTAACGTTACTGGTTATTTTTATTTTTGTCTAAAACCAAGTGAGTGAAACGAAACGTTTGTGATATTTGACATTGACAGATACCGGCGTGTCAATGTCAAATGTCAGCAAATCAAAATATATTTTCGAATTTGCTTCATTTTACGATATTTTCTACTTTTTGTGTGTGTTCTATGGTCTATTTGTATACTTGATTATCAAATTGATAGCTAAAATCTGTTATATGTGTAAAGAACCATGAGTGAAGGCAACAAAAGTTCGCTTCGTATAGATTGGTTCGACGGGACTTTGATTGAGGATAGTAGGTCAGGTGATGCTGCCACAGCTTCGGCCTTTGCTGATGAAGAGCCCCCAGAAGCGCCTCCCCCTCCTCCAAAGCCTCAGTACTCTGAGAAAAAGCCGATAGGCTTCAAACGACTCCTGGACATATCGCAGCTACAACCACCTTTGTTGACCCTAGAAGTAGCTCATAGGCCAGGCTTTTGGAACCTTCTAGATACTGAGCTTAAAGGAGACTTCATTGTGCTTATGGTGAAAGTGCTATCTCAGATCTACAAGTCTCTAGAACCACAGGAGAAGTCTAAAATCGCAACTCAATTGAAGACCAAATTTGAAAAGTCTATTTTCCTCAATACATTGCGAGATTTCTTAATTGACTTGCCCCAAGTACGGATTGTTGAGAAAAGAATGAATTCCCAGCTGTGGGATGATGTGAAAACTTTTTACAATAATGTGGTTTCTTTGTATGAAGGTATTGTAGACTATGGTCAAAATAGACCAGAATTTTTGAGGCAAATATATGATTTATTAGAAGTTACTGAAACCAGTGCAGTTGGAGTAAGAGAAGAGCATACTGAGACATTTAGTAATGATCTGTTCATTAGGATACATCAACTACAATCAATGATATTGAATTTAACTAGTGAGGTTAGTTTTTCCTCTTACTTGCTTGTCCGATATCTCATCTGACTAAAATAAGAACATAGACTATAAAAACAACATATAAAGACTAGAAAGGTTGTAATAAAATGAAAATAGGTCTTAATTACCCATGATTTATTATATAAATCAGTACCTTTCTAATTCATATTTTTTTAACAAATTCATTATAAAAATAAACTTAAAATCAAACTATTCAAAAATAAAACCATTTCGTAGCAAGGAGGCTATGATGCTGGCTGCATTGCCGCATTAGATAGCTTTGCTAATCCTATCCATCCTCCTTACATCTATTTCATTTCACTTTACAGGAACCAAGCCAAGAAGTGCATCACATCAACCAAGAAGAAAATGATGATGATCCCACAAGCTACAAAAAGCTTTCTGTATTTCCCACTAGAGATGACCTACTTGGAAATAGCAAAGTTGAACTGAAACCAAATATCGTAAATGGAACGTACCCTAGCGTTAAACATTACCTTGACTTGCAGTTCAAATTGCTTAGAGAAGATTGCTTTGGTGCTCTACGAGACGGAATATGTTGGTAAAATACCTGAATTTTTATATTTTATTCTATTTAAATCTTGTGTAAAACTTATCTGTATTTCTTCAGGTAAATACATGGAAAATCCTACAAGACGCAGATATGAAAATATTAGGTAACTTCATAAGTGAACTATGAATTTTATACCCGGTTATCATAAAAAAATAACCTGTCACGCCTCTCCCGCTCACCGACCCGCATTTGTCTGTTCTTTTCGTGACAATACAGTTTTTTTTTTGCTCACTTTCCTTGCGTCACCTTGCAGTGACAGGTCCATTCTTATGTTAACCAGGTTATATAAAATAATAGCTATTTTAATGGAAACAATAATATCAACTTTACAGAGTATATCCAAGAGTCCGTATTCTGCGAACATTTGTAAGCAACAACAAAGTTGGCCATCTGGTTGATATAGCATGGAAAGAGCGAGTTGACCATGGCATGGTTGACAGGAAAAAGTATGGGTACAACAAGCAACTGATGTTCGGTTCGTTGTTGCTTTTCACAAGTGATAACTTTGAGACTATTCTGTGTGCGACTGTACTGGATTCTAGTATGGGACTGCTTATGGATGGATATGTAAGTACTATTTTTTTTTTATAGCCTTTCTTCAGAAATTAACTTTTTTTTTTTCAGTTCAAAGTTTTCTTGTTTAATATTAGTTTTTTTATCTCTGTCTGCCTCTTGGCAAAGGCCTCCTCCAATTTTTTCCATTCCTTTCTATCTTGTGCTGTCCTAGTCCATGTTTTTCCTGCTATTTCCACGATTTCATCTTCCCACCTTTTCTTCTGGCGGCCTCTATCTCTTTTCCCATATCTAGGACACCAGTGTAGTAGAGTAGTAAGTACTAATATAATACATGAAATATGTTAATCAATATTATCATAGAACATAAACAATTTACTTTTAGTAGGTATTTATAAGTGATGTTTAGATTTTCTTCTCTACAGTTTAGCTGTTCTGTACATGACTTCTTTTCTAAAATGTACGCGTTTTCGCCCTAAATGCCTAACATTGCATCTTCCCTCTTTTTCGCACTTTTCTTCTGTACCCGCTTCCTTCTTGACACAACTATTTTCATAATATATTGTTTTTTTTGTCCAAAAAAAATTAAAACAATGTTTGATTGTTTTCAGGTGGCAGTTTCGTTTCAAAATCCTGTCTCCAAGAAGATATTCTCAGAGCCATACCTAATGGTAGAGAGTGAGGTGTTCTTTGAGCCCTACCATAGAGTACTGAAAGTGCTACAGAGCTTCAAACAAGATGACATGCCTATGAAACGATATATTGTTGATGTTCAGGTACATATTATTTATTATCAATCTAAAATCACTCACTCACAATATCAATTTTCATCGCAACTTAAAAAGAGTACTATTAATATAACTTTCAAATTCTGTTTTTCATATTTATTCCTATAATAGTGATATGAAGGTAAAAAAAAATATTTAGATTTATTCTTATAAAATGTTCATATTTTATGATTCTAGACTGAAACAAGACCCCCAGTTTACTTATCATCAGACACAACATACAGCATCATAGACCAAAAATCAGAAGAACTGTCTTTCCCTGTCTTGGAGACAGATCAATGGCCTGAAAGCCAACACTTTGGTCTAGACGACTCGCAAATGGAAGCCTACAAACTAGCCTTAACCAGGGAATTCGCTGTGATCCAAGGTCCTCCAGGCACAGGAAAAACGTTCATAGGGATCAAAATAGCGTCAACACTACTCCGAAATTTATCCCTTGAAGGTACGCCAATGCTCATCATCTGCTACACGAATCACGCCCTTGACCAATTCTTAGAAGGCATCTTGAGTATCACAAATAACATAGTCAGACTTGGTAGTCAGAGCAAAAATAAAAATCTAGAACCATACACATTGTATAACTTGAGAGGAAAAGTCAAGTCTAAGTATTCTTACCTCTATGGCAGTAAGAGGTCAGAGTTGGAGAAAATATTCAATGAAATGACAGAATTGCAAACGAAAATCGAGATATGCGAGAAAGGAATACTGAGTTACAAATGTATACAGCCATACTTGAAAATCGGTGGCAAAATACATGAATTAAAATGTTCCAATGAAGATCCTGTACTGAATTGGTTGTTTGATGATTTTAAAGAAGTACCTCAAACTTATGACAATGAAATAGATGACTGGGAGAAACAGTTAGATGATGTTGTCTTAGCTGAAAGTGAAATTAAAATTGAAGCTTGCTTCTCTGAAGAATGGGCGTTGAAAGAAATAGATTCAATGAAAAATAGTATCCGATATGTTAATGATATAACAGACAATCATTTGGAAGGTCAGAAAATGACTGATAAGTTTGAAGCTCAAATCGACAAAGTCAGAAAACGACTGAACTGTTTTAAGGTAATTATGATTATTATCTTGTGATCAGATATTTTAAGCAAATCTATAAGGTCAAATCATTTTAAGTGATAATATGTTTACTACAAAAAATGATTAATTTATTGTGCTCAACCGGCCCTATAAATATACTTTCCTAAAGCACATGTTTTGGCTTACAGTTTAGTTTTAATAATATTATCTAAATTTTTTGTTTCACCTCAACTGTAAACTGTTTTGTGTTCAAATAAAATAAAATAAAAAATCTAAGGAACTCTTGGAACTAATAAAAAAAATTTTTGGGTATATATTATACTATATTTATCAGGGTAGGCTTTAGGCAATTAAACATCACGCTGCGATGCTTGGGGAAGGAGTAAACTCAAAACGCTCAGACGCATTCGTGGGGGACCGCTCGTAAAGGATAAAACAAATACCCATTTGAAATCATTTCAAAAACTCTATATCTAGATCTTATTGTGATTTCCATCTGCACATGAGCAAAGTCAATTACATAGATATCATATTTTTCATTTTGCATGTTCACAGAAATACATATCACTAGGACAAAGCGATGAAACAAAAGAAATACATTTGGAACAGATATCCAATCTTTACCGGCTATCGGTAGACGAGAGATGGAATATCTACTACTCAATCGTGAGGACGATAAAGAACGAACTACTAGCTACAATGAATGATTTGTTGGTAAGTGTGTTTGAAGGTAATGAAGAATATTGGCATGTTCATTCTAAAAAGTTCTTCTTCATTTAAAAGCTGAGTCGTTCTTCTTAATTTAAGAGCTGTGCTAAAAAGTTAATACCTCCATAATGTGGTTTTGCATTAACTTTGAAAAAAAAATGTCGATTGTAAACTGGTGACCAATGTCCAAAATATCCTGTCTCTATTAGACACATAAGGCCCGCCGTACACGGACAGGTGCAAGCAGTCAGGACGGACTGCTTCAAGCTGCGACTGCATAGTGAACTACAGATTATACGTACACACATACACGGAACCGCTCTAGTAGTTGTGACTGCTCCGGACAGTAAGCAACACGATGCGGGCCTTTATCGGGACTATATATTATGCGGGACTGCAAGAGCGGTCCGTGTACGTTGATCAATGGCTAACTGCTTGGGCTGTCCGTGTATGGCGGGCCTAACAATAGTCTAAATCTATAGAGAGAGAAGTACTAGCTAGAGCAGCGATACTCAACCTTTTTTATAAGGACTACAGATATGTTTCATAATCATTTTGCAAAACGAGCCTACTTTTGTCTCGATACAATAAGTCACACTGTGCATTGTATGTTGCCCAAGCACGAACTCTTAAAGTATTCGTAACGAAAGCGTAGCGATATTATGATATTGTGAGAGCAATCTCACAACAGCGATGAGGGCACGCAGCCTACGCGTTAAAAAGCACTTGCAAAATTCAACATGCTTGTTAATGTGACGGTGGCCGAGTGGTATAGGCATACGCCTGGAAGGCGTAAGACACGGGGTTCAATTCCTCGTCTGTCACAGAGTCACGGTTGCTTTTTTTACAAGTGAAATTTATATCAGAAAGCGTAGCGAGCTTACTACCCGAATACGATAGCCGGCTACCGTTACTCACGATTCTACAAGTCAAAGAAAGGTTTTTGGTCGCAAAGCTAGTTTAAACATCATAATTTCGATGCGTCAGGCATTCGCGCTGACAAATATAGTTTTTACGTCATAGAGGCGCTCACGATTCTCATACAAATTGCTTTTAATTTGTTTCGCTTTGATGACGCGTTCGGTGTAGTGGTTAGCGCTCCTGACTACTATGCCGGCGGTCGCGGGTTCGAATCCCGCAAGGGGCAAATGTTTATGTGATGAGCACGTACTATTGTACCTAAGTCATGGTGGATGTGCATAGCGTGTCGATGGAAACCCATATGGAGGAATTATAATGGAGAAATAACAACGTAGCATGGAGAAGACAAAAATATCAAAAAACATTTGTATATTATTAACGAGCGTATGTATGCGAATGTACATGGCGGATGTTTATATTATGTATTTAAGTATTTATGGTAGACACCCCCGTCATTATTGCTGTCTGGTATTCGTATCACAAGGAAGAAAATTCCTTAGTTCGAAACCAAGACAATTCGTGTGTTGTCCGGCGCATATTTATTTATTTAATTATACGAATACTTTGGACGCAAATTATTTGTGCTAACCCTTCTGTAGTATGTTAAAAATCTGTCTTTTTATCATCAGAAACAACATGACAAATGCAACCAAGAGTTGAACGAAGTATCGACCTTAATTGATGGGGAGGTGATGAAAACAGTCAGAGTTGTTGGCGTGACGACAACTACAGCAGCCAGGAGACACGACCTTATGAGGACGCTGTTGTCACCTATTGGTAAGATATTCAGTACTTGTTGTTTTTCATGATGTGGAGTCTAGTAAGTAAAAGCTGAACAAAGTATTTTTTTAACATCGACATTAAAATTTTATGTATGACACTGAGAATCAAACTGTCGTTGGTTGAGCATTGATATATCTTGATACTTGATTTCAGATAGCGTTGAAGTAAATATTTTAAATGTTAAAGACCCTTTACACATTGCGACTTTTAGCAGCGATGCAGAAGCGCGATGCATCGTCGTCGTAAAGTCAAAAACCATAAACAATGTTGAATTATAAACATTTTGTCAAAAGTACCTGGGATTAGTGCTCTCTTAATATAACTCTTCAGCTTAATAATAGATTTAGACTGGACTTTATAACCTAATGTATTATGTATTTTACAGTTATCGTGGAAGAAGCAGCAGAGGTCCTTGAGGCACATATAGTGGCTTCATTGACTGATCATTGCCAACATCTAATACTTATCGGTGAGTCAACCAACTTGTATGGGTGGCAAAGATAATTATAAACCGTAATGAGATAGTATATGTTCAGCAGAAAACTTACTTAAGCGCTTCGTCGTAATCATCATCATCAGCCAAAGAAGGTCCACTGCTGAACATAGACCTCACCCACGGTTATCCACAGCGACCGGTTGTGAGCGGTGTACATCCAGTGTGATCCTGCCATCTTTACAAGGTCGTCCATCTTGTCGGTGAACGTCCTACGCTGCGCCTTTTTTATTTACAAAATCCACAGCTTTTCACATAATTCGAACTTTTCTGCCCAACGAACGGCCATAATTTCTTCGAGCTATGTGCCATGCCTATTGCCACTTGAGCTTACTGATCACACGTGTTGTTTTGCACGTGTCTTATACATTTTTACTTCTTATAAATAGCAACATCACGTTCCACCTCTGTTTCACCTTTACGTAGGCACCATTAAAGGAAATAGTTATGTATAGTATTAAAACATTAACTACACAAACGACCTCGCCTAAAATACTCTCGCAAACTTCTTCTCGGTTTTTGCAAGTTATACCTAGTGAGTGCAAAGTCCTAAATATGGCTTGAGTGAATGATATCACAGATATTATTATCAGCAGGTGACGTATCGTTATTGCGATGATATTCGCATACATACGCTCGTTAATAATATACAAATGTTTTTTGATATTTCTGTCTTCTTCAAGATATATCATGGTGAAAATATTTGTTTACCCTTAACGCTCAGGGATCGATAGACCTCCGGCGGTCGCGTAAACAAAAGAATGACAAAAGAAAGTTGATAAACACATCCGCGAGGGTTTAATATTTTGGTCTGATGTTTCATCCCCCTATTATTAAACTACAGTACAAATATCCTTCCTAGTGTAGAGTATGCATCTGCGTGTAACCTACACTTTATCAAAATCTATTAAGCTTTGAAGTAAAAAGGCAATAACAGACTGCGTTAGTTTTACATTTACAATATTAGTAGAGATATCAAAGTATTGCCGTCAGGACTCGACTAAGTCGTGTCAGACATTTATAAGTGTAAATTATTTCGTATATTCAGAGCTAATAATAAGAAAAAAGAACGTCGTTTTATTTTTATGATAACTAAATACCAAAAATGAAGGACGCTTTATCATTATCTGCTGTATTCATACTTTAAATATCTTGTCAGCTGATGATAACCAATAATACAGTAAATATAGATGAACGAATCGATTAACATTGCACTTATGATAATATCTGTTCTATTGACATTCCGTCTATAAATCATTTTCAACAAGTTGAACTTTATTTTTTTATTCTGTCTACATACTTCAATTGAATCTAAACATATATCGATTGCCATCATTGAGATTCCGATTACTCTTAATCATAGCCAGATAGTCAATAACGTTTATCTTTTTCTTTTAAAAATCTTATCCCATCGCACCTTATCATACCATGATCGTGTTAGGAAAGTTACAAGCACGAAAAGCAATACGATACGCTCTACCTTGCCCACTGAACGGATTGACATCGTTCTGTCTCTCCGTTATATGGAGCGAGGTCGAGAGCGAGAACGTATTTTGCCGGTGCTGGGGGTCTACAATGAATACACGAAACCCGAACGAACTCCGTATTTTCGGGCTGTTTCTTACCATGAAAATACTACGGGCCCGTCAACGGAACGAAATCGGGTTTTGACGTTTGTTGTTACGGATAGCTTACCATGAACACTCGAGCCCGTCACGAAAATTAGATTTTGACGTACAGTTTTTCGGGCGTTTCGCCGAACTTCTCACGAGAACTCAAGTGCTACCGTAAGCTTTTCGGATTAACATTTTATTCCTGAAATAAGTTACTTTTTGATAATTCTATCACATTTTCGGTTTTTTCTTTCACTGAGGTGTACCTACTTTTAAGTGAATAGTCAATATTAATAAAGTAAGATACTAATTAGTAAAAGTTATGGCATTCGTGTTAGCTGTCTTGGAAGCCCTAAGAGAAGAGTGCCTTGAGCAAAGACGCCAACGTTGCTACCTACGTGAGAACTATCTTGAGCGAGCAGTATTTCCCGATATTGCGTTTATAGCTTCTTAAAGATCCATGGATGAATTAGTCTTCATAAGCGTCCCTTTTTTGAGTTTTACGCCATTAACAGATGAAATATTGCCACTCATGATTTAGAACACATGAGAACTCGGCGCGAGGTAAAAAACACTTGAAAGTTAAACTTCTTTTACTCGGAATCGCATGAACATGTCATCACATACACAACAAAACGAACGTAAACAAACAATGTTATGTGTATAATACTGCGGGAGGAAATATCCTCTCAACATCAAAATGTTATTAGTGGGACGTGACATTCTCTATTTGGTTGGCCTATCTTAGGTATTTTATAGTGTATTCACAAAATGTCTTTGATAAAAATTGCTAATGTTTTAGTAACATACGGAGCATTCCACTAATTTTAACTGTAGTTTATAAAATGGAATGCATAACTATAGTGATTAAAAGCGTTAAAACTATTTAAATACAAGTAATTTTAAAATTTTCATGTTATTACCGGTTTTTAGGACAGGCACTATAAATAACCTTTTTCAATCATTCGTTCACGTAACTTTGTCTATGCGTCCGAACTAAACTTAAGCATCCGAAAATATTTCGTGGTAGCTACGAGTCACGTATTTCGGTCGGGATACGGACGGGCCCGAAAATACGGACTAACGTTTCATTGTAGGCCTACTGACACGCGCCGTGCATGGCACGCGTCGGCGTTGTTCGGTGACGGAATCTAGTGGGCAAGGTGCCGTAGTTTTCAATACAAAGAATATATTTTTTCCTGACACGGTGAGCACGGTCATGGTATGCTAACTTCAACTTCAACTTTATTTTGCAAACTAAGTGTTACATAAAAGTTCTTAAAATAATTAAGACTTTGCAAACAGTATTACACAAATAACTACTACGTAACAATAGTTTATTTTTGTTTTTATAGTGTTTTGTCACCATAAAAACTTAATAATATAAATTGCACTTGTAAAAAGCAACTGTGACTCTGTGACAGACGAGAAATTAAACGCTATCCTATGGTATAATAGGCATACGCCCGGATTGCGTAAGACACGGATTTCAATTCCTCGTCTGTCACAGAGTCACAGTTGCTTTTTACAAGTGCAATTTATACTACGTAACATTTTTTACAAAGTTAAAATAAATTAATACAGTCAGAAACTCACTCCGTGAAAAAATCATTAATATAGAAACATTTTTCAATTAAATATTCATGCTATTTCGATTTAAATATATTATGTCATTCGTGTCTCTGATTGATTTCGGAATTTTGTTGTAAGTCCGAGGAGCATTACCAAATACACTTTTACTAAATAGGCTAGATAGGCTAAGGTGTAGTAGGAAAAAAGCTTGAATAGTTAAGTACGTATCTATTTTTTTTTACTGTGCCTTTTTTAATACAGGCGACCACAAGCAACTCAGGCCTACAGCGGCTCACTACAAACTAGCAAAGGACTACCACCTTGAGGTATCCCTCTTCGAACGCATGATACGGAACGGCGTTCACGCTCGCACACTCACCGTACAACGGAGAATGAGATCACAGTTCGTAGAACTGTTGGTGCCAGTGATGTATGAGAGATTGGACAGTCATCCCAGCGTGAATAAGTACCCGTATGTGAGAGGAATGGCGGATTGTCTGTTCTTTTGTACACATGACGTGTTGGAGGATACCGAGGTAAAAATAGGTATATTTTTCTATATTTTTACAGGGTGTAACAAAAGGCTTAACGAAGCCGAAAACCACGTATTCCCCCCATTCATACGATCATTTTTCTCGAAGAAACCATACCTGGGAAATGACACATAACTGAGATATTGACAGAAGTGAATATTTTTTTCTGTGATTTTAAATAAAAATCTTCTATTAGTACTAACATTTTTTTTTCTCTAAGAAACAAGTTTAAAATTTTCATTTCTTTTTTCGTAAACAGACCGCAAGCCTTGCACTACGCAATGTATCGCGCGCGGTGTGGCGCGGGCGCATGCACACAGCTAAACGCGTCCATTGTGTGCGCGCGCATCGCTACGCCCACAGAACATAAAAAACGATCGTTTTTTATGTTCTGTGGCTACGCCTGAGCGTTCCGCGCGCATATACATTGCGGCTCATAAATAAATGATTTATTTTAATGTCTAAAAATAAAAGTCGTTTCCCAGCTATTATTTTTGTTACATACGATTTGGTTGGATGTACTGAATGAGAGGTTTAAGGCTTCGTTAAGCCTTTTGTTACACCCTGTATGTAACCATCTATACTAATATTATAAAGCTGAAGAGTTTGTTTGTTTGTTTGAACGCGCTAATCTCCGAAACTACTGGTTCGAATTGAATAATTCTTTTTGTGTTGGATAGTCCAGTTATCGAGGAAGGCTATAGGCTATATAACATCACGCTACGACTAATAGGAGCAAAGATATAGTGGTAAATGTGTAAAAACCGGGAGAAAGAAGTCACTATTCCACGCGGACGAAGTCGCGGGCAAAAGCTAGTTAGTCATAATTCCGAAGTTGTTTTACTTATTACCGACTTAAAAAAAGGAGGTTCTTTTTAAAACACTGCCTTTCCTCTTTACACAGTCAATACATACCTAATATACAGTATGTCCAGGCATTGTAGTAACAACATCTACAATGAATTTCATCGAGGAAAGTACCCTATATGGGGGTCAATTCCAAAACCCGACTACACTGAAGTGACTTTTGTTTTTATTTTAACTAAAATTACAATAACAACAATAAGGCCATTTGACGTAAATGTGAAAAAAGGGGACTTTTTAATCTTGAATAACTCTTAAAGTAGTCAGCGAACTAACCGCTACACCGAGGCAGTCCTATCTTAAGCTTTGGCCCATAATAATAAATATAAATATGCGCCAGACAACACACCAATAAGAACAAAATTATGTGGACTAGGTGAGGTAGAGAGCGTTAAAAATGCCAAATTCTCGCGTTAATAACGCAATTTTATAAACAGGGTCTAGCTTCATGCCACTTACTATCACGTCCGTGATTACTAAAAAGGCTGTCTCTGTACCCTGAATTCAGCAGTGCATGTGATGCAACTACTTTTGTAACGATTTAATAACATCGACTAATGACATTAGATGGAAAACATCACGTATTAAAACTATGAAATCTCGCTTCATATAACGTTGAGACAAAACGCTGTAAATCCGTTCAGTGGGCATAGTAGACCGTATCGTGTTGTGTGATACGATATAGTGGGTCCAGACCTTTAGTTCTTTGGCTTGCGGTTTTGTAAACCCTATTTTCTCGATTTATTAACCACGATTATCATAAAGATGATGACGCGTAGCAGGACCTTATTACTAAAATAAGATAGGCTGCAGATTAAATATTTGCCCAAAACATTATCAAATCTTTATACCTGTTCCAGGGTATGGAAGATAGTTGGAGCCACAAAAATACCCTAGAAGCCAAATGGTGTGTTGCATTAGCGGACTATCTTAGAGAAATGAAGTACAAAGCCGAAGATATAACTATACTTACAACTTATACTGGACAAGTGACCCTGATTAAAGAGGTATGTATGATATTATCATAATTAATAATTAATTTATCATAGTCACCAAGGCAGTAGGTAGGTAGGAATATTTTCCAACTACCTACTGCCTTGGTGACGCAGCGGTTAGATAGAGGGTCGCATTTTAAAGCGACGGCTGCCAAAGAGGTCCTGGGTTCGTTCCTCGGGTTGGGCCAAAATATGTATCTGTTTTTCTATTCAGAAATTCTCAGGGTAGCCTGGAGTTTGGAAGTTGGCGGTGCTTCACCCCCGGACATCGGAAAACACGTAAAGCCGTTTGTTCTGCGCCAGATCTCTCCCCGGTCGTGTCAGATAGCTGTCCTTATCGGACTATGAGAGAGAAAGGAATAGAGAGTGCACCTGTGTTTGCGCACACACTTGTGCACTATAATATGTCCCGCGCAGTCGGTTAGTCGTTGTAACTGGCCACCGTAGTCGAAAATCGGCTAGGGGAACTATTATTCTCCTACCAGTTTTCGGTAATGGTGGCCCCTTTCAACCAGAGATAGGCCGGGGACGCACGAGATATTATAGTGCCCAGCCCAGATGTGTGCGCAATACAAAAGTGCACTCTCTGTTCCTTCACTCTCATTAATTCAGTGAAACGGCTCCGACAAGACCGATGAGATATCAGGCGCAAGACCTACGGCTTAACGTGCTAACGATGCATATCGATGATATACTCATCATACGAAATGAAACAGCTTTGCTCATAATCAAATGAAAAATCAACCATTGTGATTGGTTCAGACAGTACCTAATCAAATCTCTACATATTGATATGATGATTACTTGAATATGTACGGTCGAGATCATTCGCGCCTAATCACTTTTCTACTAAAATCGCTTGCACACACGTAAAAAACTGCCGTTTCTTGAAACATAATACGACGCGAGGTAAGTGATTTTGGCTCTTAAGGTCATTAGGCGGCGGTGACCTCCATAGTACATCTATCCTGTAAAAGCGTAAAAACGAAAACTTATCACTATAACAATTTTTTATATATTTATTAATTAATATTACTTATGTATTTTACAACAACTGCTGTGACTACTATCTGTATCTAAATAGACAAGCTAGAAATAAATATAATTCTATATTGAGCCTCTTCGCTCAGCTTTGAGTGTTGTTGACGACCAAAGGTCATTCAACTTAATTGTTTTATTTACAGTTCAGCAAAAAATATAACACGTTACGAGACGTTAAAATAACCGCAGTAGACAATTATCAAGGCGAAGAGAACAGGATAGTCATACTATCTTTAGTAAGGAGTAACAGAGATGGCAAGATCGGTTTCCTGGCTGCGCCGAACAGAATTTGCGTAGCGCTGTCTCGACCTAAAGAAGGTATGAAAACTTAATATGCTTACTTAATGTATTCCATTGTTTCCGTCCAAATTGTTTTACAAGCAATGTAAAGGATTTGGGGCTAGTCTTGTTTAGGATTCCGTAGCCGAATGGCAAAAACGGAACCCTTTGGCTACTTACTTTGGAACCAGAGCAATGTAAGAGATAGGCGTTCAATATTGTTACTACCCTAAAGCTGAAGCCCCTTTGAAAACCCTTTTAAAGTCGGTTAAAAGGATACCGAAAAAATATCAAAGTTTTTTTCGCGCTCGCTTCGCTCGCGATTGACCTATGTCCTTTGTTTTTTTTTTTCAATCTTTTCAATTTGAAATGTGATATTTGGCCCATGATTTCTAAAAGTCTGTGCATCCCTGACGTATACCATAAATAAACAGATATAGATAGTGCCATCCACGAAGGCGCGCCCCACCACTCGTCCAAATCGTTTATAGTACATATGTGCAAGCTTTTTCCAACATTTGAATTGAATTTGGAACATCTTAATGAATAATGCATGACAAGCACACTTCAAATTATACACTCAAAGGGAAAGATGCTCTACATGGATATAGTTTTAAGTAGGTATGGTTAGTTACTAGAAAAGTAATATATTATTTTTAAACTACACAAGCATCATTTTTACTATTGATGTAAACGAAATACGTAAGAACGTTTTATAACATTTTTAAAAATGTTTAAAACTTTCTTTATAAGAAAACCATCGGTCCACGGGATTTTATACGCGTGAATTGTTTTTTCTACGTACACGTAGGTCCTAGCGTAATGTTTTATAGCCTTCCCCGATAAAGTACATCCCGGTAATATTATAATTTACCACATGTTTTTTTTAATTTAAAATTGTTTATGGTGTTTGTTTAAGTTACCATTATAATTCTTTCAGTAAATTTAATAATGAAGTATATTATACCAGGTTTATTTTTTAGCACCCACACTGGGTTTTCCTTAACATTTTAAAAATAATTCTAGCAGAGCACCTTTCGTGACGAGTCTGAATATTTGAATGACGGCCGGCTCGCAACTGACGCGTGACTGACGCGCGTGTCTCCCCCCGCACCCCGCACCTTCCTCAATCAAAAAAAGAGTGGGGCGCGCCTTCGTGAATGGCACTATCTATACCTTAACATAACGTATTTTTACTTTGCAGGATTTTACATGTTTGGCAACATGAATATACTAAAAACTGCAAGCAATATCTGGAGATTCATTGACAGTAAGCTCACAGCTCAGAACGCTATCGGCAGTAAGCTGAAACTGCAATGTGAATTCCACAGATCTAATATTATGGAAGTGAGTACAGTCATTTATCTAAAAGAAACACGATAGCCCACTGAACGGATCTACAGCGTTCTTTATCACCGTTATATAGAGCGAGGGCGTATTTTGCCGGAGCTGACACGCTCCGTGCGTGACACGCGACGGTGTTGGTCGGTGACGGTACGATCTAGCAGGAACAGTGACATAAGTTTTCAATAAAAATAATATTTTTTGTCTGACACGTTCCTAGCAAGTTCATGGTAAGCTACGGTTGTAGTAGGCAGACATGTTTATAATATTGTGTAAAAATAGTATCGATTTGATATCATGACACAAGTTTTCAACCCCTAATTCGTCCCCTTAACGATAGAATTTCCAAAGTGGTGCAGTAGTAGATGTATTTGTACCAATTTTATAATTGCCTAATTATTATTATTTCCAGATCGCACACCCAGACGATTTTTCCACTTCAATAAAAGACTCGTGTCTAAGGATATGTAAAAGAAAATGACCAATAATAATTAAAATTATTTATTTGTTGCTTGTTTTCAAACATTTAACATTTTAAAATTGTTCTAAATCAATAAATTATGGTGCTACCAATATACATTTTTTTTCTTCCTTAATCGTGCTATTATTCATACAAAATCTATTAAAAAAATATATAGAATGACAACTGCAAAATAAACCGTAATAATATGTACTTAAAGTACAAAAATAGCGAGGTCCGTGTTTTACACGCATTTATTAGCTCTTAAATTATTTGTGATATTTTGTATTCAATAATTAGCTAAATACCTTTAAACTATTATTTTTATTACTACGTCACACATTTATTTGTGACCGAGTGGTTTTTCTAACTTCATCACAATATCGTAAAACAAAGAAAACCAGGCCATAAATAAACAATATCTTACTATATTTCATTATCAGTATTAATTTAATTTGCTCAAAAGCTACGGCACTCTCAGTGAGATAATTTACTTGTTAGGTAACAGCAAATAATCTAAAAGCAGTACTTATGTCTTGCCTCTTATAATAACAAGAAAGCTGTATGGAACTACTTATTGGAACGCTTTTCAATCAATTTTAATAGTTCGAAATTAGCGGTCATCATCAATGAAACCTTATAAAATTGATTCCTTACATTATTTTACACATAAAATATCTTATAAAAAACCTCCTAAACCTACATGTTTAGCCATAAACAGTTTGTGAAGGATGCTTGAATTTTCCTTTTAATGTATGTGATCCACCGATATTCAAAGGTTTCAGACGTGTCCGTCATTTCGAAAAAAAAACAAAATACTAAGTGAGCCATGCTCCATAGTACAAGTTACAAGGCCCTTTGGACTTTGGGTGAATTAGTCATAGACATTCGCTAAGTTAAACAGAATCACTTTGGAAACATTTATTTTGCTGAATCATTGTGTCATTCAAATATCGGTCTAAGTACCTTTTATCTAAAGATTACACTTCCACGGTTCAAAGTGAGCAAAAAATTATTCGTTGATTATTAATTCTCGGGCTTTATGGAGATCATGTTAAAATTCGTAAACTGTTTACATAAATAATTCATTACGTATCTATGAAGTATTTACACATATTTATTTATTCAATTTAAATAGAACAAACAAAAGCTAGTTTCTTAATACCAATAGTCGAAACAAGTTTGGTTACTGAAATACGTTTTTTCATACAATTAATTAACCTCTAGTTCAATAACCCACTTTGTTCTTTGTTTGTATGCAAATGCGTACTTTTTACCAAAGTAGACAATCCGAAAGTAGTTGAATTGTATACAATAGTGCATGTGACATAGTAATTTCTCTTTTTTTACAATTATTTCGAAACCTTGAACACTAATGCCTACTCCGCAAGTCGGGAATAGCTTAATGTATATCCTGTCTCTGTTTCCGTAAAAAAAAATGACAGAGACAGAATAATGATTTAATCCGGAACTAAGCTCATTCTGACTTGCGCAAGTCGTACAACGCGAGGTTTTAAACCAACGGTTTTCATTCGGATCTATTTGTAATCAAATAAACAGTTTTATTGAAAACACCCATCAGATAGTTAATTTGCCTACATTTATAATAACTTGTTACCTAGTAAAATACTTCACATAAGCCTACACATTTTTGTTGAACAGTAATCTTTAGAACCCTAACCATTGAATAAGACAAATCGCAGTGTTTAGCTTTACGTAACAAACTCATTAAATAAGTTTTATTTAATACATCACTGCGATTATGACGCATTGGTAACACGTAAATTAATAAAACAATCAAAAACATGACGATACATAATAATTAAAAATAATAAATAAATACATACACCGTCGTCACTTTAAATTGATGCAAATAGAACGAATAAGTCAATGTCAGCACTGATTGGCGTAAACTACCAAACAATAGACACAAATTGAATTTATTTCAATTAATTTAAAAGATGACTTGCAAGAGTTGAACCTTAGGTGCTGTCCTTGGCCTTATCTAATCGCATAAGCACCGGTTTAACATTGATTGTGTGATCAAATCATCAACTAAATATTTTTCTAGTAGGGGAAACGTATCACTTTATCTAACAGAATCTTGTTCAGAAAAAATGGTAAGAGTCTGATAGCTTTCTTAGCCTGAATAATTAAGTTGATAAATATCGTCTACCGCGCCGATAAGTAGCTGATATACTATAAAAGGTCAGAGATAGCAAGTATGATTTATAATCACGTTGTATATCTTAACCCCTTGAATCCATATCAGGAATAGGCAATCTATGGCCAATCTAATAATTTGACCTTAATTTCACCAATGTCACGTGACGCAACTAATGCTTACACTTAACATACATCGCATTATTGTTAAAGAAATCGAAACAACGGACTTGCTAACGAGCGTTTAAAGTGTTTGTTGCGCGCGGTCGAAACGCGAAACATTTCCTCAGATTTGCATAAAACAAGGTGTCGAGCACACAATACCATTCAAATGTTTGTATATTTCAGGATGTATCAATAAAAAATATTTGTCTACAAAAGTAAATTGAAAAAAAAAACTAGGCAAAGTATGTTAAGGTAGTCTTACCTTAAGGTAAGTTATTGATTCTTACTGAGCACTAATATTAGTGTTATCGACTTTTAAAATGCCTATTTTAAGTAGCTAACTTAGCTCGAATATTTGTTATCATATGCTAAAAACTTTTCCTAACTATGTTTTTGTAGCATGGTGAAATATTATTTCACATTTAAAACAAGCTTAGAAACAACCAACTTACCTGTGTGTTCAATGTGTTGCAAACTATCCTTACAACTAAGTACAAACTGTACTTCCATCACATTACATATCACATTTGCAAATTACCCTAAATAATGCAACTAATATTCCTCTAAAAAGTCTTCTACAAGGTGAAGTATATTTTCAGGTGCTTCTAACTGCACATGATGCGTCCCTTCGACTTCGACGAACTGCACATCTGCATTTTGCTTCATTTTCTCTATTACTTCTAAATAATAGTCCAACCGCTCCCATTTCTGGCCAGGAATAGCTCTAATGTTCAAAACTTTGCATTTCACTTTACTCGCGTACTCCAATGCGGTCTCGATAGACATCATCGCTAAACCAGACACTTTAAGTCGGGGATCCCTTTTGAAATAGTACCCTCTCTTCTTAATATGCGCCGGAGTTGGAGCCATGCCTCTCTTCATCAGTACTTTGCAGTTCTCCTTCGAAACTGAACCTCTATACGCGTCGCACACAATATCTATCATTTCATCGTAATCATACGACGGTATTTTGTCCTCAGTCAAATGTTCGTAGTCGAGAGTTTTGTCAATACCCCAGCCTGTCTTTTCGACCATGGTTTGAGGTTCTCTGACAGCAGGGCTCGCTATATCGATGCAAATTATCCTGTCAACTTCATCAGGGTATGATGCCGCATACATAAAACTTATAGCGCCGCCGAGTGAGTGGCCCATGAGCGTGACATTGGTCCATTTGAAGTGTCTGATAATTCTGCGGAGTAAGACGATGCCGTCCCAGAATATGTAGTAGAGCATTCCTGTAGGGTAGTGTGAGGAGAGGCCGTGGCCGGGCAGGTCGATGCAGAGAACCGATGTGGTGACAGGCAGTTGGGGAATGAGGTTGTCCCAGGTGCCGGCATTATCCTGCCATCCGTGGATGGCGATGATTGGCTGCTTGTCTCGCGGACCCCACCAGCGACCGGCTACGTGACCCCACGGAACTGGGATCTCGATTTCGTCCACGACGATGCCTGCTGGTAGACCTGAAACGAAATTGTTTTATGAAAAAAAAGTTATTGTTTTTTTTTCGAAATTGTAAATTTTAAGGTGTTTAATGAAGGTTTAGAGTTGAGGGCACAGGGTTTGAACTAGTTTATAGATGATGTGAACACAGGTAATCACACAGCCAAAACAGAATTACTTATATAGTTTGATCAAAATCGGTTCAGCTGTTGAAATTTAAAAAAAAAACTTTATTCGCTTCCCATGTGGACTAGAGAGCAAAAAGCAGCTAAAAAATCTTTCTCAAGTCCAAGTAAGATTTGTTATTAAGAAAAACCACTTGACAGTAGATAAATAATTAGCAATATTAGCCTTAAATAAATAAATAAAACTTTTTTGGTAAAACAAAAATTAGGCAAGGAATAATTCAGAGATTTATGAAGATAAATAGTATGTATTCAAACTAAGCAAGATTCATTATTCGATAAAACTTTTCATCCAGGTATGTTTTCATATGTTTTTATATGTTTGAAAACAATACTTAATAATCATATTCAAACATAATATTCATAAGACAACTATAGATACACATAAAAATAAAGTATTGATCATGAAATCTCTAAAATGAAAACCAACTGATAGAAATAGAAAATATTGATTTAATAAACTTTTGCAATTGATTTATTTTTTGTTAACATCTTTAGCAGACAAGTGTTGCATGCAAATATGTTTGTGATGCTCCCTAAAACCATGTATTAGCTGGACTGATTTGGCAAATTTGGGGTGCATATTTTATTAATAAATAAACATGAAAAAATTTAAACTAAGACATGCAACATAAAAAATAACACCTACCAAATTTTGATTTTAAAATATTCCAATTGAGGAAGGTTTTAAAAAATAAGAAATTGCAATAAACACGAGTTTTAATTACCTGTTCAAGTGCATAATAATAAATATTTCAAGACATCTATTAATTAATTTAAAATATTAGTTTGTTAATAATTCAAGTGATATTTGGGAACATGTGAAATTAAAGATATTGAAAAGGCCTACAAATAAAGGCATTTCAAGTATGTTTTGATATTTTAAATTTTTTTTTGCAACTGCACAACAGATTAAATTAAAAATACAAGTGATTTTGAGTAGTATTACGTGAAACTTTTTATAGGAACATTTTCTTAAATTGATACAACTTTTTATAATATTTATTTGTTAGAAATGTGTATGTGAGCCCTCTTTATTTTATAGTTTACACATGTGCATGTGAACACAAACATATTGTTAACAGATTTTAAGCAATTCCATGGTCAATGATAACACAAATGAGAAATGTATAGACAGATATTCTATAGCCAATACACTTTAAGGTATGATGTAACAAGTTTTAGGATAAAAAGTAAATATATTCTGGCAGAAATACAGGAATAGCAAATAAAAGGCAGTCTTACTTTCTTCCTTCTGATGTCCATTGGTAAGAGGTTCCCCCATCCTTGCTGAGATAGAAGACTGGTCAAATCACGTTCAGTCACTATGTAAGAGTCCAAATTGAGTCCTAAAAGCCACTTTTACGAAAACGTGGCTGCTAACAAACGAGGAAACACATAATAATCAAGTCGAAACTTGGAACAGTTTCTAACCACGCAAAGGTGACCGCAAAGTTCACTGTACGTTATCGAAACACGCGGCTGTAACGTGAAAATCACCTGAATCGCACTTACACTCATAGACGTTAGATCAATACAGCACAAAATTCTAAAATGAAGAAAATGTGGCCTCTATCAATTCTCTGAATTTTTACGCCTTGGACTGACGTCAAACGTCATTCGGCTGTCAATTACTGACATTACTGTCAGTGCCAGCTGGCTGTCATATTGACGTTGTTGGGTTTTTTCACTTAAAACGCACAAAGACAACTAAAATCATAAATCTAAAAATCATTGCCTATCAATAGCATTTCTTATAACTCTTATATCAATCTGTGTTGTTTATTATTATATCGCAATGGAGCACCATTGAGTTTCGTTTTGTTCAGTAATTTTGCTGGATTTTTAACGGTCTTTGGCTACGGTGGAATGCGCTTAGCACACTTGTAGTTTACATATTTAAATCAGAAGTTCAAAGCTGTTTCCGATAGAGTTTCACCACAGAATATGTGAAACGGCGGCGGAATCATAACGCGTTTTTTCATAGAGAGACTAGTCTCTGCTTGCTTGAAACGGAACGTATTTCTTTTTTTTCTATTCATTTGAATTTCGGAAATCCTGATTGGTCAATCTCACTCAGACAGAGTTGATGATCTGTCCTGTCACCTACCTTGGCTGTCATCATCACTGAAGTGTCATCGCGTCAGACAAGAAATAGAAAAGTGGAAATTGTTCATTCATTTCATTTCAGGCAAGAAATATCCGCAACGTTGACAAATTTTATTTACAATGGCAGACAAAAGGAAAACTAAAAAGCGTAAAGAGGTAAGTGTGTAATTTATATGAGAATTTTGCATCTTAAAATTCATGTTCTATCGTAATTGCAATCATTTTGTCTCTACTATTTTGCATAGTTTTATCCATCTTTAGAACTACATGCGTCTTTTCCCTGCATCATTTGTGAAACTATAATATAGTCTTATTTCGGCATAGCGTTTCGCACAAAGGCATCGATTCCATGACGTGTTTTGTTTGTTGCGACTCGGATAAAACATGTATGTTGTGCGTAGTTTTGTATTCGCTTTCAGTGATTCGGCTATTTTGGTCATTCATTTAACGAACATGACCGTGTGCATGCTTTATCTGCTGAAATGTACCGCATCGGAGTGCCACCACATTTGATTATTTCACCATCTAAAGGCCAAATTGCACATTAATTCTCCATATTAATTTCTACAAGCACCTACCTATCTACCCATGGTTGTCTGGTAGGTAATGCTTTTGGCATCAAGTCCTCCATATTAGGTACTAACATTGTTAGTAATATTGAGTAAACAAAGTTTATCAAACTAGTAGTGTCCGCTAAATATTTTCTTTTTTGTGTCACAAAGAATATTTATCAATATTAGAATGATTCTACATCACTCTCCCTCACTCTAAAATTTATAATAAGCTCTCTAGAGTATTGCTTTATCAATAAAAAAATATAATAGAGAGAAAAAAAATCCAAGAAATGCAATTGATGTCAGCACAATTTATGAAGCCTGTTCAGCTGTGGTATTTCAAGTTTATTTACATTTAATAAAAAAGATGGACATCTCCCATTTAATTTTGTATAAAATTCATCAAATCTATCCTATATTAATTTCATGTTGTTTTTTGCAGCGAAAAAAGGTTTGCCATTCAATAGCTCACTCACACCTTATTTATGTTGCTTTTCAAGACACTCTTTTCTTTTATACAGGGGTACACTAACACCCTGTATTATTTAATACTATTGTTTCCAAAGTATGGGCTCTTTGTTTCAACATTGTGTCAATGACATTAATAAATTTAGCTGCAGCTGTTTTTTTTACCATACCGAAATCAATGAAAACAACACTTAGTTTTAACATTAGCACAAGACATCCACATTAATTTGTTTGCACTTAGTTTAAACCTTTTTCTTTTCCTCATTTTATCATATTGTGATGGTTGTGAACACAGCAGGCCTACTACGAAAAACCCCCTATACAATAATAGTTTTGTAGATCCAAAGCATTTCTTAGTTAGGATTCCATACTAAAAATGATTATTGTATTGACGGATTTCGTATTTCGTAGTAGGCCTACTGATGTGTTCAACAAAGTGTCCCTATCCTCTGATGTGTAGAGTCTATGAGGGGGTATTTATAAGGCACATATTGAATTTAAGAAAGAAAAAGGTTTTATACTCAAATCAAAGCTTCTATCTCAATACCTGTTTACTAAAATCTTCAATTTACTAACATAATTTATCTTTGCCACCTGTTCTAACTTTATCTAAGTTTAAATCCTTTTGTGTCTCAATGAACAGTAAGACACAGAAAATCAAATAAAACTAGGTTACAATACAATATGTCCCATTTGATAAAATTGTAGATACAAAACATTTTTTCAGCTTAATTTTTGCCACAAGTCTTGGCGTTTACCTTAGCTCTATTCGACAAAATATCCCATGGATTCTGCAGGTTATAATGAAAGAAGAATGTTGTTTTAATGTTTGATAAATTATTGTTAATTATTTAATTATTTATTAGGTATATAGTATTCAGTTATAAATCTCATTACTATGTATTTAAATTAAATTAAAATTCTAGGTTTAAAATAAGAGTTGTGAAGATTTCATAAAAATTATCAGAATTTGATCTATTTTGATCTATCTGTGGATACTTTTAGGTGCACACTGTAGGGTAGTTTTTTTTTGTAATTTCGACTTATGGTTAGATGTATGAAAAAAAAACATCCATCATCAACTCATCCCCACCTTTAATACAGCAAATATCTTAAACCATATACAGTGGTGTGTTTTGAATTAAGAACGGTCTGTGCTCCTCGGCACTTGTAGAAAACAATTTGCTTATGCTTCGTCAAAAATTATCATTGACAACATTGCACAATGTGCTAATAAGAAGATTTATAGAAAACTAGCGGTCCCAGCGAACTTCGTTTCGCCCCCAGTCCCGTCCCACCCCGGCCCCGTTTTGATGGAAATTTTCTTTGCTATAAACCTCACGGAGCCTGAGACCTTTCTAACGAATGCAAAACCGTGGAAATCGGTTCATGCGTTCTGGAGTTATAGCGTCAGGAAGGAAAACCCGACTTATTTTAATAAAGTAGAATGATTAAGTATTCATTCATTACACATATCGAGTTTTCATTGCTTTTGAGATGTATTCTGCTATTCGGGACGGAAACAAATCCATCAAATCAAAAACCATGGCAATCGGTCCAGCCGTTCTCGAGTTATAAGTGTTGTAACAAACACGACTTTCTTTTATATATATAGATATAGAAGTTATACTAACTACTGTTTTGATAGTCGTCATCGTCATCATAATTCCTTTCACATGGCAACTGAAATCACGCCTGCATGGATATACCTATAGTCTTTACATTCTAGTGCATAAATCCTCAAGGAACTAATACTCAGCCCTATCGTACCATATCCAATGCACTGTTTACAGAAGTAACACTAACTAATTCGTTCTACTCGGCCTACTTTCACTGGTTGGACTCAGAACTCGTCTAACTGTCCCGGTGGTAGGTGGTGCTGTGTATTGTAACTGTGCTTTGAACTGTGTGTGATGGTTAAGGAATTTGTGAGTGCTTTTTTTTGGGTTATTTAGCACATTTTTGCCACTGGTTACGTGTACTGCACATTTGGATCGTTACGTTTAGCGATTTTGTATTTAACATACTTGGATACTTTGGGGACTTGGTGCACCCTAAAAATTGACACTGAATGCACCTTAGAAATATTCAGCGCTAACATATGAGATGCATTCAGTAAAACTACAATGCTTGAGCCGCTGCTCTATAGCTCTAGCTATTGAGAGCTCTCTCTCAATTTAATGATAGACTGATTCGAAAGTGTACTGTGTCTTTTTCTGAACTGTTGCAATATCTATCAATTTTGCAGTATTCACTCATTTTATTATGGGACCATTTCAAATCTCCCCATGAATCAATACTTATCCAAAGCGATAGAGTTTTTTTGTTAGAGCGCGCTAATCTCAGGAACTACTTGTCTGATTTATGTAACAATAAATTATATATATTGTTACAAAAATCAGACAAATAAATAATTATATTACGGAAAAGGAAGTGGTGAAAATATTTCTATCTATTTTGGTATAATTTATAATTGTTAGAATCACGTAACTTTCAATTTAAAGCTTTTAAGAAGAAATATATCGTCCACAGATAGCCAATTTTTTTACTCATTTCTGTGTATGTACATCATTTACCGGGATTCGTAAGAAGTTTATCTACAGGTGAAACTATAGATACTGTGGCATCGTGCCATTAATTATTTCCTAACTTAAAAACTGCATGTTAATCAACTACATCAGAGTAGTTCAAAGTCATGGCCGGTTCCGACTAGGTCTTACATAATATCACTAAAGTACAAGGTTGCGTAGTTTCGTCATGTATGCTAACAATACATGCATTGCTCGTTAAGGATAAAACGTTGTTGTTTGACTTGCTTTAGATATAGGTTATTTGATTAATGTGACGAGTTTAGGTTATAATAAAGCTGAGGAAAGTAACAGACGGAAAAGTTAACTCTTGTTGACTGGACACTACTGTAACATACATGATCTAATATAGCAGTGTAGATTTGAGATTTCTTCTTCATAATCCAGGTCGTAGATAAATAACATTGAACCTCTGAATATCATATTCTTCTTCGCATAATAAGTGTTTAACCAACCTATTATCATTGTACAGCGCTTATCACAAAATAAGTTCAGAGACCCTTGGGTATTTGCCTGCCAAAATTTAACTAAACCAAAATAATGCCAGCTAAATTATTTCGTGAGAAGTGCTTCAAGAGTCAATGGCATCAGCTTGTTTTAGCCATAAATAAATGTCCAAAGATATAGGCACTTTATCCGTCGAATCCTCATTCGAAAGTGATTTTTATAGTCTTTTTTTATAAACTAAAGTAAGCTGCCCATTGACCCTAAGACCACAGACCCTTTGCACGCGGCTACTTTTAGCAGCGATGCAGCGTCGATGCAGTCGTAAAAAGTCAACCTTTGCACACTTGCGCTACTTTGCATCGATGCTAACGCGCGTTAGTATCGATGCAGTCACGATGCAGAAGCTGGACATTGACAAATTATGTACTGTTGTATATTGGAGACTGTTCTGATGCAGAAGCTCGACTGCATCAATACTAATGCGCGTAAGCATCGATGCAGACGCGCTTCAGCATCGATGCCAAATTAAATCGGATCATTGCATGAGTCGCGATGTAAAGCGTATCTAAAACGCACGGCTGCATCGATGCTAAAAGTCGCGGTGGGTAAAGGGTCTACCATCTCGATTATAATATAATCGATCCCGCTATAACGATGTATATCGATAATCTGCGCAGGAGTTTGGCGAGCCGGCCGAGTCGGAGAAGCCAACCAGCGAGGAATACTCGGTCGCTAAGTGGCTGAAGGCGAACGTGCCCACCAAGAAGACCAAGTTCTTGAACCACCATGTCGAGTATTTTACAGGTAAGTTGTTATTTCTCATTCTTATAAGATACAATCTGGTCTAGAATAATATTAAGCTCCACTTGCAAAGTGCCACCGTATGCCCAGTGTATTATGTTGCTCTCAACTTCTTTCGTGTTGATAGAGACAGAAATACGCGTTGAAAGGTTAACCTCCGGTTCCTTCGATGTTAACTCTGATAATTATGGAGCATTTAAGTATGAATCACTCCCGTGAATACTCATAAAATCAATTACAAAACTACAAAAATCATGCTAAATATACAGGAAGGATAATCCTGTAACTGCAAATAGGTCACGTTATGGCCTATTATTATGCCAAAAAAATTTTCAAGTAAAAGTCTCACCATTTTCGAGATACCCACACTTTTATTATTTTTGACACAAATGTTTTCTTTTGTTTCTGTTCAAAATTCTTATCATTTTCGTCATTTATCACGTGGCCATAACGTGACCTATTTGCAGTTACAGGATTATCCTTCGCTTTTGGGACACCCTGTATATGAGCGTACTAACAAAATTGAAAATTTTCATTGAAACCTTTTCTAAATTACTGCCGTGTGAATTTCAAATTATTTTTATTCGAAATTCAAACAATAATCAAAGGAAACCATAGCCATATTGAAGCAAGTGTTTCATTAATATGTCTACGAAAAAGGTACTTTTTGCTCATAAACTATACAGAGTACGCTCAGCTGATTTGTGCTATAATGGGGTTTTCCCTGCATTTAATAACATTTAAGAACAATGGCACCTTAGTGTGGATATAAAAACATTTTCTCTCGTGCTAAATGAAGTGCGTGGGGTTCCAAACAGATTCGAGGACGATTGCTATTACTAACTAAGCAAACATTACTTGCTGCTTAACAAAATACGTCATCTTAAAAAGGTTTATCAAAACCAACAAAAACTATGTATAATTTAGCCGCCCCACAGTGATCAATTTTCGAGTTTTAGGTGTAGAAAAATATTTTTAAGGTTTTTTATTTTTCTTGTGCATATTAATTTATATAATACAATATTAACTTATTTTGTGTATGTAAAGTGACATAATTATGTGATACCAGCCCATGACTTATTGTTAAAATAAACTTGATGCAATAATCTACCTTTCAAAAAAGACGAATGACTTTTTTGCTCAAAACAATTACATAAGTCAATTAGAATAACTCAGACACTCTTGATATCTATGAGCGATCGCTTTCATGCTGTTTTCAGATGCTGGAAACAGTCATTTGATTTGGATTTAGAAGAAATTTAACAAACATTAAGCAATTTTATATCTTCTTATCTTCTTCTATTATGCTATATAATTTAGTAATAAATGGTTATTTATCGCTAGGAGGTTTAGAACTGAGTTTCGGCATAATGAGTAGAGTTTTGTTTCGAGCCAAAATCGTCATTTAACCCCCTAGGTTTTGTTTTACTACACAGCTCGGGAAACGATTTGCGGGTTCGGCCCCTAGGTCTTAGTTGTGGAGGAATTGGCCCCTCATTGTTGTTTCTAGTGAAAGTTTTTCATTTCAAAAGTCGATCCTGATATTTTTTATACAATTTCATAACGTTTTACCTTACTAGTAGCCTTACACTATTCAGAATCTTAAGGCTAAAGAGCAAAAGGTGTGTATTACGTTAAAAATACTGTTCATATCACTATTTGTCATATTTTCCACAGGAATCACTTCTTTAATATATTGTTAGAATAATACCATTCGACCTGGTTGTAAAAAAATTGATTTGAGGGCATTGAACTACTATTACTACGTATGGAACTGACATCCCAAACAAACTTCGGGCGCAAAAAGTTGATGGTCACAGACCATCAACGCATGCGCGGCATCACAGTCACTCGCTCCCGCTCGTAGCGTTAACCAATGTAACATTTAGTCAATTAATTTGACAAAAATGCCGTCTTGCGTTTTAAAAACATGTAAAAACAAAACCAACAGAAATCAAAAAGATACCGGCGTTACTTACCATCGAAAAGAAATTAAAATGTTAGCGTAAACCAGCGTAAAGATTTTTCAAAATGTTATAAATTTTTGGTGTGAAATTGCCGCCATTTTACATGAAAATCAAAGATTATAAAAAGTGACACGCACAGAATGGAAAAGTAGGTAGGATATAAATAGAGGTAAGACAATGCGATGTTGTGATATTTCTTATAAGATGTTTTACATTGGTAGTTGTATTTTTCTCGAATTGTTTCGTATGCAAAATTAAAATGAAAAAATAAATAGTAAAAAATATGTAAATATCATTCGAGTGTTTGACCTACAGATTTTTATTTATTAAACTTTTATTTCTTTAGCGTTTTTAAATAACTATTGATCGAAGTAAGTAACGCTTAAAACATTTTGATAAAATAATACTCATTCAATACAATGAAGTTAAGTAGGCACAAAAGTCTGTCACTTCTGCAGTTTCATATTCAACATTCAAAATTTATGGAACACGTCAGTCTGTTGACAGTTCTCGTCAAAAAAATGTGCACATTTTTTGCTTGGTATAGCGTCTCTATACGTAGTAGTAACAGCTCACTGTTTGAGGGAGTAATTTCAACACTTTAGCTAAATCACTATTTTTAATTTCTGCGTCTCTGCCTGAAAAATCGTATGAGTTTGTTCCACAGTGTTACATAGTAAAAATCTAACCTTTCTTTTTACTTACCTCTTGTGAGAAACCTTATGTTTTTATTGTATTCCGTATTCCGTAATGACAATAGTACGGCACTGCAATTCATGTAATCCTTTTGGCTTAGCATTATATTGATTCTATTTCATAGATCTAGATTTTGGTTTTGGTTTAGTAAACAAACATTTCTTCTTCTTCTTCTTTGTTGTGGCGAGCGAACTTAAGTTGCACCCACGGTGGGCTCACTGTTCCGCCAATGTCACGTGCGTAAACAAACATTTCGCATAACGTTCCGTCACTGTCAAGTCTGACACAGGCGTTGACAGTTTGGCAGTATTATTTGGACGTCGCTACAGATTACGTAATGTTTCGGTTTTTTTGAGCTCACTATTATAGCTCAGCGATTTAATCGTTTCAATTGTTTTTGTTTTAATTATTAATTTAACTTCAATTGATTCAGAGAACATTATAATAATACAATTTAGCCTTTTAAATAATTATCTCACATTTAATTCGATTCATACAATTGTTTTTTCTTCTACGTGTCTATGGTAGTTAGGTCCAATGCCGTGACATTACTCGGCATATAAAAAGGCCTGTCAGCGGAATCCGGTCTTCTCTTCATTTTCAATTTTGATTCTCGTCGTAACGTTCGCTGACTTTTCTACCTTTCTCCCGCCGAACTGTGCTACCAGCTCCAGAGTTCCGTCTCCGAGACCGTTGTATACTTGCAATTAGTCTCTTCTCTGTAAGTATTTTCGCATTTTGTGTGATTTTCCAATTCACTTCGAAATCGGTGAGGTTATGTAGTGTCGGAAACTAATTTCTCTCGTCCTCGCAGGATATTTGGGAACCAGCAGGAGACAGCGTGGCAGGCGTGGTTCAGCGTTCGTCTCGGCGCTGAATTCCTTCATTCAAACCCCTTTTGAGGTAAAATCTTCATTTTTATTCTTGTTGGAGGGTAGACCTAACGGTCGCGTCCTCTTGTTACAAATTTAGCTTTTCATTCCAAATTCACTCTATTTATGATTTGCAAAGCATCATTAACGTAGATTCCCCTTTGTAAAGCATTTATTTAATAAAATTTCCCACCTTTGTGAATATTTTTTGTACTGGTTGTGACAAAGTATAAAGTAGGTCTTTTGTCACTTTCCAGGGGTTTTTTTTATTATTATTGGATAATTCCATTCTCTTCACTTCTCTCCGGGTGCCTTCGGGTTAAATCACAGCGGACGACCCCGGCTTGCCAATTCCGCTCCTGGGTCTCCGATCATACTCCGGCCCGAGGCATCTACCCCGGTAACCCGTAAAGGGACCTTTATTATTTCAAATATTATTTTGGTGCTGCAACGAGCGGTGCCTGGCGCCCCAAATTCATATATTTTTATATACTTTAAAATATTGTAATTGCTCCTTAAAACAAAATATTGTATTGTTCGGCTCCGATCTCACACCATAGCTACCCACATATCCCGTTGTTCTGCCTGTAGTTAGTCCGGCTCTCTCTTGTCTAATATTATCTTTGTAATTTTCATTCTAATTTATTGTAACTACCATTGTAATTTAATTTAATTTAATTAATTTTTAAATAAATATTGTTAAAAATTGCAACTAATTTTATTATTTAACAACAGGGGGTGATAGGTAGTGAAGAAAATGGCATTTCCTGAAAGCCAAAGGTCAATACTATTCAGCTATTCTAATAAGCTCTTGTGCCTAATTGTTTCTTGAAACATATGTTACTTCAAAGTTTAAAAATCCGGTCAAAATCTTCACGCTTCTTATACGATTTTTTTTCGGTCTATTAAAATCACACAAACCTAAGTTAAACCACTTCAAATAATTGTTAATACCTTCGACTATAAGCACTATTTTTGTTTTGTTCCAAATCAAAATGGTTTTCACACACGATTCAATTAATTGCGCGCGTAAAACGCTATGAAAATACAAGTAAACAATAAAATCGACTTGTGTGATGACTTTGATATTTAATTGCTCAACAACCAATTGACGTATGACTCTCTTGATATAGTATTATATGTAGGAGGTTTCATTCTTAATATTGTGTATGTTTTTGTTAACTTTCCTCGCATTAAGATTTTTGAATTTTGTACACCTAAAAGTCGGAAATTGATCACCGTGCGCCCTAAGACTGCTATTTTGACGCTATCGATTTTGACACAAAATGTAAATAAAGGAATTTCAAACTTCCTGACTTTGTCAATTTAACTATGCATTTTCTGTCTAAAATGAAAAAGTCAAAACACCATTCTCAGAGGCTAAATTATAGTTCTACCTTCTACGCCCAAAGCCAAGGGCTGGCTGACGCATCGATCATACAATCATAACCATAATTAGGGTTCGTCGTAAAAGTGAAACGCAGTTCCTATTTACGCCGCAACTGTCTGGCGAACCACATGTCAACATACTTCAAAACCTGTGACAATCCACGTGGATCCATGACCTAGGAACGAATATATCCTAATTCACTTTCTATCGATTAATATATCATTCGAACAGTCGGATAAATGAATGGGTGACGTCGAGTTTCGTCATACAAATTCTAAAAGTGACTCACGAGCTTCTGTTCCCACTGTGTCAGTATGTCATCAAGTCAACGTGTTCGAATTCTAGTCGCGTCTTGAACAATTTCACTCGATCAGCTTACTATAGTGGCGTTTTTGCTTTTATTGAAAGAGAAAGCTTTTCCATTTACTCTGATCGAGATGTAAGTAAGAAACGGTTACGAGGAATCTTATATGAACGCTGAACGTGTCTTTAAGAGCCGAAACTCTTCTCTCTTTGAGGGATAACAGCATAACATCTTTCACATCACATTCAAGATGAAAATCCAAAAAAATCCTCAAACATAACCCTGTAACAACTACAATCGTGGGTCTCGTAAGAAAGCCAGTGGTCTCATAAAGTTTTTACGTTATGGCACCTATACCCACTGACCTACATTGTGGAGTATCCAATAAGTTTTCACCACGTCTCATAACTTAGTTTTATTGCTAGACAAGCTGGTATGCACTTATCCTGACCTTCCACTTTATTCGAGGAATGAAAATGTAGCAATCTACAGGGTGCTTTGTAAACATTGGCAATATTTTAAACTAAGAACCTACTCATGATTCATAGTCCCTTCCACATGTTAAAATGAAAATCATTTGCTATAAAATATAATTTAATGAAACCGAGAAAAATCATATTAAACACACGGAATCGATCATTGCTTCAAAATAACAGTTTAAAATTGTCTTAATTGACAAATAATATTAAATTGACAATAAAATTACCCCGCGTAACCGCATTTAGAAAATAAGAGTGATATCTTATGATTTTTCTCGGGCTCATCAAATCATTTGATTTTCATTTGTGGAAAAGGTTTGTTGAATGGTTATCATGAGTAGGTTCTTAGTTTTAAATATTGCCAATGTTTTTAAAGTCAACCTGTATATTTTATCTTGTTCTTTTATAACTCGAGGTGCTCGTAGCGCAGTGGTGGCAGTGCTTTGGTTTTAACCAGGTTCAGCAACTTAAGGCGCGGTTGTGTTTGGATGGGTGACCATTCCGACAATATATGTGACGTATATCACGAGCATCTCGGATAGTTTGGCGTGGTGAAGTATGGCTCGTATCACCTTATACTTGAGGTGAAGCCTTAGCTTTGCTCAGAAGTGGGATGTTTACAGGCTAACTTAACTTATTTACTACCCGTAATACAGGTGAATGTTAAGTAAAGTAGGTACATTTAGAAGGATCGACGGTATTGTTCGATGCATTTCTTTTGACGGAAAGTTTTCTTTACTGGTTTCTAAACAACTGTTTGTAAACGTTAATGTATTTTAAATTGTCGTCAGTGATTGTTATGAAGTGCATGTACTTGAAAATCAGTCTCAATTACTGTGTGATTCAGAGCTGTAGCTAAATATTACAAGTTTAATTCTGCTGAGATAGTATAGTACCGCTGGGATAAGTAAACATTTAAACCCACGACTAAAATATATCAGCGCGTCGCCTTAGGCTAAGAACTCACGGCGCGGGTCCGCAGCCTCTGTAGAATGCAGATTTGTATGTTAAAAGTTAAAACAAAACTGACGACGCGGTTCACGCCCGCGGCGGCCGCGGTTTGATTGCGGCTCTCGCCGCTGTGGCGGGCGCGGGTAAAAAACCGCGTCGTCGCGCGGTTTACTTGAAATTAACTTGAAAATGCGGGGCCGCAAAAATTGGCGGGCTCGTGAGTTTTGAAATAAAACCGCTCTCCCGCGGCCGCAGCGGGCGCGGGTTCAAACCGCGCCGTGAGTTCTTAGAGTAAAATGATCTCTATTAATCAACATCAAAGCAACTGACAGAAATACAATATAACCCAGAATTAGTTAACCCGTAGCCGTACAATTGAGCCTTTTCGTTATTTTTTTAATTTTACAAAATATATTGGTTAAACTCTGTTCAAATTACCACCTACGAAATCAACTTTGAAAGTATTTTTAATACATATATGTACCAAAATAAATCACGGTGTGTGTACCCCTATGTATTATCATTTGAATTCACAGTAAAGAGTTTATTACTATGTATACTAAAGATAACCTACTAATATTATAATGGTACTATAGCAGTTGCAATGCTGCAAATAATTCATTGCAACGGTATTCCATGTTATTACATGTAAACCAAAACATTATGCTGCTAATACATTACATTACTAAGAAACCGTGTTGGTACCCTGCTTTATTTTGAACCATATTAAACTTTATCCTAATAATTAGTATACTTTTTACGATATAACTCTTTCTTATAGTTCTCCTGTTATCACAAAGCAATTATATCCATATTGTTAGCACTGAAACACACTTTGCGTTAAATCTATTTATTTATATATCAAAAACAGAGCTAAACGATAAATGCGCGCGTATTGCGCGTCGGTCCGTGTCCGAATGACAGCTCGCGTAGGGAGGGGCACCATCACTCGCTTGTCTAGTGCCGTTCCATGCTTCTCGATTTTCTACTCGCTAACATTCGGCCATCCTGCTCATCCTTCGGTCCCCGAAGGTCAGGAAGGACTGCCCGGTGCGAAGAATCACGGCACGGTTGACCCTCCTCAATATTCGTCGCCAGAGTTATCTTCTCCTTCGGTGATCTTCCTCGGCGAGGGGAAATCACGATCTTCATCGTCAACTAGCACGCGCATTGCGCGCTTCTCAATTATGTCACGGAGACCCGTTCATAATTATTCATTCCTGCAAAGGCTAAAAGTATAAATAGACACACGCGTTCTTAGCCGCTTAGGCGCGCGTCGGCATGTACGATCGGTCTTTCTGACTCGTCATTTATGCTATCTTGTGCGCTACACGTAATAGGGAATTTTCAGACAAATAACTTCTCGATGTCTTAGCGCATATTGATAAGGCTGCTAATATAGGTACAATCACCAAAACTTCAAACTACTTTGTTCATCAACATCTACGCATTAGGGCTGCTTAAGCCAACACAGTTTGTAGTATTCATCGGTGTGTTAATAATTTTCATGGACAGACTTACGTGATCGGGCTGCTCAGGCACACGTATGTTTCTTACACTCATCCCAATGACATTTCACGTGGCAAGGCCGCTTAGGCACACGTGGTTTTCTTTTTCTCTGTCTCAGGTAACTTCCTCTGTCTTCGAATTAATGGAAGGTCACGTGATAAGACTCCGCAAGCACACGTGGTACATTTTGGATTCTATTCGACTAATCTCACGAGGTTCCTCAAGCACAAGGGATATACATTTTATCACGAATTCATCTACATCTCACATGGTAGGCCCCATAGGCACACGCGGTATTGTCAGACATGATTCAATTAGTTTTCACGTGTTATGGCCCCAAAGGCACACGTAGTACGAATTTGATGTTTTCAACTTTATCTCACGCGGTAAGGCCCCTCAGGCACACGTGGTACTTTTCGTATGGCTTAGGTTCATCTCACGTGGTAACACCCCTCAGGCACACGTGGTACTGATCGAATGGTTGGTCTTCATTTCACGTGGTAAGGCCCCTCAGGCACACATGGTACAATTCGGATGGTTTATCTGTATCTCACGTGGTAAGGCTCCTCAGGCACACGTGGTATAGTTCGGATTATTTAACTTCATCACACGTGGTAAGGCCCCTCAGGCACACGTGGTACCGTTCGAATAGTTCATCTTATCTCACGTGGTAAGGCTCCTTAAGCACACGTGGTACATTTCGGATGATGTAACTTCATCACACGCGGTAAGGCCCCTCAGGCACACGTGGTACAGTTCGAATAGTTTATCTTATCTCACGTGGTTAGGCCCCATAGGCACACGTGGTAAACTTTTGTGATATTTCACGTGGTGAGGCCCCGTAGGCACACGTGGTAAATTTTCTGTGATGTCTCACGTGGTAAGGCCCCGTAGGCACACGTGGTAAACTTTCTGTGATGTCTCACGTGGTAAGGCCCCGCAGGCACACGTGGTAAACTCCTGTAATATCTCACGTGGTCAGGCCCCGTAGGCACACGTGGTACATTCAGCCATGCTTCACAGCAGCGCTCAAGCTCTCGACGATGGGCACACGTGGCCAGGCCCCGTAGGCAACGTGCTACGCGCCACCATTCGGCAATCTCTGTGTCAGCCGGCAAGCACACGCGGTAGAGCGTGGTAGGCTTCGCCGTGTTTCTGCAATTCATCAAATTAGACACATGTTAGGACATTTCTCGAAATAACAATTTGTTCACCAGTTGTGCACAATTGGACGACTCAAAGACAACATTTGTAAGTTTTCAAATGAAGTTGTTCATTTTGATCATATTTCAGTTAATATCAATCAATCAGATGTGTTTGAGTAACACATTAAACATCGGCGTAACATAGCCTAGAGCTCATACCAATAGAAAGAAGGGTATCAGCCACCCAGTTCACTACTGTGGTGACCTTGTGTACTGTGGTGTGGTGGTTTGCTTGCGTAGCCAAGAAACAACTTGACATAATGGGTACAAGTCAACAATATACTGGTGGTGAAATTACAACTCTAAATATTTGAGACTAGCCCTCTTTGTCAAAACTCAAACGTACCCCATGGCACTATTCCTTCATCAACCAAAAGAATGTGTAACATACCCTTTTTATTTTTCTTAATTCTCATACCATGTACCGGTTACGAACCAACTTTTAGCTGACAGCTCCTTGATCGCACAGCAATGTTCAGGCCCCGAAAGCAATTGCATAGTTGTCGCAATAGCTTGGCTGTTAGCTTTCCTTACATAGGGCAGGTCCCGTTGATTGCAGATAGAGTAACTGTGTTCGAGAAAACACTGCATTAGTCAATTGCATACAATATTTTTGATTCATCCAGTCAGTAAAGTTAGACCACTGTTACCATGTGAAACTCATGACTCACAACATGACACTAATGCCATTACCAGAATCTTTTTTTTTTCAAATAGTTGAATCTATAGTTCTTGTACTGGGAAACCATATATTTTAGTTTTGGCTTTTAACCACAATTTTAACTTATATGTATTTCATGCTATGATGAGTGGAATAGCTAGCATTTGTTTTAACTTTCATGAATTTCTGACACTAATTTAAGAGCTATCATAGCAAAACTCAATACATGTGGGTATGTGCACATCAGAAAATATACTAGCTCTAGTACTATAATAAAAAGCACCTTACCAAGTACTACAGTACAGTAGGTTAATAATGGCAGTTAAACTCCATGTTAGAATTACTACTGTGGTGACTGAATAGTCAATACAACAACCACTAGTAAAAATTAGATATTGTAAACTTCTTTGATAAACACTGATAAGTACTGCTTTCACTTAAGAAGAGTAATCAATCTTAAAATATTTAATAAAGTTACTTTTAAGGCTAACTTTGTTAGGCTAAGTTGGCAATGATATCTCTATCTCTTACCAAAACCAAACACTGCACAGAGTATACACTTATGATAGTGGCAGTCACTGCAAGATATATTTATTTAGTAAAATATTTACCTGAACAAAACATAAAATTTCTTGCTTAGAGCTTTTGGTTTCGTTAAAATGATCATAAGTTTTAGTGCACATTGCTTTTTATCTCAATACAATAACATCAAGTCAATTTTATTATTCTTGGAAGATAGTGTTCCAACTAGATAGCCTGTAAAAGTTATAGTTGTCATAAATTATACTGACCTTGTAAGTGATGGCAAACCTTATGTAGTGCTAAGTCACATTTTCATAGAATCTTTCAATTCTATGCTATACTTCATTCAACCACCAGCTTACAGTTGACTGCAGTGTCGTCTCATTAAATTCCGGTTATTCTACTTGACAAATTGTAGGCACCACATTGATTGAACACTACATCTCATGATAACCATATTGATGCCATTCTCTCTTTCTGAAAGTCATAATTACAAGCACAGAAACAGCAACATATCAAACATACATTCAGGGTTTTGCAAATCAGATAGCTGCCAGTCATAATTATAATTATAAATTTAACAATAACCTTGATCATATGTCACACATGATGATTTCTTATGGAATAATTATACACATTATACCTTTACTTTACAGAGCAATAGTTGACTGGTCGAAATTGTTTTTTTTTCTACCGTGATAAGTTAGGTTTAGAGGGCAACTTACTGAACCAATTTAGATCATATTAGAATTGGATAGACAAGAATACATACCATGGACTAATAAATAAATTAATCATCATACTTCATGTCCAAGTAAATTTGTTCATCTCGATTACCCGAGTGCGTTGAGATTCATTTCTTTATGATAAATGACTACTTGTGACTCATAATATCACTGGCATGAATTTTGTTATGCTGAAAACTCAAATAAAATTCTGCAATACAATAATTAACTCACCAAATCACAGCTTTTTACCTCGATGTTCTCATGTAGTACTCATTGCATCAGCATTACTTTTCACCAGTGCTTCACACCTTATCCTTCAATAATTTATACCGGGTTTGTCAAACAAGGCATTGCTGCCCTCATACACATACAAGTTGCAGTTCACAAGGCAGTTGTCATTCCCATTTACATGCACATCTAAAACTTATAATGTTAGATTAGAATATGCCACTTAGCAATTTATTCTCAGAACTAAGCATCACTCACACAAATAAAACATAAGAAACAGATATGTAATAGGAATTCTATTACTATTCCTTATTGAACTTGATTAAGTTTCACATTCACACTTATTGAATGCAATTTTTACAGCATTGTAATAATATCCACCAGAACATTTAAATGATTGATCAAGTAATTGTACATGATATCACTATTTCTCACTCAACCAACCACTTCTACTGAGTGATTGAATTACATTAATTAATGTAAACTTCCTTTTCTTTTTTTTATCTGAAACCTTAAGTTAGATATAGCCAACTAAATATCTTAAGTTATTACTGCATCTCTAAGTGCAGCGTGATATAAACTTTGACAAGTTAATGTTAACAGTAACCATTTTCATCATTCTATTTCTTTGTAACACTAACAATAAACTATTGTGGATATTTCAGTAATCAATAACATTACAGAATTTAATTGTTAACTCTGCCGTTACTCAGCATTAATTTTTAATGATTCTTATTATTATTTAACTGACATCGTGATGTAATGTTATTATCATACCAGTAATTCATGCATTAGTGATCTTTGCAAGTCAACTCACTCAAAATAAATCCATCATGCTTCGGTGTAATACTTCAAGTATTCAATTGCAATTTTCAAACAACGGCCAAAGATGACATGCTCAGAGCATCTTTAAGCACCTTATTCAAGCTTATTTAATGTTAGAGCTCAGTAATAATGATAAGCTCACATTGAGAATTACACCTCAAACATGTTCCTCATAAGGTTAGGAATTATAATAAACATGTCACACATTAGGAAAATTACTTGTTCAGCAGTAGGTTATCGTAAGAGCAAATAGTAAAACACAGTCATACTTAACTTGATCTCAGGTCGAATGTGTGTATTGCTTCCTGACACAACACAACTTTGTTGATTTACCTTTCGCGCCATTTTATCATTTGACGACTTGGGTCACAAAACAGCAATACCTGACTTGGGTCATTTCTAAAATGGGTTCCAACAGTCCGGTTCTCATTTGAAATGCAATACCCATGCATGCACAGACGCACTGCACTGCACATTCAACTTTGTCTTCATTCGTCAACAAACTTCTTGCGTCTGCGACGCAATTGCCGTAGGTACTTTGTTCGGGCAGAATGCTCGAGGTAGGAGGTACTCCTACCAAGGCAGCGGCGTCCGTCTCTTCACAGCATACAGCATCGCAAAGTGTATTTCTAATGCTAGTAACTTAATTTCGTCTTTGATTACTTCGTGTACCCCGCGTAGGTACTTGTCAGTATCGAGCGTTTAACACTAATGTTTTCACATAACCTTTATGTGGGCAGAAGGCCCTGATATCGCGCTTCTGATCTGTTAGCACTGAAACACACTTTGCGTTAAATCTATTTATTTATATATCAAAAACAGAGCTAAACGATAAATGCGCGCGTATTGCGCGTCGGTCCGTGTCCGAATGACAGCTCGCGTAGGGAGGGGCACCATCACTCGCTTGTCTAGTGCCGTTCCATGCTTCTCGATTTTCTACTCGCTAACAATATCGATAATATTAACTACGAAGACACGATATATCCGCAATCCGCATACAAGACAACACAAGAGAGCTAGGGTTGATTAAACGATAAAGTATTGATGTAATGCCATAGATAATCATTACTCGCTCTTAGGTATCATACTCGTAGTTACTTCCCTGCTTCATTTATCAAGATTAAAAAAAACCGGTTAAGTGCGTGTCGGACCCGCGCACTGAGGGTTCCGTGCCACCCTTAACTAAATTCAGGGTCCACTTACTTTCACTTAACGAAAACATCACAATATATTGCGACAGCAAAAATAACTTTGTTTTTCATAGTGTTTGTATGAAAGACAAAGTTATATTTGCGGTTGATAAAAATGTGCAATATCTCAAAAACTACTAGTTCAATCTCCTTCAAACCAATTTTCGTTGCAAGTTTTTGTTGAGATCTACATCATATATTTTTTTCAAAATTTTCACTTTCTTAGTTCAAAAGTTAGATGGGGGGGGACGCCCATTTTACCACTTTGGAAGCGTCTATATCTCAAACCTTACACTTTTAGAAAAAATGGTTTTAGAAACCTCAACATCATTTTAAAAGACCTATCCATAGACACCCCAAAAAATTTTTTTAGGTTTTAGTTTCATATATGGGAGCCCCCCCCTTAAATATTATTTTTTCTAACTTTTTATATCTGAATCGGAAAGCGGTGAACAAAATACACCTACCTACCAAGTTTCAGCTATGTGATGCTTATAGTTTCAGAATAAAGTGGCTGTGACATACGGACGGACAGACAGACAGACAGACAGACAGACAGACTTGACGAAACTATAAGGGTTCCGTTTTTTGCCATTCGGCTACGGAACCCTAAAAATACAATTGTTCTCGATTACATTGATTAAATCACAACTTATTTGCATGAATACAACAATGATGAGTGTAATCACTACAAAGCAATTGTGCAATTAATTTTATCATGATCGTTTGAACTACAACTGACCCGCGGAATGATGACATAGACATAGAAACTAATCCGCTACGGTCTTGATGGAAAACTTCCATAGTCGATTGTCGTTTATTTAATTTCTTTTTTTAGTGTTCCATACCCAAGGGGTAAAAACGGGGCCGTCCGTCCGTATTTGCTTTTTCTTTCATCACCTAGCCTATGAATACTATTCATTCTGATTAACCTAGAGATCTAATCATTGATATTACAATCAGATGAACGGCAAAGCAACGCAGAAAAAACGGACACAGGCCACCGATAATTTTGTTTAGTCATAAATGAATACTCTTGTTGCAAAATAGTGCTTTACGTCTCTCTGTCAATACAATAGTACTGTTCAAAAGTTATAGGATTTGCACTCGAAAATCATAACTTCGTTTATTGCTATCCTAGTCATACTTTTCCTAGTGCGCAATTTCTCTCCATTCCAAACAATACTAGGCGATAACTGAAAACACATGTTTGAAAGCCGTAAACTGGGCTCTTAATGACTCCGAACGCCGCTAAATATTTTATAGCAATTGACCATGTTACTAATCGAACGAACATTCCACTCGGAGAATCGATATCTGGAATAGTAGAAAGAAAAGTATGTTATTTTGTATATTGAGATCTAACAAGACAGGCCGAAAATATAAAAAAAAGTGTGTACGATCAGCATCATAAGCCAGTACTGAACACTATTCTTACTAAAATGTTAGCGACTTATGAATTTTGTTGCTGACAGTATGTATTTTAGCGCGATGTAAAGCGAATAAGTTAGGCTTCTATATTAAAAACTACAATATTCAGTGACGTTCAGTGCCATGGCTAGTAAACGCTGCCACCAAGTAAGCTTTCCCTGGGTCGCAGCAGCAACATCATTACTGGCAGAAGGCTAAAGATATATCAGGGAAGGCTTTTGTTGACTGGATATTCAGAGGAGGGGAACCCCCGGTTCCAAACCTGCGGTGTGAAAGGCAAGAGGGAAACCGCCACACTATCTTCCCTTATTAGTTCTTTTTGATATTGATAAATGAAAGCAAATCGCCACCACTCCGTAGTACTATTGTTAAATGGGTTATCGTGCAATGTTTTAACAGCATTGAGCAAAAACATTGGTTCAAACAAAACGGAGCGATAAAAATGACCTATTAACGCGAATTACACTATCTTGGCTGGCATAAAACATCAATAATTGTTTTAATTATTTTGTATGAGCACGGGTGTGTGACAACATAAAGACATAAACTATTTAACACCAATAAATTGATGGTACATAGTTATTTACATAAAAGATTAGTTTCGCACTTATCTTTACTACTAGCGGGGGACCGCGACTGCGTTTGCGCGTTTTGAGTTTCCTCCCTCCCCTCCCATCAGAGCGTTATGTTTTATAGCGCAAAGCCTTCCCCGATAAATAAGCTATGCAACACAAAAAATATTTTTTATATCGGTCCAGTAGTCCCTGAGATTAGCGCGCTCAAACAAACAAACACACTCTTCATCTTTATAATATTAGTATAGATTTACATTACAACTATTACAAGGCTTTATTTATTAGAGTTCACAAGTTTTAAGAACCTTATATTATTGCAAATGCTTTTCTTTCACAAAATAGTTGTCTTTGGTTTTTCTTTAAACTGATCAAAAGTTGAATCTAACACGAGGCCTCTATCGCGTTCTAGTATTATAACGTGAGGTATTCTAAAGTTAAAACATACTTGTTTGAACAACTGATTCGATTACTAAAACATATAATATGTATTCATTGGCCGATATTTATAGACAAATCCAAGCAAATACAGTTTCGATCCAAATTATCGAAAAAAGAGTGAACGCTTCTTCTGGGTGAGCTCGCATCATCGTCGTCCATGTCTATGCCACGTTTGGTAGTCTAGAGGCAAGAGCAAACCCATCTCGTATAAAAGGTGTTTTTCTATAAACGGGTAAAACTTTAACAGAACTTCAAATTACTTCAGAGAAACCGGGCACTATAATTTTTTTTCTTAAAAACGGGCTAGATTTTTTTTTAATTATTCCTAACAAAAAAATAAAAATATTTTTAAAAGCATCCTGTGTCTAGTCTGAAACATCCCAACGTCATCACCTGAGGAAATGAGGGAAAAGGGAGAGAGGTGATGACATTGGGATGTTTCAGACTAGTCTGTGTCTAGACACAGGATGCTTTTAAAAATATTATTATTTTTTTGTTAGGAAAAATAAAATAAAATAAACTAGACCGTTTTTTTATAAAAAATGATAGAGCCCGGTTTCTCTGAAGTAATTTGATTGAAGTTCTGGTAAAGTTTCACCCGTTTATAGAAAAACACCTTATATAAAATACATGTAATCCAATAAAAACGTTTGTTTATCCTCAGGCACAAAAGCAGTGGACGCGCTCCTCACATCAAAATGGGCGACGGGAAAGAACCCGGTGTTCACCACACGCCACGAGGTCACAGACTACCTGCATCAAATGCTTCTGCACAAACTATTCCATAGGGCTAAGAAGGTCAGTTAACTGGATTCTTACTAGAGACGATAATAGTTAAGTGTACCTCTCAACCGAATCAGACACGGCGGTTAACCCCAACGGAGATATAATTTTAGTATTTTGCGCGGAAGGTATTGTTGGCTCCAGTCATTTCTTCAAATCTAGAGTAGCTAGACACCATCGCAAGACTCGTAATAAAATATATATTCTCCCCCATTATCCATCACGTACAAGTTTTTTCTCTAATAGCATATATTCCATGGCACCCAAAATATATAACCATTTACCAGACTCACTAAAAGAGCTCGAATTAAACTGTTTTTTTAAGTATATTGCTAGAAAAGTGTTATTATTCTTTAGAAAAATACTTCAATGATGTATTACGATTCTACAAGATCTCCATTTTTATTGTGTCTTAAATCTTAATGTGTAATTTTGTTAAACTGTATAATCTTGTACGTCCGATGGGTTAAAGTGTGTCCAAACTTTTACAAACAACAAGATCTGTTATGTTTATTTTACGTATAACTTGCAATAAATAAATGATTGATTGATTGTGTGCGCAATACATAAGTGTACTTTCTGTTCTCTTAGTTCGTGGAGACAGCAGTTTACATGCGACAACAAAACTTTTATTAAACCTATAAGGTTTTTTTCACACTACACCATACCATACCATGACTGTGCAAGGAACGTGTTAGAGAAAATAATATTATTTGTATTGAAAACTATGACACCTTGCCCATTAGACCGTTCCGTCACCGACCAACACCGTCGCGTGCCATGCACAGAGCGTGTCAGCACCGGCAAAATACGTTCTCGCTTCATATTTGACGACGCGTTTGGTGTATTGGTTAGCGCTCCTGACTATTACGCTGGCCGTCGCAGGTTCGAAACCCGCAAGGTGCAAATGTTTTTGTGATGAGCATGAACATGTGTACCTAAGTCATGGATGTTACAAGTATTTATGGAGACGCCCCAGTCATTATCGTTGTCTGGTACTTCGTAACACAAGAAAGATAATTCCTAATGACGAAACCAGACAATTGGTGTGTTGTCTGGCGCATATTTATATTTATTTATTAATAACGGTGAGACAGAACCACAGAATATATAATTGACAGAACGCTCTCAATCCGTGCAGTGTATTGTAGTATTTAATTTGGATAGTACTCATTCACTACGAGATAGAAGATATTCTGGATTAGATTTCATCTTCGCCCTCCATGCGAATAATACAAATGTAACTTGGTCGCAAAACGTTTGAGTAACCTTCCATAGTCTAGTATAGCTAGTCCAATCGTTTAGGCACTGGATTATCAAATATTTAAGGTCTTGTTATGATTCCCAAATAGATTTGGTTGGTGCGCTCTTTTTAAATTAGTGTGATACCATATAAATTGCACTTGTAAAAAGCAACTGTGAACCTGTGACAGACGAGGAATTGAACCCCGTGTCTTACGCTATCCGGGCGTATGCCTATACCACTCGGCCACCGTCACATTAATTAGTGTGATACCCTTAAAATGACAGATATTTTATAATTATTTTAATCAACATAATATATTCTCATTTTCAGGTGCCAGTCAGCGAGCAGGAGCTGAAAGGCAAGTCCAAGAAGAAAGATGTAGAGAAAACCAGCAAGAGCGGGGACGAGAAAGACGGGGAGAAGAGCCAGGCCAGCGCTTGCGAGGGCAAGGTAAATAAACATGTCTTAACACAGACTATAGGTAAACCGCTTCATTGAGACTTCGCCTGCAGGGCGCGGGGGGAGGGTCGCGCGCGGGGTGCGGGCGGCGCGGAAACACCCGCCCGCGCCGCTCACTAACCGCGCTCTCGTCTCCCCCCGCACTCCTTTGTACCGCAGGCGAGGTCTCAATTTCGCGGTCTACCTATAATTATCTAACGGCCGTTTTCTATATGCAAACTATAGTCAAAGGTAGATAGCTATCCTCGATCAGAGATAGGGTTTCCTTGGCCGGAGATATGATTTCCTACTGCCAGAAGTTTTATAGGGACAAAAAATCTGAAGGTAGGTAACCATTTCTATTTCTAGCAGGGCAAAACAATAGATATAATGAATATAGGGCGTTCCCTATATTCATTATATCTATTGTTTTGCCGTATATAGTATATACGTAAATAGGGTATGTATTTCACGCGTATAACGCGCTTAAAAAAACGAACTTATACGAAGTGCATTGCACGGCGTTTCGCTACTTTAACGGCGTTTTATTTAGCTCAAGCTTCAAAATCACCACATCAATGAATTAATTGTTCGTTTTTGAATTATTATTGAGTCAAAATTGGCATTCCATTCATCTAATTAGGACATACTGAGATTTTATTTCACTAATATCGCTCTCATGATAGCGGTAAAAATTGGCAAGCCCTATTATCAAACAGTCGCAGGGACGTGCATTGTCTTCTTAATATGTTAGGTCTGAGATTATTAATATGACCACCTTATTTTCTTGATCACACTTGGTTTTACCACGCGGCTGACTCATAGAGAATTTTCGATGCAATAAAGCTTAAGTAAACATATTAAACGACTCAAATGATAACAGATTGTGTTGTGAAATCTATACTAATATTATAAAGCTGAAGAGTTTGTTTGTTTGTTTGTTCGTTTGAACGCGCTAATCTCCGAAACTACTGGTTCGAATTAAAAATTTCTTTTTGTGTTGGATAGTCCAGTTATCGAGGAAGGCTATAGGCTATATTACATCACGCTACGACCAATAGGAGCAAAGATATAGTGGTAAATGTGTAAAAAACGGGACAAAGAAGTCACTATTCCACGCGGACGAAGTCGCGGGCAAAAGCTAGTAGCTTATAAAATAATGAAGACTAACAAAATTTAGTAGATTGCATAGTAAGTAAACGCATAGTTTTGTGCAACAAAACGTATGAAGATGATACACCCTTGCGAAGCTGGGACGGGTCACTATAACAAAACGAAAGCCGATGTTAAAAATTACACACTTTTAGGGAAAATGCAAAAAGTTTTTTTTTTTTTTTTTTTTTCAATTTATTTGGAACAAAAAACAGTTTTACAATGTATATAAGTACTAGATAGTTATTATATCAGGAAAGAAAAAAATAAGGTTATTGTAGAACCAACAACATTGTCCACATCTTATATCCAAAAAAATAAGTTTAGATAAAACATTGTTTTGTTGAGCTACTATTAATTAATGAGTAACAAATATATCGAAATAGTTTAACAAAGATTGGTTGCGCAGATACGATACTAAATGTGCAGTCTGTGTGGTACGTGTGGGTGTGTGTGTGTATGTGTGTGAGTGTGTTTATGTGAATGTGTGGGTGTGTGCGTGCGTGTGTGCGTACATGTGTGTGTATGTATGCACCTGCAGGCCCTACGGAGTGCTACAAGTTCTTCTCCTTGGGATCGGTATGAAGGCCGCCTACAGGTAACTACACCATGTCAAGTGTATGTGTAAGTGTGTGTGAGATTGTGTCAATACTGACTACAGTATTGACACAATCTCACTTTTGAATTTTTTGAGTTTTAAGCTGTTTATATCTATTTCATTAAATTTTTTGTTAAACGTATTGAATAATCTATTGAATGGCGATCGTTTTCCCGCATTTGTTCGACAATTTGTGGGTGCAAACGTTTTAATTATACGACAGGAACGAAGGGATGCTTTTCTCGGAACAGAAAATCGTAGACTATTTGTCAGTTCGTTACTATCGTATTTACAGTGACATAAATCATATAATACAACCATGTCAATCACTATCCGTCTATCATTAAGTTGTAATAGCTTATATTTTTCTAATAGTGAGTCATAAGGCAAGTAGTTACGAAAACATTTATAGTTAACACATCGTAAGAATTTCTTTTGTACGTTTTTAGTTAGTTTTTAGTAAGTTAACTGAATCGGGCTTTTGACTTCACCACCTGTTTTTGTAATTTTTTCAGTGACATTTGCATGTCCCCATTTTTGCATAAATAGCGTCATATTGCGTGTTTTTTCGCGCAATATGACATGTTGATACTGGATACAGACCGCCTGAAACCGGTTGCCATGGACAACAATGGGAGAGGAAAATGTTCAGCAATAACATCCTGCGGTACTAACATAATGATGATGTCGATGTTTGTTTTACTTTTCTAATAAATTCGCCTCTCATTTCCAGGACAAGGACAGCAACAAAGACAAAGAGAAAGAGAAGAAGAAACGCAAGATACGTCTGGAGATGCATCTAGAGCAGGTTTTCCTCGACACACCGGACGCGTACGTGTGGATCTACGACCCGATGCCGTGGTACTACTGGGTGTGCGGCGCGCTTGTTGTGTTGGGCACGATCGGTGTTTGTATGTTCCCGTTGTGGCCTGCTACTGTTCGGTAAGAATATTATTTGTTTATTATTTACAAAGTTGTTCAGTTGTACAAGGTGTTTCAAAACAACGAGTAAAGAATGAAGGGAGTTACTCAGAATCAGTAACTGAACAACTTTCTCCTAGAAACATGGGTAGAATTATGCCAAAAATGAATTGACTCTGCATAGAAATCGGACGGGTCACATGACCGACTTAGTATGGGAAGTCAAATTATTTTTGGCGTTATTCGACCTATGTTTCTATGAGAAAGGTATTCAGTTACTGATTCTGAGTAGGTCCATTCATTCTTTACTCGTTGTTTTGAAACACCTTGTATAAAGACTATTGCAGGAATAATGTATGGTTGAGCTCTAGGCCTCTGACGACTGAAAAACGACGCAAGTGATTTTTGCTCTTAAGTAAGGTGGTCAGGCGGAGGTGACTTCAATAGTACAATGCTAAAAGCCTTAAAGCATTATCTGCCAGACCAACCTTGGGGTCATAAAAGTATACGACGTTTAGTTAGTAGGCTTTAAACTCCTATGGATCAGGGACCTATGATGCCTTGGTCAGGCCAATATTTACCTACTCAATAGCTAGCTATTATTTACTTCATAACGAGACATTCATGGATATGGCTATTTTGTGCCCTAAATTTGCATAAAATACATAGATAAACAGCTAGCTCTAAATCTGTCAAGCCGAATTATAATAATATTTATAAAATCATAGGTACCCTGGCGTTTTCTTATAGCACATACTGTAAAGGCGCTCTAAGAGGTTATTTTAAACTGAATCTATTTTCTCATTTACAGAAAAGGCGTATACTATCTAAGTATCGCTGCCGCCGGTTTCCTCGTCATGATCATCGCCTTAGCCGTTCTCCGTGTAGTGGTGTTCTGTCTCGTGTGGATCCTGACCCTGTCTCGACATCATCTGTGGCTGCTGCCTAATCTTACCGAGGACGTCGGCTTCTTCGCTTCCTTCTGGCCGCTTTACAAGGTTAGTTTGTGTTTTTGGTTAAAAAGACGTCGGTACAATGTTAGTTGGGGCATCAAGACGTCCATGCAAGGCCAGTTGGTGTCATTTTCTATGTGTAGTGGTGTTCTGTCTCGTTTGGATCCCGACTTGACATCATCTGTGGATGTTGCCTAATCTTACTGAGGACGTCGGCTTCTTCGTATCGTTCTGGCCGCTTTACAAGGTTAGTTTGTGTTTTTGGTCAAAAAAGACGTCGTTACAATGTTAGTTGGGGCATCAAGACGTCAATTCAAGGTCAGTTGGTGTCATTTTCTATGTGTAGTGGTATTCTGTCTCGTTTGGATCCCGACTTGACATCATCTGTGGATGTTGCCTAATCTTACTGAGGACGTCGGCTTCTTCGTATCGTTCTGGCCGCTTTACAAGGTTAGTTTGTGTTTTTGGTCAAAAAAGACGTCGTTACAATGTTAGTTGGGGCATCAAGACGTCAATTCAAGGTCAGTTGGTGTTATTTTACTAGCTGTTCTCCGTGTAGTGGTGTTCTGTCTCGTGTGGATCCTGACCCTGTCTCGACATCATCTGTGGCTGCTGCCTAATCTTACCGAGGACGTCGGTTCCTTCGCTTCCTTCTGGCCACTTTACAATTTAGTTTGTGATGTTGGTTAAAAAGACGTCGGTACAATGTTAGTTGGGGCATCAAGACGTCCATGCAAGGCCAGTTGGTGTCATTTTCTATGTGTAGTGGTGTTCCGTCTCGTTTGGATCCCGACTTGACTCTGTGGATGTTGCCTAATCTTACTGAGGACGTCGGCTTCTTCGTATCGTTCTGGCCGCTTTACAAGGTTAGTTTGTGTTTTTGGTTAAAAAGCCGTCGGTACAATGTTAGTTGGGGCATCAAGACGTCGATGCCAGGTTAGTTGGTGTCATTTTATTAGCTGTTCTATGCATAGTGGTGTTCTGTCTCGTGTGGATCCTGACTCTGTCTCGACATCATCTGTGGCTGCTGCCTAACCTTACCGAGGACGTCGGCTTCTTCGCTTCCTTCTGGCCGCTTTACAAGGTTAGTTTGTTTTTTTGGTTAAAAAGACGTCGGTACAATGTTAGTTGGGGCATCAAGACGTCAATTCAAGGTCAGTTGGTGTTATTTTACGAGCTGTTCTCCGTGTAGTGGTGTTCTGTCTCGTGTGGATCCTGACCCTGTCTCGACATCATCTGTGGCTGCTGCCTAATCTTACCGAGGACGTTGGTTTCTTCGCTTCCTTCTGGCCACTTTACAAGGTTAGTTTGTGATGTTGGTGAAAAAGACGTCGGTAAAATGTTTCTCATTATTGATATAATGCTGTGTTTTACTGCGCATGTAAAATGTTAGTTGGGGCATCAAGTAAATCCACGCGTATAACTAAAAACTAAATTTCTATTTCCAGTACGAATACCGCGGCCCCGGCTCCGAAAGCGATAAAGCCTCAAAGAACAAAAAGAAGCGAAAGAAAGACAAGCAATCCGACGACGAGGCCGAGAAGCCGCTGCTGCCTGCCCAGGAGGAGCCCGCGAAGGCTGAGGACGCGCCGCCGACGGAAGAACAGAAAGACGAGGCGGACGCTAAGTGAGTGTGGACCAAGTTTGCGTGAAGCCTTAAGAGGATCGTGTGCGCGCAAGCTTCCATACAAAAAGAGAAAACGATTTCCACCCCTTAAACGTTGTCTGATTTTGACATTTTTTTTACATGTCAGAGATATTTTGAAAAACTATGCTCTAACGTTTTTATATTTTTTGAATATTGTATGTTTCAGAAAATATAAGAACCTAAACATTCACTTTTTTGACTAAAAAATCTCTTCAGAATTTCGTCCATTTTTAACTACTTAAGCCTTTATACAAAAAATCGAAAAAGACGTACAAGCGTAGTTCAGGATGTGTGAAAACGAATGAGACCAAATATGTCTCATTCCATAAAGTAAACCTTTATGGAATGAGACATATTTGGTCTCATTGGGTAGGAAAACGTTTTCCCCTACAAGCATATTTCGACCGTTGGCGTTCGAAATGTATGAAAACTCGTGCTTCGCTACGCCTGCACACAATCCTCTTAAGGTTTCTGCCTACTACGCCGTAGCATACTATAAACGTGCTAGGAACATGGCAGGCAAAAAATATTTTTTTGTATTGATAACTATGACACCGTTCCCACTAGGCCGTTCCGTCACCGACCAACACCGTCGCGTGCCATGCGCGGAGCGTGTCAGCACTAACAAAATACGCTCTCGCTCCCGGTGAGACAGAACGCTGTACATCCGTTCAGTGGGCATAGCAGAGCGTATAATGTTGCTTTTCGTGTCTGATACGCTCCTAGCACAGTTATAATATGGTACGGTCTAGTGGGCCCAGATGGCCTACTATGAAAAACGAAATCCGTCAAAACGACAATCGTTTTGCTGATCCGAAGCATTTCGTAGTGAGGATTCCATACTAGAAATGTTTCAGATCTGAAAAACGATAATCGTATTGACGGATTTCGTTTTTCGTAGTAGTCCTGACTGAGCAGTCTGCCAATAGTATTAACATTTTTGCAGGCCCAGATTCAAATACCTGTGTCACCGTTTTGCGTCTAATTCATCACACCGTCAAAGCAATCTTAGTAACTTCAGCATACTTACAAGCCCAACTGCCTCGGTGGCGCAGGGTCGCATTTAAAGCGACGGCTGCGCCAGAGGTCCCGGGCTCGATTCCCGGGTCGGGCCAAAAATGTATACCTGGGTATTTCTGTTCAGAAATTCTCAGGGAAGCCCGGAGTTTGGAAGTTGGCGGTGTTTCACCCCCGTGCCTCGGAAAGCACGTAAAGCCGTTGGTCCTGCGCCTGATCTCTCTCCGGTCGTGTCAGATTGCTGTCCCATCGGGCTATGAGAGTGAAAGGAATAGAGAGTGCACCTGTGTTTGCGTACGCACTTGTGCACTACCTCTATAATATGTCCCGCGCAGATAGTCGTTGTGACTGGCCACCGTACTCGAAATCGGCTTGGGGGGCTATTTACTACTATTATTTTTTTACTATTATTACTTACAAGCCCTACTTCTTCCAGAGAGGACGCCCCCGCACAAGACAAGTCAGAATCGGAATCCGAGAACAGCCAGCGGTCGTCCACCGATCGAGACTTTGAGATGGTCGATCCGGCAGACCTGGAGCCGGACCCCAACAATACATAAGGCATATGGACGCGTGAGCTGGGGCAGGGTATACTTTCTACTGGTATGGAACTAGCGAAATGTACGAGTGAGTGGGTTTTGTAAATGTGCGCAACGGGTGGAACGGCTGTTTATTGTAGACAACTTGACGTACCGTAAAATTATGTGTGCGTTTATAAATTATTATGAATTTTGTATTGATCGAAGTAATAACGTTTAGATTTTTACTGAGTTGTCAATTAACAGCATAAATAAAGAAAAATATTTGGGTACATATAAAAACATCGTTATGTGTGCGAAGCAACATTTTTAGCAAGCCATCGTAGAGTATTTAATTAATCATTTTACATAATAATAACATATATTGTATTATTTTTATAAAATGATACTGGTCTTAATGACTTTTGTGTCTTAGTGATCTTATTTATTTATTAAAAACATTTACGATACTAAAGCAAAAGCATGAAAAATAATTTAAAAAAAATTATGCATTTGTCTAAAATCTGGAAAAAAATATTGAATGTGTGAAAAATATGGTATCGTAAAAATTCGTCGTAGAAATACGCAATCAAAACTTTATGCGTTGCATTTATTATTTATATCGGTGTTTTTATATATTTTGTATAGATTTGGACTACTTAACCGTTCAAAAGTATACCCTATCCTGGCATGGACTGACAGACTGCAGAACATTTAGGCTACAATAAATTTCAAGTATTTCAATATCGTGGGTTGATGTTTTCCGGTGTACGATCCCGCCATTCTCGTGCAGGTATTGCAACATTTGAACGCGTGCAAAGCCTACCCATTTTCGTCTTAACAACAATGTATTTAGTCAAAACGCACGAATCGAATAAGAAATATGACGTCTTCAGTTGTGTAAGCGATAGAAAAAATATATTCGTGCGCGTTTGCATGTTGCATAATCTATAGTAAATATAAATAGATAATAAATACGGTTAGTGATGCACTGTTCATCTCGATAATCTCATAATAACATTTTGAAGCCCGAATTTGAAGCTTACTAGATTGTATGTACACTAGCGATTTTGGCGTACGGTTAACAGAGAATGTTGTAGTAATTAAACCATTTTTCATAAGTTTCACGACTTCAGTTTAATATTTCTGTTAACGAATCAGAAATTCTAGTTATTTGTGCGATGAAATCGTAAGTAAAAAAAATAATAAATAGAAATAAAGTTCAACGTACACGATGTGTTATAGTGCGTTTTTCTCTAGTCGAATATTGTAAACAATCTATTTATAAATTTATAAAAATAATATTACTAATTAACAATTTGATTTAAAAAGATCTTAGTTGTTCAACAATGCATTACCTATGTAGGTAGGGAATTACTGGTTTATCTTTTTTTTAAATAAATAATTCGTTAAAAGAAATGTCAAGATTGTTTACAATATTCGACAAGCAATGTAAAACGGACTTTAACAACAGAAATAATATCGTGTGCATTAACATTGAACCTAGACGCATACCTAACGTTACTAAGACGATTTTAGACAAATTAATGTGCTGTACCTATGCAATAGATATTTGCATATATTCGTTTGTTGTGTCCAGCGGTTTTGTGATTATTTTGGTGCTGTTTTGAATCTGTGGAGACGGTATAGGCAAAGGTATGTAGTTATAATGCCAATCTTGATTTGAATCAGGATTTGCGATTTCTACTGGTAAGAGTAGCTGTTCTCCATTTTTAAATCAATAGAAATATTTTCGAGTGATTTTAAAATAGGTCTAAAGGAAGAAAACTTTGAAAACCATTGCCTTGGACGAGTGATATAAAATATGAAGTTTTAAAAAAGGATTTTTTCTTTAGACCTCACAGATTCAAGCGTGTTGTTTATTTTGGAATTATGTGCATTTTTTTCACATACATACACATACATATCTGTGTGTTGTAAATACGTACTCGTATCAAGATCTAATTGGTGTTAAATATGACGAAACGTATTTGATGTTTATCAACGGTAATCCAATAAAAACGATAATCTTTTAATGAGCATTTTATTTTAACAACTTAACATTCTTAACACAATGAGCTTACAAGCAGAAGCAAATGTAGTTTATCGTTAAAACATAAGTAGTAATGTCTACATAATTGACTATAGTATAGATTTTCAGTAACAATCCATTCACGAGAAACATCAATACACATATTTTGTGCTTAAAAATTCAAAAATATCATCTATATCTTACGATATCACATATGTAGCGACATCTATGATCAACCGCTGTCACTACATATCATCGTAACACCCTGACTCCGCTCGACACTACTAGATGGCGCTGTAGTCGAAAGTATGTAGACTGAATCGCGATATGTAAGATTTAGATCGGATCGGAATAAACCAAGGCGGTGAACATCGGACCTTAGCCATAACACCCGGTCGGTAGGAAGCGCTTCCCTTTGCCTTCCTAACATAGCTGCGCCAAACATACATACAGGTGAAATTAATAACCCCCTTTTCTAAAGTCGGTGGATATATAAGTTTTTCCTCATACGATTACTTACTTAGCTATAAACGTAATTTTTAATAATATATCCTATACATAATATTGTTTGTTTATAGATTTCCACGTTTCTCCTGCTCCAGTTCTATTGATTCGAAGAGTGTTTTAAAGTTTCCAGCGCCGAATCCCTGCAACATAATATACCTTTTGATTAATAAATACTTTTGTGACAGACCTTCTGAACCATATACAATATACAAATGATAATAAGTGAGTACTTTATTAAGAAAAATAAAAAAAATACGTATCATTAAAATTGGCCATTATTAGCAATTAATTGTATAAGTTTAGGTTTTTTATAACAAGTACTTAAAAAAAATTAGTGAAACTTCGTCTAAGACAACCATGGCTCAAATGGTTCTAAATGGTCTATACTACTTTCGCCTCCAAGCTTTGCACCCATCTTCAAGTCACCCTGTATTTCACTTACATTGTGGTTCCTCCTCTGTATTACTTCAAGGAACAGCGTAGGCCGATCCTGGGTGTTCTTAGTGAAGATCTGCAGCAGATAGCCGTCATCGTCATAGTCTATTAATATGTTGAGTTTCTCTAAAGCGTCAATACTCTCGGCCACTCGGACTTTGCTGTGCTTTAGACGTTCTCTGATTATGGTGTAGTATTCTGAAGGTATGGAGAGAAACTCTACGCCGCGGGCGCGAAGGTTTTGAATCTGTAAGTGGTTTTTGGTTTGGTTATTTTAACGTGAGACTCCTTACACTGAAGACGCGTGTGTGCTACATGTAAAACCCTTTGTTTGTGGTGGCTGAATATACAACGTATGGAAGAATACTAGTTTTATTTACCATCGATCCAAGATCGATAACAACTGTCGTCTGTATATTGGAATATGTATTTGTTAGTTTGCCGGACATTGGTATAAGGTAGTGGAGGTAATTAAGGCCCGGAGTTAAATAAGGCCCACAGTTCGTATTTCGCTCGAAAATGTAATTTCTTTTTCTGTGTGACTTACGCATACATAGAACGAGTCACAATATGCACGGTTTAGCAACGTCACGTACCCCGCGCGCTTCGTTTCGTCATTAGCGAGCCGGGTCTCGTGCTGACTTGAGGTTACGTCGCAAATTATAATTTTCGCTGTGGAATAAAGGTAAGATTTGATGTATTTTTCCTACTGTTTATTAAAATAATGTGTTTGTTGTAGTAAGTGCATATTCTGGTTTGTGATATTAACGTGTTTTTATGTTTCAATTGCCTATTTTTCATTTTTTTTTCGATGAGTGTGCCGATAGGTTGTAGGTTTAATAAGGCCCACCGATTTTGGCTCTGGGCCTTATTAGACTCCTAACTGGATTTCGTATCAGATTATTACAGACTGATTTCAAAATGCTACAAAGACGTGCTCAGTGATATATAGTTTTAGTTAATGACTGTTTTGTACTAAAATAAAAACAAAAATGTTAAATAATTATTATTGACTAGCGGTACCCTGCGGCTTCACTCGCGTTAATCCGGATCTCAAAAAATATCATTATGACATAAAGCCCAATGTGCTATTCAGATGAAGAATGAGCTATATTACTGTAAAGTTTCATCAAAATCCATCCAGTAGTTTTTGCGTGGAGTAACAAACTAATACTTACATCCATTCTCACAAACTTACGCATTTAAACATCATTGCGCATTTACGATAGATTTTATCTCAAAAATCAACACCACAAAAACGAAGCCACATTGTGCGTTGTGTTGCGTTGCACGAGCGTTCCGACGACGCATCGCACCATGGCAACACAACGACAATGTGGCATCGCTCCGAGGGTATTATTTACAGATTAGAGGCCGTACTCTGGACACAAAATCCGATCCAATGGTTATAGCCATCCTTGTCACTCATACCAGGTCATGTATGCGTGTGACAGGGATGGCTATACTTACGAGTCTTTGAGAATCTACATTATATCTAAATCGTTCTTACACAGTATGTTAGCAAGGCCTCGGCAGTCTTTGTTTCAGATTGCTAGTCCTATACAGAAATGAATGACTACCTACTTTTTTTTTTTTTTTTTATTTGAAATGGGTTCGCTCTTGTCTCCAGGCTAGACCAGTGGTATAGACAGAGACGACGATGGAGCAAGCTCACCCAGAAAATGCCTGTTCACTCTAACTTTGAAAATTTTAGGGTTATAATCCATTGGAAACACTGATGCGGGTAGAGAGTTCCACATTTTTGCTGTGCGCAATATAAAAGTTGACGAAAATCGCTTAGTTCTAATCAGTGGAATGTCAACTAGGTAAGGGTGGTATCCCGCAGTGCGTCTAGATGAGCGATGATAGAAGGGAGCTGGTGGAATGAGCTCATGGAGTTCCTGTGCACACTCTCCAAAATATAGCCTGTAGAAAACCGACAGGCAGGCAACTTTGCGGCGATGGGCCAAGCAATGGAGCTTAGCGCATAATTTATCGTCGCTGATTAGCCTCCTAGCTCTGTTCTCAACCGAATCTAGCGCAGCTAGTTGGTATTTAGCTGATCCATCCCAGAGATGGCAGCAGTACTCCATGCAGGAACGGACTTGCGCTTTATAAAGAGTCAAAAGCTGTCCAGGCGTGAAGTACCGCTTTACTCTGTTAAGGATACCCAGCTTTTTAGCCGCAGTTTGAGCTTTGCGTTCAATACTGGCGCCAAAATTAAGACTAGCAGTCAACTCCATGCCCAGAAGCTCAAGATGGTCGGCGACTACTATGGATGTACCACGGAATGTCGGTACATTTACTTTAGGCTATAGGCTTTAAAATCGTTGATATTTACTCGTATGATACCACAAACTGTTCAGGCATCTTTATATTATTGTGGAGCCTAAATTAGGAGCAATAGTTTGTAAAGCATTGAACTACTATTACTAGCGTATGAAACTGATACAACGAACAAATCTCGTGCCATGTGAATTGATGCCACTTGTCACCAACTCATACAAGCGGTTTCATATTAGAAATTCCAATTTCAAGGAATAAGCCACGATCTTGTTGTATTTGCGACACATTTGTTGCTTGGCATAGCTTCTATAAACGTAGTAATAACAACTAAAGTGTTTTCTACGAAGCTCATCGAAAAACAATTTCAAGATTTTGTTTTGATTTGATCATGATTCCATGCCTGCTAACTTAAACTACATCCTGTTTACGCGAATTCAATCACGGTAGAGCTCAACATTCTCAATTCCGATTTCTTTACAACATAAATTAAAGAGGATCGTGTGCGCGCAAGCTTCCATACAAAAAGAGAAAACGTTTTCCACCCCTTACTTAAACGTTGTCCGATTTTGCCATTTTTTTTTACATGTTAGAGATATTTTTAAACACTATGCTCGTACGTCTTTATTTTTTCTAAATATTGTATGTTTCAGAAAATGTAAGAACCTAAACATTCACTTTTTAGTCAATTTTTAACTAATCTTCAAAAAATCGAAGACGTACAAGCGTAGTTCAGCATGTTTGAAAACGAATGTAACCAAATTTGTCTTATTCCAGGTAGGTTTACAAGTAGGAAAAACTGTTCGCCGAACATTTCGAAACATTTTGACCGTTGGCGTTCGAAATGTATGAAAACTCGCGCTGCGTTACGCCTGTACACGATCCTCTTAATAAATAGCAACCCTGAGTTCCCTACACTTGTTTAATTTATTAAAACTTACAGCGGTAATAATATCCTCAGTATTGATAGCTATGTGCTGCACCCCAGCGCCTCCATGGTACTCCACGTACTCTTGAATCTGACTCTTTTTCTTCCCCGGTGCTGGCTCGTTGATGGGCACTTTCACGTTTTCCTCCCAGTTCGCCATCACCACTGAGCGGAGGGCGGAATACTCTGTGCATACCTGTTTGTCGTCTACTGACCAGAACCTGTGGAGTTAGAAGATGTCTCAGCTATGTACCCTGGACTTTGGACCTTAGAATAAGGTGCTAATGTCCAAATTATAGTGGCTTTTTTTAGAACGATCCAAGCGAAAAGTGACAATGAAGATTGTTCTTATTGCAACGATGTACCTTTTCAGGCATGTGTAATATGTCTGCTTTATAGAATACTACGAGGATACATATTTTCTCTGAAATCTGGTTTAGATGTTTCTCAGATAGGGTTTCGTATATTTTGTCAGATGCGGGTAGTTTGTATAATGTGCTTCGAATTTAGACTTAGTACCTCTTGGTACGGTAGGGTTTAGTTTAACTGTAAAAAAAGTTATTCGTATCGGAAATGCTAGTGATGTGTGTTCAACACAACAATACAGTGTACATTTTTTCGTCTTACCTGTGGAACTGCAGACATTTTTCGTACCACGACGCAGCTTTCTCCATCTCTCCATCAGGTTGGTTTCCCACCACGTGATCAACGAAGTTTATCTCGATTTTTGGCCTGTTAAGTTTTACAAATCAGTCGTTACTGCAACTTAACTTAAAATGAATGGTTTTTTCGAGCAAATTTCATGTATATCCTTATAAAGCCCAAACTTAGATTAAGTACCTACGGTCGAGGTCTTTAGAGCCTAACCACTTTAAGAGCCAAAATCACTTTACACTTCGCGTCGTCTTTGTTTGAAGTGACCCCAGTTCTTGTATTGTGTGTGCACGCGATTGTCTTGAAAAGTGGTTAGGCGCCAAAGAGTTCGAAGGTGTGTTCGAAGGACATGTATTAATAAGATGGTATGTTTACGATTACTAAAATGAGTATTGTCATAGATTGCAAGGTCATTGAAGTACACTTACAAGTATTTACTGATAGGATCTGGTTTGAGTAGCTGGTAACCAGGCAGGAAGGAGCCGTTGTATCTTGATCTGTCTACCAATGTGTGAGTGTTGTCGCCATACTGCAAAGAAACATTAAAATTGAAACAAATTAACATTAAAGAACGCTACAAACTCTATTTTATATGGGTAAGTCTTTGCTATGTGATTCAGTCACATCATTTTGTCTCTGATAAGAAGAGTTCTGACCCAAGAAGTCAAAAAGATATTGAGAGAGTTGATGAGATTCCATGATTGGTAGCAGACTACATTCGTTTCAAAACCGTTATGTATCCGTATCCGTAATTGGATAAAGTAAAAGACGGAGACGGCATCCGGCCGACCGATCAGAGTAAGAAAGAATAACACACAATTTATTCTTTAAAACGAATGACTGAAGTCTTAGAGCGATTTTCTCCCAGACTTCTGTCTTTATTATATAATATTTCTACTGAAATAGATAAGACTTTAGAACATAATTACCGTCTTCAAAACCGCCATTCTGACTGTGCCATACTCGTCTTTCTCCTCCCATATATCCTTCACAACCACTGCTCCGTTCTTCCTCGCGTACTCCACAATGAAGTCCAGGTTCTCCACCTGAAACGCCACGTCTTTCACGAAGTCTCCATGGAACGCAACCTCTTTGTTGAAGGTGGTTTCTTCCGGCTCATATTGCGCTTGAAACACGAAGATTATCTGCAATAATTATTTTAGTGTGGAAATGAAATTAGCCCAAAAAAGTAAAGTTAAACGTTGCTTAGACGCTACAATGAAAACACTTCTAAGTCTTAAAATCTGACGATTACTTATTAACTCGTCAAGTATGTGTAAACGAGACACAATAAAAATTCCATTGTTATGCGACTCTCGGCATTCGTTTGATACCTGACTGATTACCTTGGAACAAATGATTTAAACCCATACAGAACCAAGATCCTGCATTACTTTTCCTGAGTTTTCACCTACTTTTAGGAATTATTCTTATTTTTAAATAAAGTATCAATTTTCTACTCATGTTATAAGAGTATTGTAAAACGACCAAACCAAATAAACTTACAGGTAAAGTTTCTGCATAACTAATTAACTGCGGCTCTGTATCATTAAGCATAATTTTATCATAATTAACGCCAACATTTTACAATCCTAGTCACGTTTCGCACAAAACAATAACAAATACAAGCAACAAGTTATTAATCTAATAAGCATACTGGCTGGATTACCTTATTCAATCGAACTGCGTATGAAGCGGTCTGCCGGGAGCCAGTTTCTAAACCAGCGAAGGCTAGAGGCTCGAAGCCAAACCTCGTCACGTAGTAACTTGCCGCCTAGAACCAGTTACAATAAAAAAATAGTATAACAAATATTTGGTGTGTGATAGGTTAAATTCTTGCTAAAAGCAAAAGCTAGGCAATACCGGTTGGAAGAAAACTAAGGCTTATTTGCGCACGTCTGGATAAGCTTTAGCTTTTTGTTGCTGTCTAAATATCCACTTGTACATTTTATCCTTGAGCTAGTTCGTTTATCCTGACGTACACCAGTAAACCTATACACGATCTATTTAAAGTTACCTCGAAAAAAGACTTCAAAAAGTTAAGTTTTAAGCTCTAATTAGGTTGATAAAAGTAAGTTACTAAAGTAAATAATGTCCTTTATTTATTGTATAAAGAAGAAGAATCGAAGATATCGTTAAGTAGCTTTGGAAGACGGACATACGAGTACAATAAAAAAGACGATTTACTGAAATCAATTGATTCATACCTGTTTTGCGTTTGAAACCCAAAATGTGAGATGGTCGAACGCTAGAAATCTTCCTGCTTCCGGTTTTTTACCTTTGTCCGTGTATGAAGTCTGAAAAAAAGTATATGAGAACATATTTTCTACCCTAACGTGTTTGTTGTTTGCAAGTGCGAAAGTAAATCTATTATATGCTTACAACATTAGCAACTTACCATTGTAAGGGCTTAATCTACCACTTTCACCCACTTCTTAATTAATCAAAGAACAGAACACTGTTGTCTCTGACGTAAAACTATACAAATGTATGTATGATCTGTCTTATATTCCAACGAGAAATGTAGAATTTGAAATGTCGATCCACGTTTTATGAAAACAAGATAATAGTAAAGGTGAGTTCACACTTGGATCATGGAGAAGTATTCGAGAAACACTTGAGAGTAATATGAATTTGAAGCAAGTAATGTAAGTAAATAAAATATCTTCTTATTTTATATACCTGTCAGCTGAATCGGACTCCCAAATTCTTCTTTTAACAAAATTTGGGAATGAATTTGCTGATTGAATATATTTTTGTGTATCTGAAAATTTTTATAGTAACTTCCACAATTAGAATCTATTCAGAGTGCATTGTTTTGTCCATAACACCATACACTCTATAGGTAGACCGCGAAATTGAGACCTCGCCTGCGGGGCAAAGGGGTGCGGGGGGAGACGAGAGCGCGGTTAGTGAAGGGCGCGGGCGGGTGTTTCCGCGCCGCCCGCACTCCTTGCGTGACCGCTTTTGCCTCCCCCCACGCACCTGTACCCCGCAGGCGAAGTCTTAATGAAGCGGTTTGCCTGTAGATTTCGATATTTCCGATTCCGACTGACCACCGTCGCCTTATTCATCTATACTATAATAATATTATAAAGCTGAAGAGTTTGTTTGTTTGTTTGTTTGTTTGTTTGAACGCGCTAATCTCCGAAACTACTGGTTCGAATTGAATAATTCTTTTTGTGTTGGATAGTCCAGTTATCGAGGAAGGCTTTAGGCTATATAACATCACGCTACGACCAATAGGAGCAAAGATATAGTGGTAAATGTGTAAAAAACGGGAGAAAGAAGTCACTATTACACGCGGACGAAGTCGCGGGCAAAAGCTTGTATAGATGAATATAATGACATACGTACCAACTTTTTTAGGTTTTGATGTTATGAACAAAATAATGTAAATTCCACTTGTAGAAAGGAACTGTGACAGACGAGGAAACGAACTCCGTGTCTTACGTTACCCGGGCATATGCCTATACCGACAGACAGTTGCTTTTTACGAGTGCAATTTATATTGTTAAGTTTGTAGTGACAAAAAAAACACTATAAAGACAAAAAAAAATATTATAATGAACAAAATATTAGACGCCTTTACATAGATAGACTACTATTTTTAGCAATGACAATGGCTGCCTGAATCTGATGTTCCTTATGGCTATTATAAGTAAAGTTACCCTGTAACGTCCCAATGCTGGGCAAAGGCCTTACCTCAACTTTGAGGTAGTTTGAGCCATACTCCACCACGCGGGCTCAGTGCGGATTGGTGGACGGGTGTTTGCAAGGAAAGCGACTAACCTTGCTGTCAGAGCCACCTTTAATGGCTTTTATGGCTATTGGAATGAGAAAATTCCAGACCATTGTGAACAAATCCTTATGTCCTCTCTGGTCAAGAAGCGTAGATAGACCACAGGAGCCGAGCCTCCTGCACAGTGGGTCCTTAGCTGATTACCAGTGGACAAAATACTTAAATTGATATCTTATTTTATCGGTATTGATTGGGACATATGTAGGCTTTATTTTCTTGTTAGCATTGTTATAACATGATAATTGTTTGGATAAGATTGCTGCCAGCTACTAAGTCAGTCTAAATTGAACTTCAAATGCTTTTTTATTTAAATTTTATTGTACAAGCTTGCTTACATTGTTTTGTTTTCTGGTGAACGTTTATTATTTGTATTTAATAAATAGTGTTTATTTTTGAATAATATTAACCTATAAAAATATGATTATTCTTACTCTCATTGTCAATTTCACGACATGCATTTTGATAATGTTTTCTCAATGCTTATTTGATATTGAAATTAAAATAAGCATAATACATATACAATGGTAAATCATTTTTTTTCTTGTGTACGGCATAGCATTGAACAACTATAACCAGCGTACTTAGGAATAGATTCGCTGCCATCTACGTGTTTTTTATTTTTGTTATGAAGTACTTTCAGTCTAAATATGTAAGTACAGTCAAATCTTTATCCAACAGAATAAAGCTAATTTATTATTTAGTAATTTGTTCCCAATCAAGATCTCGTCGGACCACTGTGCCGTGTCTTAGCGGAGATAAATAAAATGCTAATGTACAAAACTGGAATCGAACCAGGCGAGCACAGAGGCGGGGTGGCGACGCGTCACCGATCAGTAGTATTACTGACATAAACATTCGATAGCAGTAGAGCACCAACTAGAATTTTTATTAAGTATTTTAATTCGGAATAAATAGCCTGGGTATGACTTTAGAGGGCATAGTTAAAGTTAGGGAGAAAAATTTTTCATATAGTAAGTTGACCCGTTATATTTACCTAATTCTACTAATATTTTTTGACAACTATCTACAATATTGAAATAGTGGTAATTTGTAAGAATTATATCTTTACGTCTTTGTTTACAATCTTTTTTTTTATTATTTCTGTAACTGACTACAGCAACAAGGTACAATTCTAAGGTACAATAAGTAGTAACTTTAATTCTAAATAACTTGTTGGTTCACCTTTTTATTTCCGCAGTCATTGCCACAATGATAAAAATAGTGGTTGGCGGGTATTATTAAATTAAAAATATCACCCTTATGCAAACGTACCTATTTAATTAGAAACAAGTGACAATAACTTCAAATTATTTCTTACAACAAATTACCTAAAATAGTCTAGACTTATATCTCAAAAAAAAATTCAAACCACGAACTTGCAAGATACTTAAAACCGTGTTTTACCAAGAAACTTGTGTTCAGAATAAATTTACTTGTCACCAAAGACTCTACCCCACGTTAGTATGGTTCCGAGGCTGGTAAAGGCCGGTTGGTTCACTCGAATCTGTTTAGCATATTTCAAAACATTGTGCAATCAACTTTATTTAAACTTCTAGAATTTTCCACTCATTCCCAGACAACATTATTGTTTTTGTTGCGTCTGGGATGCAAACCGATTCAATTTAAATGCACCGGAAAACATGTAGTTTTTCGGTGTGCATAAAAACTAAACTATGTTAATATTGCGCAAAATTAAAAGAACCAATTCCAATTCCCTAATCCCTCATGTCGTTCGTTGTTTACCAAAAATGGTTAAGCATTAAAAGAAATTAATCCAATCAAACGAAATCCGTATCCGATACATATTAAATTCGAGAATTTCTTAATTGTAAGCTGGTATTTATTCTGAGACTAGCGGTCCCAGCGAACTTCGTTTCGCCCCCAGCCCCGTCCCGCCCCGGCCCCTTTTTATTCGAGTTTTCATCCAACAAATCAATAACCATGGCAATCGGTCCAGCCGTCCTCGAGTTATAAGTGTTGTTACAAACACGACTTGCTTTTATATATAAGATGTACTTATTTATACAAATCGAAGTGTGACGAATACCAAATCGTCCACTCAGCCGGGTCTCGATTCTCATGTCAATCGAACTTTTACTCTATGGAAATTCGATTATGAGTTTTACAACTCGACTGTAATACTAATAATCATGTGAATAGCATTAAATTAGAATAAAATGACTCAAAAGAGATTGACTAACTAAATTAAATACTAACTCACTAAAATTGGGTATAAAAAGTATACCGTAGTCTTAACCTAATAATAGCGACACAATAATGTCGCTATCGTCACTAGAGCTAATAAAATATAACTACTGCACGGGAAAACTGACAGCCTGAGAAAGTTATAACTGTTTTTAGGGTTCCGTAAGTGACTGGCAATAAATGGAACCATTATAGTGAGTCCAACTCGCACTTGACATTTTTAGGACATTATTTAGGCAGTTAGTAGTGTGTTCGCTTTACTTTGTGTTTATTCGAATACCAACGTGCTCAAGAAGTGGTACCCGTAAGCCGTGCCTTGTGTGACACTTAGCTTATAGCTCGGAGAATACTATTTTGACTTTTAAAGTTTTGATTGAAAATGTGTAGAACAATTTAGTCTGAAATTATTATCATACACTTTGAATCAAAGTTAATAACGTCTGAATCGCAACAAGCTAAATTTACAGCATCACAGTATTGCGATAATAATACTGTAGGTTTCCAAGTTATAATGTGGGCCGATCCCGGCGGCACTGCAATGCCGGGTCGACCCGTGACGGGAGTGGAGCGAGCCCCGAACATCCCGTCGATTTACAAAAATCAGTTTAATATACTGGTCCCTCAGTGAGGGAACTTTCAGATATTAAGCTGAAAAGAACAGATACTACACTTTGATCTTAGCCAAAAGGCCGAGAAGCGATGTCTAATTAAAGCGTATGGAAGGAGGTCATTGTCCGGAAAAATGCTAACATGCCGCGATGTAACGCGCTACAGCGCCATCTATTACAATTTTAGAAGAAACACATCTATTGTGTCGGTGCATTTTTTTTCTACCAACCCACAAGACTCAAACAAACCATCCCCTAAATTACAACAAAGGGATTACAACAAATGAATACAATATAGGTACACACATTCATATATTTTTTAAATTGCCTTCATATTTAACATTGTTGTTTATTTACATTATTGACTTGCTGCTTTTTTCTCTTAAGTTATATCAGGTAATTGATTTAAATTTCAGTCTCTTTTACATAGATAAAGATACATATTTTATTGAAACCTTATTTTTTTATTAAATCAATAAAATTTCTACCTATTTAACGTGTAGATCAAATACACTAAACTTGGATTACTAAACAACTCACGATTCAAGTATTGCCTTACCTACCTTCATTATTAGTGTAACGGAAATATGATTTTAATGTCAACCTCTCGTCCGCAATTAAAGGTAGATCTCTAATCAATAGATTCTTATCAAGATTACCGAAAATATAAACATTTATTTATAAAACTAGTGATTCATCTTGGCTTTGCACGTCGCGTTAGTACCTGTACCCTACCACCTAGTGAACATATATCATAAAGATATAACATATTTTTTGACGGCAAAAATAACTTTGTTTTTTATATATTACCTACCCACCGAGTTTTAGCTTTGTGATGCTTATAGTTTTCGAATAAAGTGGCTGTGACATACAGACGGACAGACAGACAGACAGACTTAAACGAAACCATAAGGGTTCCATTATTTGCCATTTAGCTACGGAACCATCATTAAATGAAATAACTGCGTACAAAAACAAACAAACATGTAGGTGAGGATAATATTATATTTGTATTTATAATTAGTATGCATGTTCAAAAAGAAGTGGCCAGCATAAATAGTTATGATATTTCTTAATAACAACGATTAATTTATAATTTATTACCTCAGATCTGTTTCAAAGATAGTAGTTCAATATAAATAAGAAGGCATCAAATAGTGCATGGTTTTTCTTTTTCGTGTTTATAAGGTGTGGTGATACAGACCTGAAAGTCATTAGAATTATTTTTTTTTTAAAGTTGGTAAAGTACATTTTTATTTATTTTTTATTTTAAACTATTAGATTTAAAACGACGAATTTCCACTGTTGGTTTTGAGTTTACAACGAATAATTTCGTTGAAAATAAATGTCAAGGTTGGTTACAATTTTAAAACAACCTACGTATTTTGCATTTTTTTAAAATAAGTCATAAGCCAGGTAGTAATATCAAATCGTACCGCCTTTTACGTTAGTATATATATTCTTTGACCGCCTTCAATTAAGTATGTATTCTGTCAGTTAAATACTCCGATTACGATAACGATCAACGAGGCCTATATTATTTGAAAAATTATTGTGAATGTCACGTTTAAATTCATGTCTTATTGCATACAAACTAAGTTTAATAGTGTTAGGTCAATTGACACAAGTAATTTAACCTAATTATGTATGGATATTGAGTATAAAAAGGATTCTAGTACGATTCATAAAACCATTTTTATTATTTTATAGTGCTGTGGTATTCCTATTTTATTTTGACGACGCATAAAGTTTCTTGGTTAATTTGTTTTAAAAAAATACTTGTCTGAGAATTAAAAAGGTGTTTCCTAACCAAGAATCGTTTTATAGGTATTATTGCGATTCAAAATGACAAAAGGAAAGTCAACAGATTTGCCCCGTCTATCGGATGGAAAAGTACTCAATTTTGACCATCTTATCTTTTGGGTAGCTAATGCGAAAACGGTAAGTCTTGTCCATTAATTTTAGCTTCTTTATTTGCTAAGTACAAAGAGAAATGTACTGTTGGTTTTGTTTGCAGGCTGCTAGCTACTTCGTCACCCGATTTGGTTTTAAGCTTTTTGCCACAAAAGAAGCCACGGAAACTAATCCAGTTTTGTCTTATGTTGTAAGGATCAATAAGGTAATTTTTATTTTATCCATACAATTATTTGGCATCATTAACGGCATGTTTCACAGTGTGATTTGCTTTGATCAGTTCGATTCATGAATGATAATCAGGTAAAATCTGACTTTCTGTAGTGATTTAAAAGATATCTCAATTATTTCACAATTTCTAACAATATTTTGCGTTATTTAAGTTGCATTTCACGTTATTTAAGTTTTATTTCCACTATTTTCTGAACGAAACTCACTCGTTATATTGACGCGAGTATTTCAAAAATAGGGCCCCAGAAACGTTATCCGTCCATTAATTCATACGAATTGACGTTCCATTTTTGAATTATTAGTTGGTTAGTGCTTATTTGTCGACGGTAGTGTTAAAGTCTACCGTAGCCACCAAAACTCACGGAATCTTACCGGTATACGCTCTATGTAAGTAGATAACGTTTATTTATTATGGAATTTGCAAGATATTACATAATAATTTTCTACAAAACAAAAGAGACATTTTTTTCTTGTATGGAGGATGGGCCCACCCATGAATTGTGACGTCTAGTAATGAAACATATATTAAATTGTTCCTTAAATTGTCCTTAAAACTTTAACAATATTAGTTTTTCGTTATCTAACGGGAATATTTGAAAATTCACCATAACTTAAATCTAAACACGTACCAGTTGACGCACATTTTCAGTCGTTTCTGAAAATCACAGTCGTTGAAATCTCACTGCACAATTACACAATAACGGTTTAGTGTAATGGGGGAAAAAAAATCCGGAGAAAACAATCACTCAATTCAAAACAAACGGAAGGTGACGGAAATCCAAACGCCAAACGGAAAGTGTGACAAATGACACTCCAGACATTCCTGTCAATGTCAGTGATAACTGTCAGAGTTGCTATCCGTTCCACGGCTTTACTTGATAACCATTTTATGTAAAAATCTTAAAAAAGCAATTAAAATATTTTATAAGCAGATTCCAATTGTTTAAAATAAATAAAAGTAGAAAGCACGTGATCTAAACAAAATCACGTACTTGAAATAATTGATATTATTTTTATATTGACCAGCCCGTCGTTCCTTTACACGTATTTGTAAAGGAGGAATGGCGTGATGAAAAATAGTCAACACAACGCATCTTTTATTTCGATTTTATTATTCCGGTTTCATTTAAACGTTATCTTTCGTATAATTGTCTAAAAAAATAAGTTATTAATTTAGGGTGCAATGTCATTATTAGACGCTACAAGTTGCTACTGGGCCCAGAAAAAAATGTCCCCTTTTGCGTCAAATTGCTAGTAGAATTCTATGCATTCCGCAGCTTGTGAAAGAAACTGGAGCACATTTGGAAAAGTACCAAATGTGACATACTAAATAATACTAAATAATACATACCCGAACTGCGTTTAAGTAGAGATTAACAACTTGTTACGTAATTTTTACGATAACATGCGTTTCAGAAACCGGGGGTAAGTCTCGCAAGCGTTTTAAGTTGAAAGAAAATCCTGTTTTACTTCCCGTATAACTTTTTTTTAGTCGAAAATCATTCTTTTTTATTTTATGTTTTAAAATGAAACTTTTTAACTAAACATAAATATTAATCACTATTTTAGTGAAAAGACCAGGATTTGTTTCGAATTCAGATTATAGAACATTTATATCTCACAAGAATTAAATTTTCGTAATACAATTAAATGAAATCGACGAAAGCTACCGCATTAAATAGAAATATTCCGAAGTCTACCGTAGTCTACCGGTATGCTACTGCATACTTTGGTAGGATACATTGGACTTACAACTCTAAGATGGTGAAAGTAGCTCTTACTGTTTTAATTCTTGTCTTTTTAATGATTATGCTGAAAATGTACATGATATTAACAAGATGTAAGCTAAGTATTTCAGTAAGCGCCTCACACCTCTGCTAATATCATACAATCATTATGTTACAAACAATAAACAATCAAAATAAAACAATAGTTACAGAAAAAAAGGTTTATAAATAATCAAACATACCGTATTCTAGACTTCGATAAACAAATGAACGAAGGAACAGGAAGTGTTTTTTTTTTCAACAATGTTCCTTTTAAAGATAACCATAGTATTCGAGTCGCCGACCACCTCCGATGGAGAGATAGCCAAGCAACTATCAGCTCACGGCGACTTCGTGAAAGACGTCGCTTTTGAAGTGCAAGCCTTGGATGAGCTGGTGAAGTGCGCTCGGTCGAAGGGGGCTGTCGTTATTCGTGACGTCACAGAAGAGAAGGACGCTGACGGGGCCGTGAGGTACGCGGTTTTGAGAACTGTAAGTATTAGAAAAAAATAGTTGTTTTCATGTTTTTTTCTGAGCGCGAACTCCTGCATTCGCGGCAGCCTGCGTGTTCGGGATATAGCGGCAAAAATGCCGAAAAGTCGCCTTCGGTCACGTTTCGTGGAAACCGGCGAGCTACATGGGTAACAAATGTGCCATGCTGCTTCTTCCAGGCACGGCAAAAGGTGTAGACCTAAAAAGTCCTGGCTTGACGTCGTAAAATATGATATACGTGAAGATAGACTGTCCACAGAGGATGCTCAAGAACGTGCATAGTGGAGACGAAAAAGTAGGATGGTCATCGCACGCATCTGGGATTAACACCGGGATGATGATGATGATGTATTTTTCTAAGCAATCGTTTGAGACTGCCTAAGTACTCGTACCTTCAAAAGAGGTTTTCGTTCATCGTCACTATTCTTTATATCTACAATACTTTAACATTTCTGTGTTTATGATCTATCATTATTTTATTGTTTTCAATGGTTTAATGAATTTTGCTTTAAGATAACGCGTTGATGTCTTTTGCTAGAGCTAGAGAAATTAACGTAAAGATATTCTTTGAGAAATTAACGTAAAGATATTTTTGTTTTTACAATATTCATCCAGATTTTGGTTAGTGCCATTTTATATTTACTACGAATAATAAAAATATGACAATTCGTTAGTCCTTTGTACTACGATACTACACGACTTTGGGATATTAGGTTATTTGTAGAAGTTCTTTTTTGAGTGGAATCGAAGTTTTTTTTTTTGATTCAGTTATTCCTAAACACGGTGTTTTAACCCCTCTGTTGCAGTATGGTGACAATACACACACTTTGATAGACCGGTCTCAATACAAAGGCGCCTTTCTGCCGGGCTATACGATTGTCCAAGAAGATGACCCGGTCAACTCAATTTTGTAAGTCTACTCCTTTCTTTTACTCTGTATGGAAATTCGTAAAATGTATTTTTAACTACACTAATTGTTCAGCAATGTTAAATTATATGTCATGTTTGGTGAACTCAAAGTGTGTCATTCTATCTCTAGGGACGTAATATTGTATAAAAATCCATTATTTCGCTAGGAAATAAATGTGACTTGAATTTAGAACACGAGTTTGCATCAAAGAGGTCATGATTCGACAATCGAGCCAGAAAAAAGAAAAAAAAGTCTGTAAATAATAAATATGTACTTAGTTTTATGATTGGATTTTTTTCTTTTGTCGCCACATTTCATTGCCTGTTCGGTGGAAGACAAAAAAAATCTGTTTTTCTGTCTGATTACCGAAATGTTAATGCTTTCTACTAGTGTTTATCATAAACTTTTAAACTGGCAAGTATTTTGACTTGACTGTGCCAGAAGTAGGGTAATGTTTTTTTTAATACTTGACTTATATGGTTTCAGACCAGAGACACTCCTGATGCACATTGACCACGTGGAAGGTAACATGGAAGATGGAACCTTGGAAGACGCCGCCTCCTGGTATGAAAAGCATCTGAACATGCACAGGTAATAAATCGTTTAACTTTTAGTAACTAAAAACAATGACATTTCTTAACATACCTTTTTACGCAAAGCTTTAGGAACTAGGAATGTTTTAACCATTACAGAAAGCATAATCTTTTGAATGATTTAAGTTATTATTAAGTACTATAATAATTTCTTGATCGAAAAGTTGTCTGGAAGAGATCACTTCTAGCGATAAGAATGCCTTTTAAAGAGTTTTTAACAAACCTATTTTATGGCAAATCAGAGTTATTTATCTTATGCATTAATTAATCAAATTGAACAGCGAACTTATTAATTAACTAGCTTTTGCCCGCGACTTCGTTCGCGTGGACTTCAGGTTCGTCCCGTCTAGTAGCGCAAAAAATGTGTTTTTTTACGACCTCACATTAGAAACCTCAAAAATTGTAGCCTATATGTTATTCTGATGTATAAGCTATATTGTGGTAAAGTTTCATTCAAATCCATTCAGTAGTTTTTACGTGAAAGAGTAACAAACATCCATACATCCATACATCCATACATCCATACATCCATACTTACAAACTTCCGCCTTTATAATAGTAGTAGGATTACAGCTATCAAAAGACTAATCGGCTTTCGACAAATAAATAAACAAGGTTTGAACTACTGTTTAAATGTTATGCGCCGTGAAATGTAAGAGTATATGACACTTATGTCATTTGACTAGATTTATGTTGATTTTAAACTAGCCATATTATATTTAAACAGTGGTCTAAACCTAGTTTAATTAATCGTGGTAAGGCTGTTTTTCCGCTATCGGGCATAATCGTAAGCATTATGCATGTTTATAATTAAAAAAAAATACAAATCAAACTATTAAGTTTGTTAATGTGTACATAATCAATAATAATAAAAATCAATAATTTATAAGATATTTAATTAATGAAATTTAAGATTACTTTTATAATTTTCAGGTTTTGGTGCGTAGATTACAAGCACGACATTACACCATACTCATGCATTAACTCAGTCTCCGTCATAAATAAAGAAGAAACTGTTCTTGTACGTATACATTTTATCCTCATAATAATAATATTACAATTAAAACGTTTATCATTACGTGTAACTTTAAATTTCCGGTAAAGTGATGGGGAAAATATATGCATGCCGCCATTTTCCGTTAGTTCGGACCTATACAGATAGATGGCGCTGAACGGCCTTACATCGCGGCATGTTAGCGTTTTTCCGGACAATGACCACCTCCTTTACAGTATGGTACGACATCGCTTCTCGGCCTTTTGGCTAAGATCAAAGTGTAGTATCTGTTCTTTTCAGCTTAATATCTGAAAGTTCCCTCACTGAGGGACCAGTATATTAAACTGATTTTTGTAAATCGACGGGATGTTCGGGGCTCGCTCCACTCCCGTCACGGGTCGGCCCGGCATTGCAGTGCCGCCGGGATCGGCCCACATAAATCCATGAAATTCTTTACTGAGTAACCTGCAGAATGTGACTAGTGCTAATGATAAATGTTCGCTGCTTCTTTCAAAAATCCAAATCCGCGAGGTCCCCGCAGCGAACTAAAGGGCAGGGGTAGTTTTTTTTTTTAAAGAAACTAACTACATTTTACCCTGAACTTCTGACTGACACACATTCAATTGATGAATTTTGGGTATGATAGTAAATACCTAAACGTCGTACCTATAACATTTTGCAAAATTTACATCTCAGCATTTCAGTAATTTAGATACCTTACTTAGAGCCGATATTAATTGTGATCAACTACTGAACTCCGTTTTGCAACAAAAAATAATCAGTGTGCCAGTGCTGAGGACTAAAACTTCAATTTTGACAGAAGTTATTCGCCATCAAGATCAACGTTCTACTCTCGGCTGATTCAGTGCTTACTCCGAATTAAGTGTCAGACGACAAACATAATTTCGTTAAAAAAAAACATTTTTACCCTATTTTTCAGCTATCGATGAACGAAGCAGCAAAAGGTCTCCGGCCCACGAGCAAAGCGTCGGAATTCGTGAAGGCGCTTGGAACATCGGGCGTCGAACATGTAGCTTTGTACACCGATGACATTGTTACTACGGTAAGGAAAATATCGTCCATACACAATCGACAAATTATAAGCACTAGTAAATCTATAATAAAAGAAAGTCATGCTAGTTACACCTCTATAACTCGAGGGCAGGAGAACAGATTTTCAAAAAAAAAAAAACCTTACCTAACCTAACCTAACCAGAACTTATTTAGATACTAGCGGTCCCAGCGAACTTCGTTTCGCCCCCAGCCCCGTCCCACCCCGGCCTCGTTTTATGGGAATTTTCTTTGCTAAATACCTCATGGAGCCCGAGATCTTTCCAATGAATGCAAAACCGTGGAAATCGGTTCGTGCGTTCTGGGGTTATAGCGTCAGGAAGAAAAACCTGACTATAGTAGATTGAGAAGCACGCGTTAAATAGATTGTATACTCCATACGAAAAAATATGACTGTCAGTTCTTATTTACATAACGTAATAATTTTCATAAAAATTAGCTTATTGACTTTTAGATACACTGAAAGCTACTATAAATAGACGTGAAAACGTGATATTCATCTACACTTCGTTCGAATGTCATATGTTTCCTATAGTTTTTTTAGCATAATGCAACGGCGTCTATTGACTATCGTTGGTTTGAGTACCTACTGTTATTTTGTTTATCAATTTTATTCATCTTTAATATTTTTATTTTCAGATGAAAAACCTGAAGGCGCGTGGAGCTGACATCCTAGTGTTTCCGCCGACTTACTATGACGTCATAAAGGAGAAGCTCAGAGAGAGTTCTCTGAAGGTACAGAACTAGTAAATTAATAAAGTTGTAAAACAATTTCTTGTTACTTATGTAACCAACCTTGAAGTAATTTTACTAAAGATGTTGCTTGACAATGACATTCTTCTTTTATTTTAACTTTGAATTTGTCCTTGCGTTGAATTAAAACTTTTCCTTTATAACCTTACTAGCGGCCCGCCAGCGACTTCGTACGCGCGTAATAGTTTTACTCCGTTTGGTTCACATAGATAGATCGTAGCAAAAATATTTATAAGCCTATACGCATTAAACTACTTCTATAGCCTTCCCTCATAAATTAGCTGTCTAACAATGTAGCTAACATATTTTATAACCGGACCAATAGTTCCTGTTATTAGCGCGTTCAAACAAACAAACAAACAAAAACATCCAGTTTTTAAATATATACGTAAAAATGCGTAAAGATAAATGTTATATTTTATAAACACACAACACGCAACCCGGTTTTTAATCTGGATAAACTTACACGGGGATAATATCTTTTTATTTTACAACGAAATGGAAATACTTACTACGCCTATCGTCAATCGTATATTTCTTTCGAGAGCTAATGAAAAAACCAGGCTATACTCCGTGCGCTTACACAGCATCACGCCACATACAGGCTTTGGGAGAAGGAAATTCCTTCAAGTCTTCTCCCGCTACCTTAAGAGTTTGAACTTGAGCTTTGTTTATAGTCATAGCGAATACTCTACTTTCTTGAATTCAAATCGTGAATTCAAAGGGTTAATTCTATGTAGGGATCTACCCATCATCATCATCATCAATACCCAAAAGCCGTCCACTGCTAAACATAGGCCCCCACGAAGTTTGCAAAAAAAAAAGATTGGACACCCTTCGACCACAGAAACAGCGTTGAATGTCCACCGATAATATGAACAGACGACCTGCAATCTACACTGTACACAGACCGCTTGATACCTACCCTGTTTAACACAAAAAAATATTATTTACTGTTTTAAGGAATAAAATCTCTTCTCGAGCTTTTTCTCAAGAGCAACATCAATAACAAACATGTGTCAAAACATTGTGTCTCAGACATGTCAAATGATTGTCAAAAATGATATACAAAATATTTTTATCATTAGCACTAAAGAGTTTTGATATCAGCTTCGAAGAAAATCACCCCCTGAATAACTTTGTCACCCTTTTTCACCCCCTTAGGAGATTAATTGCAATAAAATATAAAATAAATCTTCCGTCAATTCTGTAAAAGAATGTGTATGCAAAATTTGAAGTAGATTGGACCAAGGGATCACGTTGTTCCATACAAACTTTGCACCCCTTTTTGACCCCCTTAGGGGTAGAATTTCGAAAAATCCTTTCTTATCGGATCCCTACGTCATACAAAGAACACACCCTCCCAGTTTCAGGTTTCTACGATCAGCGGTTTAGGCTGTGCGTTGATCCATCAGTCAGTCAGTCAGTCAGTCAGTCAGTCAGTCAGTCAATCAATAAGTCAGTCGTTCAGGACAAAGCATTTTATAGGTATAGATAATATTACTTTAGACAAAGCAAATTCGTTTTTCTATAAAAAGACTCACCAAGCAAGTAAAATTCTATAGGATTTGAGAGCGAGACCATTCTTGTAAAAAATAAATAAAGCGATAGTTTAATTACGATTATGTAGTCTGCAATAATTTCTTTAAGCTTAAGTAGTTATTTGTCTATTTTAGTTCTTGGGTACGTTTAAAATCGTATCAAATAATACTGGGACATACACAAAATATAAATTGGAAGAATGAAAAAGTGTAATTTTTTTTAGAGTTAGCAAATTAACTCTAAAAAAAATATCACTTTTCATTCTTGTGTGTGTATAAAAATAAGTCACTTACAATATGGACATATACGCTTCCTTTCCTACACTTTCTCAAACCATAGAAAAATAGGAATTATCATAACAGCCTAAACTTAATTCGATATTATTTACAGGTACAAGAAACGATCGAAGAGTTGAAAGCCAACCACATCCTCATCGACTTCGACGAGCGAGGCTACATGCTCCAAGCCTTCACCAAGCACGTGCAAGCCAGGCCCACGGTCTTCATCGAGATCATCCAGAGGAACAACCATAGGGTAGGTGTAAAAAGTTTAATTTTTAAGGAGATCTTTTCGTTTGTATGGGGAAAATGCCAACACCTTGTAAATGACACTAAAAATTGCTTTTGTAAAGATTAATCATTTTTAAAATGATTTTTGTTCGTAAAATATTCAATTTTTGGTACCAAGAAACCGTATAAACTTCTTCTTTTCAAAAAAGGAGGTTCTGTTTGACCTGTATGTTTGTCTACGGTTATCTTGCATTTAACTGCACCTTTTAAGTATGCTGTTTTAAAAACTTATCCGATACATTTAGGAGAAGGTTTCACAATGTCCACATAAGTAACCAGTAACGTTATCTATCAATTACTTCATACGAAATGACGATCCATATTTGAATTATACGTTGGTTAATGATAATTTGTCTTTGGTAAATAGGCCCTAACTAATTATAATGAAATGAATAGTATGACTGATGAAGGTATGTAAAAACTATAATTTATTTTCAGGGTTTCGGTGCTATGAACTATAAATGGGTGTTTGAAGCCATCGAGCGTTTAGATGCTGCTAAAAATCAAGAAAATGACGGAACAAATGAAGACAAGGCCTAAGGATAAAGAATTAGTGATTTCCTTATTTTCTTTGCTGTTATATCTTATTTAGAATTATATAAAATCAATGTCAAAATACGTGAAAATGTATGCTCTTATATGTTAAATGGTAGATGACAAATAAATAATCTTTGTCTTTTAATAAAATAATTTCTTTAGTAAGAAGTGTTTTAATTAACCCGTAAAATTTTCTATCAGGTCATTAATACATTTTTTTTATTATTTTTTTATTTGAAAGAAAAGAGCAAATATCTCAGAAACCAAAAACTAACGAAATTTTGCCCCCCTTTCTTGAACATACCCCCAGTAAGTCACCGAGACCTAACATAATCTGACTTCAATAACCCTCTTTTTTGAATTTGCCACAGTCGGTTAGAAGCAGTAGCGAATACAGACATTTGAGAATATTATTATAGGTTTTTTTTATTTACTTTAAACATTTATTTTTACGCATTTCTTTTTTGACAGAAAAGTGCAAATATCGCCGAAACGGTGCGTCATAGCCAAAAACTAACGAAATTTTGCCCCCCTTTCTTGAACAAGTCACCGAGACCTAACATAATCTGACCTCAATAAATAACCCTCTTTTATGACTTCGTCACTGAATACCTATATAATTAATATATTCGATTGCGTGTTGTCTGATACGTTTAGTAAGTCCTAAGATCTATATGGTAGTTCGAATTTGATGGAAAACCAATTTTGCTTGCTTACCTTTAATAATGGTTGAGGATCATTTATATAAAAATCAAACATCTGAGTCGATTAATAAAATATTTTCTTTTATTCATTTATTTTATTCACATTATATTTACATAAGATCGCATATCATTACAATACAGAGTATTTTATTCATTTGCACCTATTTATTTAGTATAAAATCTATTTGTCGAAGGTAAGGCACCTTATTGGAAGCTTTTATTGAGACAATCTCTGGCAGGTCGAATTCAAGGAGCGGTTCCGAAACATGCTCACAATACATTAAAAACCAAAATACATATTAATTTAAGGCCAATATTGCAATAGCAAGCGAAAAACTAGCCATTTAGGGATGTATCTTACAAATGTATGTTGTAGTCAATAACGGAACTGTACCTTAAACATAATCTATGACAATGAAATACATATTTCCAAATCAATACAAACAAATCAGCCTAATTAGGTATTATGTACAAACTATAGGTAACAAATTCAATAAAAACACTACACAATAATTTAAATTACGATTATTTTTCATACTTAATTTCTCTGTGATTTTTCGACCGCAAGTTCAATCCATTTAAGAGTTTGTTTAATAAAAATCATTTACATAGTACATGCTAAAAAATCAGATAAAAAGGACTAGTTACTGCTCTTAATGGACTTCACTTTCAGAAATCGCCATGTCTTCCATCAGTACGATTATTATAAACAGATAACAACTTAACGTGTACTATATTTACAAATGACATACGTAAGTAATTTACATGATATAGTTTAGGAAATGCATGCACTTGTAACAATGGTGCAGTATACAGAAATAAGCAAGATAATTTAATGTATTTTGGTATAACTATTTCCTTAAATGCTATTTAAATGAAACTAAGGAAGCAGCTTTAAATATAGGATACATGAATTAAGATAGAAGTTAGAAATACGATAACTGTGATTAAAAGTGCATTAAAATAAAGTTGCATGAAATTCGAAAACTTGCCATGCATACAAACAAAATTACCATTTTAACGAAAGAGTTATACCAATTTAGTTTCAACATCGCTATTATTATGCGTTTTGTAATTAAATAATTAATTGTGATTATTACTACTATTTTCCATTGGTAACTAATGCGTTACACTTCATTACAAAATTTTAAAAATAAACTTACATTTACATAAAATAAAATTAACGAAAATGGGGGGTACATTTACAAAGATTATAGTAGAGGAACACAAAGCGCTTATAAATATAATAAAAATTAAATATACATTGTGGTAATTTGGTATACCGCGGGCTGCACCGTGTGATGCGACTTTAAATGTATATTTGAGATCAATACAAGAAGATTCACAAATGGACCATTTTCACCAGACATGATTTGATTTGTCTGAAAACTTTACGTTTACTATCGGTCCTCAGTCATTGTTTAAAATCTAATAGTATTTTTGAATTCCATTATTTTCATCACTGGCTACGACAAGTGATAATGTTATTGTTGTTAAATTATTGTGATATTTCTATGTTAGTACCTAAGTTAGATTTTATGAAGATATGATTGAAGATTCCTCACTGATTCAGTTGTTTATTATATCACTGGGCTCTATTAGGTATAATTTACAAATTGACATTGAAATTAACAAAAGTGAATTTGTCTTGGTTAAAAACTTCTAATAACACGTTCCGGGACAGTGAACGCCTACAGGCATGAAAACAACAAAACATCTATTGTGTCTGGAGTAGTGTCCCGGAACGTGTTAATAGTATACACACAGAACACTTTTTCTAATGTTCCTATTTTTCCAGTTATTCTATCTAATCAGTCCTCATCACTCTATGCTCCAGATCTTTTCACAGTGTTTCACAAAAAAGTATCGACTTTTGACTCATTTTCTTACATAAAAATATTCACAATCACCATATAAAACTGTACCTCATCCCGTAATACATTCATCTAATGCCCACAATTTCAAGTTAGCATAAGACTGTTTGCTTAAACAGCCCTCAAATACCAACCTCTAAATGTCAAGAACAGTTTTACCAAAATTCATAAGCCAGACCTCATGAAACACCCCTGAGAGCGAGCATCGCACGTTGCAGCCCACTAAGAAATATAAGCCCATATGTCCCGTTCCAAAATTAGGGCAGTGTACCATACACGAGACAACCACTTTTTAAGTTATAACCTAAGTCCTAAAACATCAGACTGTATACAATTGAGGGCTTAATACACCTCCCTGAGGAACACCTCTGTGACTGGTTCCAAGCTTAAGATAAACGTCCTTATTTGTACAATCATTGAGTAACTATTGAGTACATTCTACAGTAAATCGTCGACTTACAAAAGCTTAAACAATTTAATAAATCTGTAAGGGATTTGTGATATGCGTTGTATTCTTATGAATTTCAATAGATTTTTAGTAACAAAACGCATAGCATTAAATGTTTTTTGATGGTCAAAAAATTATTATAGTTAGATGGAATAGTTACTAAACCATCAGTATGCCCTTACCTACGTATAGCCCTTGTTTAACGCACAACATAAAAAAATCTATCCATTGGTTTATCTGCCTACATAAACGCCTCTAGAACTCTAGTCTAGTAGATATTATCCGTAATTTAGAATCTCGCATTCTCGCTCCCACGCTCCGTAATATTCACATGCATATCATGGAAGGTTTGAGCCGAAAATGCTGATTACCCACAGATTAGAGTCCATACAAGAACAATTTGAATTCTATCCATTGCTTACTACAAAAATGCATCTGAAATCCTCGTGGCGTCTCACTCTAACCCAGGTACACCGTCTCATCCTGGCACAGACTACAGGCGTCTATCGTTGGATATCACAGAACTGCTGGCAGGTCGCGTCGACTAGATGGGCGCGTTCCACAGCCACCAAGCACCCCCCTGGGGCGACGAGGAGGGGGGCAGAAGGAGCCCCCACCCAGATCTTCTTGACGTCTTCTGAGGTGTGCTGCGCCAGTGGCGACATGTAGCCTCCTCTGGAAATAAAGAGAAAAGGAAAATTTAGTTTTGTAAGAGAATAAAACGGAATCTGATGGATAGCTTACGTTTTTTCTTTTTTTATAATCACGAGCTGGATTCGAACCAGCAACCTTTAGCTAACCGTCTTTAGCATCGTCGTTGGTAAAAGTCTTTACAATTGCTAAAGATGTTTTTTTCTGATGATTTGAACCACACCTTGTCGTTGCATAGCTTGGCCACTACCGCTTATTACGAAGGCACAATTATGTGCCTAATGAGTGGTATATCTCCAGTGGTCAATCAAGCTAGTCCATGTCTCTCTGGCAACTGTGTTACCATCTATATTCTTCTACCAGCTGATCTTATCTTAGCTTCCTATCAACGCCTGTCTTTAGCGACAGTCTAAAGAACAAATATGTAATGAGCGGTGTATCTCCAGTGGCCAAATTATAGCTGGCCACTCGCTGTCCAGCCACTGTATTGCTATCTAGATTATTCTACCAGCTGATATAAGAATGAAGAAGCGGCATGATGAAGCGCCCCTACCTTTATCAGCCTTACAGCAACGGCCATAAGCAAGAACCTTGCCGTTGTAGCTGGCCGCTCACTTTATTGTCTCCTGTTAGAATCTTGACCATAAGATGAAATGTTACGCCGTGTATACATACCTCAGCTTCCTATCAGCGTGCAAGAGCGCGTCCGCTTTAAGCAACCTTACAGCAACAGCCACAAGTAAGAACAGGATCAGCGCTCCGCACACGGGCACGGCTATCGTCGCCGCCTTGAACCACACTTCACCGTTGTAGCTGGCCCCTCGCTCGCTCGCCACTGCATTGCCGTCTGGAAAAAGAAAATTTGGTGGTTAGATTATCATCATAAATAGCCACTGCGTTGCAGTCTGTAAAAAGGAAATTTAGCTGTTATAGTAGTATTAAACACTCGTTTCCTCTGCGGCTGTAAAACATTCATGACCTAGGGAGTAAGCCGTGCGCGCACGCGCTTAGCGATAACAATGCAGTGTGCAGAGCAGCAGTACGCCTCCCCATAGGGTCTGTGAGCGTAAAAAAGAGATAAGAATGCGCTGTCGCAGTCCCATGTTTGATTGCCGCAGAGTAAGTGCTTAATACTACTATAGGTTTGTATGAACAGGTTGACAAAATAAGATAGAGTAAGATCCAAGTTGATCCAATAAGTAAAACAGCTCAATAGCAGGCCTGCTGTAATTGGTTACAGTGGACGGATTTCTATGGTCTAAGGACGAGTTTAGTCGCAACAGAGTTTAAAAAGTTAGAGTGAACAGGCTTCTTATGGGCGAGCTCGTTACATCTTCGACTCCGTCTTAGTCGCACTTGGCTTGGTCTGGAGTCAAGAGCAAATCCATACTAAATAAATAAAAAAAAATAGCTGGATCAATTGACAGACGCTAGGGTGCTGGAGCTAGAGACCCAAAAATCTGTGCAGGTCATCAATGTACCTATACTAGTCGATTTCAATATATTTTTCCATATTAAGGGGGGTCTTTTAACACGTTCCGGGACACTATTTCAGACACAATAGATGTTATATTGTTTTCATGCCCGTAGGCGTTCACTGTCTCGGAACGTGTTCAATTTATTTTGCACATAATTATACCATCAAAAAATGCCTCAACCCACTCTCTACAGGGTGACGCTATCAGCTGATTGCCTTCGCAGAAAGATGCGTCTGCACAGCGTACCAGGAACGCATGAACGGTAGCTGTTTATTGATGTAATGATTAATAAAGGCAATGATGCGATTGCATTTCGTGATGTCAGGGCGTTTGTATAATGTATCATTCAATGCCAGTATCAAAACATAGCACGTTATAGATTGGATAGTTATTGTTTTGTAATAAACAGACAGCGATGAACCGTTGTTGTATACCTTATTAATTTCAAGCAAGATAAGGGCTAGTAATGCTTTGAATTTCAGTAAAAAAGGCAATAGTTTATTACCATCATCATTTTACCACCGATGAGATTGCGGTCAAATGTCTGGCTAATTATAAAAAGACCCCTTTAAATTAAAGCGCCATGTAACACAACCTATAATTTTTCTATTTAAAAACTATAAATTTTAAGCAAATATCATAATATCCAACATCAGAGCAGTGTGTAACAGCCTTTAGGGCTCGACTGCATTGGGCATTAAGCACAATTGCATTCTTTCGACGATTGATACCGTGCACAAAAGGCTTTATAAGCAAATTACTGTGCATTCGGTACTGTACTGTACTGCATCTGTTATATAGTTACAACAAGCAATGAAATATTATTTACTGTCCTTACGGTATCTCTTTTGTCACACAAATTACATAATTCAGATCTGGGTTTTTTATAGCTTAATACGCTCAGTTAGGCCTAGCCACATCGCCGCATTACTAGATCCCGCAGAAAGCTCTGGTGCATTCCTAAAGTTGATAGAAACAAAATTGGTAGAAAATGGACTATGACTGACAGGTCTTAGAACAGCAAACGGCGCAATAAGTTAAACTTTACTTAAAGTTATGTACAGTACACTAAAAAGCTATTTTAAAAGTTTACAAAAATGTCGAAGATATAGCCTCAAGCTAGCATTGCAAAGTCAACTTTTGCCTACAGTGTTGGTCGTTAAAAAATAATTACTTTAACCTAACTACTAAAAAACGTTACACGCAGCCAGAACGTTCACAAAGGCGCGTTTGTTGCAAGAACATACTCAGCATTTCCAATCTTCGAGCCGCTCATAATAAGGGCCCGTTTAAACAAATACATAAATACTTCGCGCTAGTGATGGCCTGGTTTCTATAATTCCGTTAATCGACTTTATCGATATGGATCAAATGAAAATCAGACACTAAAGCTTATCAAAATTGCGGTGGTAAACTTTTAGAAAAGCTTGAACAGCCGAAAGCTTTGATTTTTTAAGGTACAATTGTCGTTTGTTTTAATAAAAGGTATGAAACTTCTATTTGATAGAATGCTATAGTAATAAGAGCTAAGATCTGCTTACATTTAGTATTAGTACCGCATTAAAGTCAGTCTGAATTTCCCAAATCAAAAGCTCTAGAAATTTGATAACATGTAAGTAGTTTTAATGGCTTTTAAAGAACACGATTTTATAAAGGGTTACCATTATTCCGTTTGATATTTCAAATCATTCTTACCGATTTCACAAATATCGAAATCGATGCTAATAAATTTCAACATCACTACTCGCCTCAAGACGAACGGCTTCGAACAGGTTCTTCGCTATTTATACTGGTTGATTAAGAGGGAGCTCTCAGGATTTGCTAAAATATACCCTAAACTTCGCCAGTAAGGTTGGCAATAACTTGCGCGGGAGCCTGGTTAATTCCCAACAAAAGAGCTAGATGGAATAACGCTAAAACAATTGCACATCGCTGGTGCAGCGGCCAAATACGCTGGGAAGTTATTAAGAAAGATAAATACCTATAAAATATATCTACTAGTGCGTTGCACCAAGCTCGTAATACGTAGCTTTTACTCAAAACAAAAACAGTTAATCAATGTAGCGAGCTCATAAATAAAAGCAACGTCATGTGTAATGGTCACCATTTTCCTCCTCCAAAGTCCTACCTTCCTAACACAAATATGTCAAAATTTACCCTTTAATAACCTATGTCACAGCTTAAAGACAAAAGATGCTGTGCGACCAATTATTGTTAACTATAACTTTATCGATTTCACGAATCTTAATTTAACGATAACGATTACACGAAACTTTTGTGCAACCCACTCAAACAAAGCCATAAAATACACCTATCGTTCTAACAAACATAAATATCCGATTGAGACTTTAAAGTGAACAGGGATTCATAGAAATTAACTGCATATCTGCAATCAACAGACGTAATTGTGCAATGGCATCAACTCCAGTCAAGATAGTGAGGTATCAGATATAACATTTTCCTATAAAATAGGAATCTGATAAACAAACTCAGCGTTCATGGAAATAGAGATTCATTATAATTGTAAAGACTATTATTGTGCATATTAATAAACTTGTTGGAAGATAAGCTGACTGTCTACTTGGGTTGTCGACTGATTATAATATCGAAAGGACGCTATCCTCTAATAAATCAGATACGATAAATATTTATTAGCATCCTTTGTTTTGATGCAAAATTATTGCAATTTGTCTTTATGTACCCACTATGGCCAAGTTTAAAACATGTCAATCTTATCTATTCAATAAAATATAGTGTCGTGATGTAGATACGCGTAGATCTTATAAGTACTAATAGGTCTTCTAAAAAGGATGTATTTAAGGGTGCATGTATAGAAGATAAGTACATGTCATGTTTTTAACTTTAAGAGTTACGTTAAAACCCTGATAGTAAAACTTTATCGCTAATTAATAATAGTCCCCCTAGCCGATTTCGACTACGGTGGCCAGTCAGAACGACTAACCAACTGCGCGGGACATTTTATAGTGCACAAGTGTGTGCGCAAACACAGGTGCACTCTCTATTCCTTTCACTCTCATAACCCGATGGGACAGCAATCTGACTCGACCGGAGAGAGATCAGGCGCAGGACCAACGGCTTACATGCTTTCCGAGGCACGGGGGTAAAACACCACTAACTTCCAAACTCCGGGCTTCCCTGAGAATTTCTGAACAGAAAAACCCAGGTACATATTTTTGGCCCGACCTGGAAATCGAACCCGGGACCTCTGGCGCAGACGTCGCTTTAAAATGTGTATCCGCTGCGCCACTGAGGCTAATTAATAAAAACACAGCGTCTGACTGCGAATTCTTTTTGTCGCAAATAAAAAGCCTCAACTTGGTTAAGCACAGCCTTTAAGAGTTAAGATCTTTAGCCTTACTCATTAGGCTACGTAAAGGCTACCGAGGATTTAATGTCGCCATTTCAATTTACTTCACGGTCTTCTATTTTAATCTATAAGTTAATTATAATAAATAAACGTAGCTCCTTACGTCTTTTTTGTTACAGAAAAATGTTGAAGTAATTAGTAGATTATCTCGTAATTTTTTCGTGTAATGTTTTATTGCTATTCGTGTAAAAAAACAAATTTTATTTTTACTACATGTTTTTCATCTACACTATTTTCCACAGTCTCATAAATTCATAATTCACAGTATTTAGAATTTTATAATTACAAGCAGACAATTTGTGAAAACGCAAGTTAGTGTGCAACGAAATGAATATATGCTTGTTTTGACAATTAACAGAAACAATAGCTAGCTTTTCATAATTTTCATTATTATGAAAGTTCTGAAGCGCAAAAGCGGTGCTATAACCACATGAGTCAGTGTTTACACTAGTGGTATGCGATACTACAACATCTTTGTTCGCGGAAACTGCGCGAGAGCACGCTTTATTGGATTCCATCAATAACAGTTGAATATCGATAAGACTTGTGTATGACTATACAGGGTGTTAAAAGCATTCTAATGATTTTACCAAAATGTTTCAGCTAAAAGTATTATAGAAGTGAAAGTTTAGAGCAAGCTAGCTTAAGGTTGACACGTACTATCGAGGTCACCACCGATTAAGAGTCAAAATCGCTTGCACCTCGTCATCTTTGTTTGAATTGACGCTTTTTGTGTGGTGTGTGCTATTTTTGTTCGAAAGTGCTAAAGCGGCAGATACCTCGACATTACCTATGATAATGGAAATCCTATACATGTAACTAAATATGCTAAAGCAAAATATGGTGCTGCTGATCTTAGTTCTTTTTAGGTATTTCGGACATATAAGATTGGCTGTTTTTTATATCGGTAGCAAAAAAGTTTTCATATATTTGCACAGTCGAGGTATGTTAAGAGGAGACTTTCCAAACCACCCCGTATATCTGTGATGTAATCTTGGAAATTGTTATTCATACATTTTGATGAGGTAATCTAGATTAAGGGCCTTGTGTGTATTCTCGGGAGTTTACATAACGTTATATTCGTATACCGTAGGGCATTGCGGAATATTTCGCATAATTTTATGCGATCGATCATGTTGTGACAAGTATAATGCGCTTTGCTGATTTGACAAGCATTTGACATTCGATACAGTTATTTTTGATAGGGTGAGATAATAGTATGGCAGTGGTGGTCAAACATATCTTAATTTTACAGTTATCATGGTTTTCTCGACTATAAAGTCAAACAAACACAAAACAGAAACTCAAAACAGTAGTTTTATCTAATTATTTATGAATAATAAATTATGTTATTCCCAATTTCAAACGAGAATATAAACGCTCTGATTGTTCAGGGTTCAAGATCAGTTTGTTTTTAAAAGGATACTATTGTAATTATTTGCTTTGACTACAATTATCAATATAACTTATGGCACTTCTAACCTTGAAAACTTTACACATAATTCCCAATATTTTTTTATTCAATTATTTATACAAGCACGTGAGTAATACGACACGAGTAAGTATTTCAAAACAAAAAAAAATATTGTTACTCTTATAACAATAACTTAACTTTTTGCGTTACAAACTGCAACCGTGTCGTTCAAAACCACAAACAATTATATGCATGCTTTGTTGAACAGGTAATTGACATGCATAATGTGCCCTAATTACTTCAGTAGGACCTAACTTCGCTATAACGTACTTACTAACTCAGCTTCTGTGAACTACAATGTGTAAAACATAATTACAGTTCACACAAAGTATACCGTATGTGCTTAACAACAGAGTTAAGATTGCATACGCTCGGAGGTACTGATTAGTGTTTAAGTGTAAATTATGAACGTATTTGATGTTATTATCCACCAACATTCAATTAGGTTACGTTCAATTCCAAGCTGAGGAAATTTAATGTTCTAGCCTTGCTAGGTAGGTAAATGATAGGCACTTAGGGCTGTTACTTACAACAGTAAAATATCAAAGGTCGATTGTAAGTCGCGGATTTAGATTATCCTAACTGACCAATGTATTTTATTTTCGTAACACGCCTCTCTAAATTTACTACTAGTCATTAAACATGTTATGACTTCAAAAAATATAAATAATATTTTACGCATAATTTACTGTTATGCTTAGTTTAATTGAAAATGCAAATAACTTTTGCTAGATCAATAAAAAGAGACACTCTTTTTTTCTTAGGTATCTATCTATCTACCTATAATATGATATTGTTGCGACTTTTTCTGTCAGTGTGTTTTAACTTACAGATAACGCCATCTAGCGCTTGCATCATCATCTTCGGTATAAGGGTTACAGTCTATTTTTCATGTCGAATATTGTAAACAATCTTTTTTATACCATCTTATATAAGGTCACCTCGTTTTAAGTGATAATATTTTAAGGGCAGATTCAGAAAAATAAATGAAACATTTTTTGTAAGTAAAAAAAATATTTTTATACGCTAGTTTTCGAGAAAATGACCTCTAAACATGTAGAAAAAATACTAAAAAAAAACACCCCGTGTCGCGTGTTGCTGAGCGGCGCTCTCGGTCTTTGTAGGCAATGTCAAACGCGCCGCCAATCGCCGCCGCGTTGCCTACACGTGTCGCGGCCGCTCCCCCGCACCCGCCCCCGCACGCTCGCCGCGCGACCGACGCGCGCGCGAGCGAGTCAGTCTGCCAAAAAAATTCGCCGATTGAGTTGTGTGCGCGCGCGTCCCGACGTGCGCCGTGCGTCGTGCGGAGCCCGGGCCGGGCGACCGGCATCAAGAAGCTTCCCGCCGCGCCGCGCCTCGACGTGGCACTTCGAGAACGACGTGCTGGATTGTTTTCACCGGCATCGCGGCACCTAGTACCAAACACCGCCCGCAGACGCTGGATATGGCGGTTTCTGCACAACGAAGGCCTCCACCTTTATCACATGAGGGTCTAAGATTTGCTGCGGGCGCGGACTACGCGCCGAAGGTCGAGCAGGGCCCTGTTTAATAAACATTACAATCCGACAATTTTGTAAATAACTTACATATTTGTTAAATTTTATTACAAGTGCTGTTCAATAAACCTTACAAATATGTAGAAAATCTACAAGTAAAAACCTTACAAATATTGTAATTATAAATGCTGTTTAATAAACGTTTACATATGTAGAAAACGCCTGTAGAATTCGATGACAAAATTGTAGTTACAAATTTGTAGTTGTAAGTTACAATTTACATAATATGTAAGATTTTGTTGGGGTAGATTTCATAAATCATGAACATTTAGTGGCATTGATTTATAAAAGTACTTTCTTATTTGTTGAATTTGTAACGAAAGTCATGGGCATAGTGACAAAATATTGATTGTGAGAATAAGGATATTTTATTCGGTGGGTTTAGTGAAAAACTTACGTACGATAATTTTAAAAATAAAAATATTGGAGATTTTTTAAAAAAAGACCCTAAACTTTTACAATTAACTGCTAGTAATGGCCAATTTTAATGATAAGAAAAGTAAATACTCACTTATAATAAAAATTGGCCATTATTAGCAATTAATTGTAAAAGTTTAGGTTTTTTTTATAGAAAAACATAATAAGTATTTTTTTAAACAGCGAAACTTCGTTTATGACAACCATGGCTCAAATTGTTTCTAAATGCTTTATACTACTTTCGCCTCTAAGCTTTGCACCCATCTTCAAGTCACCCTCCCCTGTATTATTATCTTTATATTTATTCAAAATGTCTTTATTTGTTAGGTTGAGGCAAAATTGTAAAGTTCTGACACAAGGCGAGTCTACCTGTCGGAATTGTAATACAATTTACAAAATATGTAAACTTGTAACTACAATTATGCGTTCAATAAAGCAGTTTTCCCTACAAATATGTAAATTGTCACCTGTAGAGAGAAAATGTTTATTGAACAGAAACTTGTAAAATTTTAGCTACAATTCTACAATTTTGTAGATTTTCCACCATGGTAAATTTGTAAGTTGTATTCTTTATTGAACAGAAACTTGTAGAATTGTAGCCTGTAATTTACAATTACAATTTACAATTTGTAATGTTTATTAAACAGGGCCCCAGCTCGAGCTCGAGTCCTCCCGTTGACTACTGCGCAATTACACGTTTACGCGGCAGGGATAACGTGCACAAAAACAACACAATGCTGCAGTTATTCGCCTTCATTTCCAGCATAGATTTAGTGCATACGTGTGTGAATGAACAGTGAATCCCATGATGTCCAGTGTAATAAAGCCAGTGCTCGTGTCGTGATAGCTAGATTGGTCATTGGCTGGCTAGTGCTTGCTTCGGCAATCGTAAAATAAGAAGTTATTGTGCAAAATAGCACTCAAAATAGGCACGAGTTTTGACTGTAAAAAATCTCTCATGTCGTTATTTTTTCATGTTAAATGTTATCGCGGCCGATAAATAAAGATGTACGAGTATTATTATTTCAAAACCAATGTAAAAATAAATAATAGAATCCTAGTTTTAATTTACATAATCGTGAAATAAGATTTGTATTCACATACCTATCTGTAATGAAACTGAGCAAGTGCAATGAATGAAAGTTAAAACAAATAAAGATTTAGGTAAGTTTCTAGCTGATTCTAGGATGTAATCGCGTTGCGTTGCGTGTGCCTGATGTTATGTTTTTTACGGTACCAAATAAATAAAACTTAAAACGAAACTGTGTTTTATTTACTTACGCAATTTTTAGTGCATATCCACTGAATCAAAGCGAATCAGTAGTTAGGTACTCATTAGGTAGGTAAAACTAAAAACATCTGTTTAACGTAGATTTTGTGAGATTGAACGCAGTCAGGGCCCTGTTTAATAAACATTACAAATTGTAAATTGTAATTGTAAATTACAGGCTACAATTCTACAAGTTTCTGTTCAATAAAGAATACAACTTACAAATTTACCATGGTGGAAAATCTACAAAATTGTAGAATTGTAGCTACAATTTTACAAGTTTCTGTTCAATAAACATTTTCTCTCTACAGGTGACAATTTACATATTTGTAGGGAAAACTGCTTTATTGAACGCATAATTGTAGTTACAAGTTTACATATTTTGTAAATTGTATTACAATTCCGACAGGTAGACTCGCCTTGTGTCAGAAATTTACAATTCTGTGCCTCGACATAATAAGTAAAGAAAATCGAAATAAATATATGAAAATTACATATGTAAATATAAACATTAACTATTCCAATAACTTAAAAATCTACTTAAGATGGTCCTTTTTTTAAAAATTTTCCACGTTGTATCACGTAGGTATTTCCAGTCTTTGTTATAGATGCTTAATGATTTTAACTGTTCAGCAATGTCTTTCCATTTTTTTAATATCCTTATTCTCATATATTAGAGACAGAATCAATATTTTGTTACTATGCTCCATGACTTTCGTTACGTATCAAACAAATAAGAAAGTACTTTATAAAGCATTATGCTACTTAATATTTATGAATCCACCCTCGTTAATTAAAAAAATAATTGACAGCAAAATCTTACATTTTATGTAATTGTAACTTACAACTACAAATTTGTAACTACAATTTTGTCATCGAATTCTACAGGCGTTTTCTACATATGTAAATGTTTATTAAACAGCATTTATAATTACAATATTTGTAAGGTTTTTACTTGTAGATTTTCTACATATTTGTAAGGTTTATTAAACAGCACTTGTAATAAAACTTAACAAATATGTAAGTTATTTACAAAATTGTCGAATTGTAATGTTTATTAAACAGGGCCCTGGTCATTAATTTTTAACAGTTTAGGTATGTATTCTTTTTAAAAGTTTACTCGCACATAAGCTTTGTTATTATCAGCAGGAATTTATTAAATAAAATTCATAATAAGGTAGCTACTTCCAGTTTATCATACCTAGTGTTTTATGCCTACGATGAATGAACACATACCTACTTAAGTTGAGTTTCTGTCTCAGTTTATTTATCATAATAGGTACCTAACCAGCTGTTAGTGTTTAGTCAGGTGTTTAGGGATCTGATTGCAGTAACAATTAGTTTGTAGGTACACTGAGATACTTTGATAAAGGTAGGTAATCGGATGCAGTCTGCTGATGTGGGGGGGTCTAAAAAATAGGCGCGCCACGGTGCCCCCCTCCCGCTCGCGGTCATTGCACCGGCGCTACATGAATGAATGAGATAGGCATTAAATGAAAGAGACGAAAGATGATGTCGCGTGTGGGGATCTCTGAGAGTAGACAAGACAGGATGCTCTTTTTAATAATTATTTTTTTTGTTAGGAAAAATTAAAATGAAAATGGGACAGATTTTTTTTAAAAAAAATGCTTGGGTCCTATTTCTATGATATAGATAGATACTCTGTTAAAATATTATCACTTAAAACGAGGTGACCTTATATAAAATCGATTAATAAAGTAAATCAACAATTTGATTTAAAGATCTTAGTGTTCAACAACAAATTCCCTGTGTAGGTTGTGAAGTTCATGTTTATCTTATGTAAAAATGAATTATTTCGATAAAAAGGAATGTCAAGATTGTTTACAATATTCGACTAGCAAAAAAACGGACTTTAGTTAGTTATTAAATAATCTATTCTAAGACTTACCAGCATCAGTGCCCGTGAGGTTAAACCTCGCTGTCGACAGCGGACTGTCTTCATGGTTGCACATATCCCTGAAGCAGCAGAGAAGTAAAGAGTGCTCCGGCGAAGGTGGCGGCGCGCCCGACACTGGCGAGTTTTGACAGTGCGATAACGCCTCTTTTTCTCTGAAAAAGAAAAAAAATAACGTCACTTTTTTGTTTCGAATTTTGAGGACAGTGTTTGTGGCCAGTATTAGTGTGCTGAATAAAAGGTTGGATTAAAAATAATGAAAAATTAAGAATTTCCAATTTGATATTATTTTAAGTTCATGGATTACGGAATTTCCTAATTAACGTAATATTTGAAAACTGAAAAGCATGAACCTTTACAACACAGTTTTTCATGTTTATCTATTAAACAAACTTGTCGTTAAAGCCTTTATTATAAAATTCAAGTCAATTGTTTTTAGCAAAAGCACAAACTGTGAAGTTGCCGTGGTCGATCAAATGTTTTATTCATGCCATTTATTATATTCACTTCTCTAATGGATCAGATAAGTGCTTTAAAGGAGTCATTTTTTTTTTGGGCCCACTAGCATCGGTAACGTCTAATGATGAAATTCCAGCCTAAATTAATAACTTATTTTTTTAGACAATAAGACGAAAGATAACGTTTAAATGAAACCGGAATCTTAAAATCAAACTTAAAAAGCGTTGTATTGATTATTTTCCATCACGCCATTTCTCCTCAAGGCATAGATAACTATTTAGTATAGATCTTATGTTCAACAATACGTGTAAAGGAACGACGGGCTGGTTAATAACAAAACAATATCAATTATTTCAAAGATGAGATTTTGTTTAGATTGAGTTTTATCTACTTTTATTTACTTTAAACAATTGGAATCTCCGAAAAAATATTTTAATAGAATTTTTAAGATTTTTTGCATAAAATGGTTATCTAGTAAAGCCGTGGAACGGAACGCAACTCTGTCTTTATGTTTGACAGTTATCACTGACATTGACAGGAGTGTGGAGTCGTTTTTGTTTCGAATTGAGTGTTTGTGTTCTCCGGATTTTGCATTATTAAAACGAAACATAGACGAAAATGGCAGCAACAACAGCCCCTTTTTCACTAAACCGTTGTGTTAACTGTGCAGTAAGATTTCGACGGAACGTGCAAAGCCAATTACTTTTAGAAACTACAGAAAATGTGCGTCAACTTGTACGTGAGTGAATTTCTCGCGAGGTGAGGTTTTAAACCTTTTTATACCTTATTGTAACCCTACTACACCACGTATTATTCTCCTGTCGTACGTACCTTTCGTTTTCACAGTAATTAAACTCCTATACGCTTTTATTTTTCAGTTAAATCCACTTGATTCAGTTTGCTTGAACTGCTTGATTATATTACAAGAAAGTACTCCTCCTAATACAATAAGAAGATTTGGATATCGGAATATCTGTATTCCATGTGGTGCTTCTGTTTTAAGAGCACGGCAAACACAAAGTGTTTCCAATGACTCTGCAGAAAGGAACATTATTCTGCAGTGGATACCACCACACCAGGTAATTAAATTCTTTATTTACCGACCGAGTAATGGAATGTAATAAAAATTATATTGTTTGTTAGTCACATATTAGCAGGATTGCGTTCAATATGTTTACAAATAATTAATTAGCTACTTTTAAAATGACTTTTCCTTTTGTCTTATGGTTAGATAGCTTTGAAATAATTAAAGCAGATAATTGTATCATGATTTGCTGTAATAATTTTAATATTTTTTCAGGTGAATCGCTTGGAGAAACACCCCAAATGACTTAGCTACCTTCGTGGAAATGCACAATTTAAATAGAGTAAGTGTGCCATTTGCTAGCATTGATGGTAATCTCCCAGAGTTAAATAATTTTCCAAAACTTGCATTCTTGGATCTAATTCTCTTTGCCCTTGGGATTTACCAAATTAAACAGGCACATTCTTATTATGGGGAACATGTCAGAGCCACTGGAGAGTACAGCATAGAGGTGTACAGTCAACCTGCACATGAACTTGGTCTGAATAATTATCTTCTTCGTGGTAGGACACAATCAAGACACACTAGTCGAAAAACGTATTATACCTATATTCTTGTTGACACCAACCCATCAACTTCTAACACTAGAGCTGCACTTGCTGGATACTATTGCAATAGTCTGGTAGGCAGACGCACTGTCGGTTGTTGTGCACATGTGATGTCCATTGTGTGGTTTTTATCTTGGGCATGCTACCAAGATCAGGTCGAACCACCTGCATCCTTCTTGGATGAGGTACTGTTACTGAGAGATGATTTTGAAAATGATGAGGATTTAAATGAATAAATGTATTTTGATTTGTTATGCTATTTTGTTTTATTTTATAAAACCTGAACTGTATATTATGGCTACTTATATTTTTTATAGCGAAGAGGTGTGAGTTCGATTTCTAGCTTAGAAAAGTGCAATCTACCTTAACTCGGCTTTTAATATATGTTTCTATGACTATATTATAATATTTTTGGCTTAAATAGCATTGTGTATGCAAATAATGAAATAAAATGCATAAAAAGTTTTTAGGTTATGTCATTTACGTTTTGATGTATTTTCAAATATTCCCGTTAGACAAAGACATACTAATATTGCTAATGTTTTTAAGACATTACAAGGAACAATTTGATATATGTTTCATTACTAGACGTCACAATTTTATGGTGGGCCCATCCTCCATACAAGAAAAAAATGTCTCCTTTTTTGGTCTACATTGGTTTAATTTATTTCGTTCGTTACTTACAGCCCTATACTAAATTATTTTTTGTGCGCGTAGATATCGTCGTAATTCTGCGATATCTTGCAAATTATTTCTAGGTTTCTAGAATGTTTTAATGTGTATTGAATTAATTTCAACACGTTCTCATATTCAATGGTGGCGATTGGAATAAAAAATTGCGGTCGACCTCGATCAACGCGTTACTTTGTGAGGTGAGGCAGAAAAACTGCAATTTGTCTGTGTGTTTATGGCTGCTGTGTCCTTTAGGAGCTTGGTTTAAGACACAAGATTTAGAAACCTGAATAAAATATATGTTCAAAAACATCATGATCAATGATGTATAACATCTTAGTCTACCCCGTGACCACGAACGCTGTGTTCGAAACGTCGGGATGAAAAATCTAATAAATTATCGCGAAAATATCCGTAAATTGTGTTTTATTAAATGTGTATTATTGGGGTTAACTTCAGAAATAGGTATATCAATGACGTAGTTAGGATAATGTTTATTTGTCTTTTAATAAGCAAATATATTTTATTTTGGATCCGCTTTTATAAAAATACTGATAATATTCAGCTCAAGAAATTGGTATTGTTTGAGTTTTAGTCTGTATTTTTTTTTAACTATCAATGATTCAATCAGAATCCAAGGTGACAATTAAATACTTTATACAAAATGACGTACTGTATTTGAATTATCAGTGATTGTTTGTCGATGATGTACAAGTGATTGTCAGAAGTTTATTATTTGGACCACCCATATCTCATTGCAAGGTGGATTAATGGGTTACTCTGACAACAGCCACTGATGTCTGTCTGTCCGTTTGTTTAACTGCTATTAAGTTTTTATATAGCTAAGTTACGCGCCAGGTTCCGAGTTAACTGTTGCTTGAAATTATGGTTATTTAATAATGTTGAAGTTTTTGTATGACACACAATTATACAAGCTACTGGACTGTTATTGGTGAGCTTTTTTGTTTTTTTGGAACTTATCTTACATGAGATTTCGCATTTGACATGTTGATAATTATAACAAATCATTTTTTCTCTATTTATTTATTTCATCAAGCTATAATTACATTTTTGTAATATAATGTTATATGTCACTGTACAAACTTATTAATTTTTTTTATTTTTTATTTAGTATGGGTTTGCTCTTGACTCCATTTGCACTTGTTAAAAGCGAATAGACTGTTACAATTGGTTTATAAAAGTGCAATTTACATCATCGAGCTATACTTATTTCCTTTCATAGATAATAATAAATATATAATATAATAATAAATATCCTTGGACATTTCACACAGCGCCATCTGGTCCCAAACTAAGCAAAGCTTGTACTATGGTAACCAGACAACGGTTATAAACATACTTAAATACTTTTTTTTTTGTAAATACATACATATTATTCATAGAAAACACCCAGACCACTACAAACAGACATGTTCATGCACACAAATGTTTGTAATGTGCGGGGATCGAACCCGCGACCTCTGGCGCAGTAGCCAATTTCTTAACCACTGCGCCAAATCGGTCGTCAAATTGTATTATTGATTTATTCTTGATTGTATCAAGGAATGTATCGTTTGCGTTCTGAAAGATTGACGACCTGTTTCATAATGCCTGAATAAGTTCCCATTTAGCGTAATCTGTTCAATTCTTAAAATATGAAATGACGTTCCATATTTGTATTATTTGTTGATAAGTGCTTATAATATATCGATGGTGAAACTGGCCCTTACAATCTTAACACTTACACTTGCTTACACTACTACAATTTTACAATATTACTTGTAAGCTACACATATGCCGTAATGGCGAGCTTTAAAACTTGGCTCTTGACTACCACTATTCCGCATTCAACTTGTTTCCTTCCCAAATTGACTCTACCCACTACAGCCCTCTACAACAGCCTCCAATCAAATCATCTTCAAATGCCAACATTCAAGCTGTCAAGTCCAGTCAGCAATGTCAGTCAGGAACAAAATGGCTGAGGTGAAACGAGCTGAGAATCTACAATGTTGCTAAACCTATAGGCACTGTAACATCGTAAATCAGTATTGGTACGGACAGCCAGCAATTTATGGTTCCTATATTTATTTGCTTTATGGAACCAGTTGGTTTAACAAGAGTCAGGCTGCAAGAAGTTAGGATAACTTCTAAAGACAAAGAAATAGGAAACGCCATCGTTAAACCAAAGGCGTTTTGAAAAATTGTGGTTTAAGTCAGATAATTCCTTCAAATAAAAGAGTTTTTCTCCAACTGGCAGCAGAAAGCACAAATTGTGCACTATATATCACTTGAGCCAAATATTATTCTAAGTAAAAATATAATAAAAACATTATTAGTATCTAATCTATAAATAAATAATCTAAATGATCTAGTGTCTAAGATCCTTTCGCACTTCTCAAGTACTTGGTAAGTATGTACGCACAGTACCATCAAGTCTATTAGTCGCGATGAGTAGTCATTTATTTCGTGCATTTATATGAATATTCGTTATTGAATCTCAAAAACAGTACGTGCTGTCTAAACGTCTATCCAATGCTATTGGCTTATAAATTGGTGCTCACGCCGAAGATGGCGCTTACAAAGCACTCGGCAGCGCTAACTAGTACCTACTGACTGAACATGAGATTTATTATTCTGTGCCACGAGTGTGGCCAAGTATACACATAGAAGATCCGCTAGTTATTCACAGGACGGTTGCCAAATTGACAGCTGTCACTCAGCACTGAATAGATAGGTTTGAGATTCGGTCATTATGCTGGCAAGCACCATCTTCGTCTCCACGCACCTATACCTGCGCGTGAGCATACAAACTCGCTGTTTTGCGTTGCAAACGGCGCACGACCGCAGTTCTCACGCATTCACGAAAATTTGCATCTGATTAATGCTCGGGGATGTTTACTTGAATACTGAATATTTATTGATTGATTTGATTTAACATTTTATGTTTTTTTTGAAAGTTCACAGTATGCATAATATGTGAAGAAAGTCCACTCTTATAGCAGAGTAACGATAAAATTATCGGTGTATGATCTGTGGGTATTTCAGTCACTACGTACTGAAGATTAGGTAGTATCAAAATAGCTTTTATTTTCACAGAAACCGCATCAGCATTACTTTCACATTTACATCCTATTGAGATAAAGATTTTCTTTTACTGATAGTACGTACGTATTTATTTATCATTTGTCTTTATATGATCTTGAAGACTTGAACGAAAATATATAAAAATATGATTCGTTGTGCAATGATATGGCTCATAGAATTGAAATTGTGATGAATACATTTGCGTCAGGCTAAGTTATTGATAAGAAACTACATGTTACAACTTGTGTATATTTACCAACCATAAGTTGCGTACGAGATATCTACTGTGTATCGTTCGATTTCCTGATTCAGCTTATCAATTTGATTATAGTTGTTTATTTAAAAAGTTTCAAAAATATACTAATTGCAGCAATAAAAGTATGTTTGTTAGTTGTAAAATAGTTAAACAATTATGGTATCAATCAATATTCACAAATATACCCACAAAATTCTCGTGGGAACCGTGTCGGTCCGATTTAGTTTATTCCAAATATTTCGTCAGAAATTCAAATGTGCTTGTTTCGAAGAGTTGTCTTTTTGCCGAAGAGTTGAAGGAATGAGAGGAATTTTGGCCCTAACGATTTGTTTTCGGTCTATTTTTTATTGGTCTTCGTTTTAAGTAAACCCGGGAGCTGTTTTACGTTAATTAATTACTCTCTGCATCAGAGACATTCATTATCAAACAATGACCAGTCAGTGCCTTCTTTAAAATTCCAATTTCTTTTAGGATTTCGTCTTGCTAACTTTCTGAAATTACTGGAATAAATCTGCATGTTATTCGTTTTTCGACTTTACAAGACTCCGAAGTTCTCATGCGATTCGGCTTTGACCCACAAAAGGTTAAAGAAAACATGTGAGTATGCAAACATAAATTATCATAAATCTTAATATAATATTTATATCGCCATCCAACAGCATGTAACAGCATAAAGGCGTATCTTGAAACATAAATCGATTTGTGTTTCTTTTCTGATTCGATTGCAGACAAGAGCCCTATTTTAGAACCACTCGGTTGAATATGGTGAGTAATTTTCGTTCGGAAAATTAAAAATTTACGAAAATCACGCGAAATGTAGACGTAATTACCTACTCACAAAAATTAGTAAACTTTCATTTCATAACTCCCGTGTGGATTTTAAACTGGTTTTAATTCGGAATCGGACATTTTAACCAATGAATATCACACGCCATCTTGACACGCGAGTGATTCAAAAATAGGGCCCCAACACACACAACGGTATTTTTAAAGCACTGTACATATTAAATTATGTTAATTTTTTATGTATTGTGGCAGGTTTATTAGTGGATTTGAATACGCTACTTGGTTTTAAATACATATATTAAAAAAAAGGGTTTCTAAAAAATATTATATTAATATGTATCCACAACTGAACGAATCTAGTCACTTTAGTGACTCAACTTGAAGTCACTGAAGCATTTTCAATGGATTTACTTTCATCCCCCCTCAAAACATCACAAGCATGTTCTCGGCTTGTCATGGGTCTAAAAGGGATTATATTATATATATTTAATTAGTAAAACACATATAAAATGCGAAAATAATTCACATTATCTCTAAAATATGTACTTAGTTGTTTAACGAACGGTGATAGATATTATAATACTACACATTAATAAATAAGTAATTAAAAAGAATTGTAATCGTTATCATTAATTATGTAACTGAACTCTATTATAATTTATGATTACATAACAATGTTTATATTTTGTTTGATAAAATAGACAGTACTACTGTCTATAGTAGCAATAGTCGCAGCGATATCTGAATATAAAAGATTACATGCGAATTTATATACATATTCTTTATTGCACTTATAGGACGTACAGAAAATACAAAAAGTCACAATGTGAACAAAGGTGGGCTTATCCCTAAAAGAGATTTCTTCCAGCCAACTCATAGGTGTTGGAAATGAAATAGTTGCGGTTATCGGCAGTGCTAGATTAATAATACGGAAAAAATTATAATTTATTTGTATTATTTAAAAACCAACATAGTAAATAACAACAGTGTACTAAAATGTTTTGAAATAGAAATCTTAACCAGTATTCGGTATTCAATAATGACTATAATTTAAGACAACCTCCGGATACACTTGTAACAAACATAATTATGCAATTACAAAATTAAAATAAACGTTTCCTTTGATGCTTCAAAGTATTCAGACAATTTAAACAATGTAGAATATTAAAGTCTAAGGCCCGGTTTCGTGATCAATAGTTACTTCAACTTATGGTTAAATGTCGTTACTAGCGGTTAAATGTTTACATGCAGAGAGATGATAAGGTTTGACTGGAAAAAAATGCTTTTACAACATTATTTGTGCAAAAAAGTTTTTAGATGAAATAAATAAATTACATCCACAAAGCTGCACGGGTCTATGTCATCATGAACTATCTAGGACCTGGCCTTTTCTATCAGTCTAGTCTCAAATCGTTTGAGCAACGCGACGTACTTTCTTTTGTCTTTTGTTATATATGCACACGAATATATCCACAAAGAGGTAAACGGAGAGTACACGAGATCCAACATGACTCCTGGGGTCGGCGCCCGCGCAGCTGCATCGCTATCTAGGCTTCTGACCCCCGCAACCCCCATCCCGTCTCCTTATCGAATAAACGAGGACACTCCGACATCACTCAAACGCACATCATAAATAAACAACTCAAATTAATTACCGATACAAACCAACTCGATCGAATCTTAACGAAGCGGCCGAGATCGTTACCAAAGATAATGGGCAGGAGATTGCCAAAAACGAGCAAAAATTATTTAAAGCAAATAAAGCGGGCTCGCGTCTGCTCAGAACCTGTTTCAGAGCCCGGGCCCGATCCGAATAAGATAATCAAGCCAGTAATTTCAGAGTATAAAAACCAACCGGACCGCGGGCTGCCTTCGTCGGAATAATTAGTATTAACGGAGGTGAACACACTGAGATTAATAATAAAAAAGTTTGACTACTTTATGCTCTATTGGAGAGGTAAACAACCGGCGAAGACTTCAATCAAGTCATTGTCAGTTTCTGTAGACACAGAAAAGTACATCAAATTAGGTTGTAGTCCGAAGACAAATCGACCGGAGCTAGTTGAAAAGGCATGTATAGATATATTAGTTAAGCAAGCCACGGGTCCGAAACCATGATAAGCAGGTTTGATGGATGACAATGCGGCTCGTGTACAGCCCAACAAAAGAATGGATAATTAATTCCACGATGAAAGTTAACAAGAAACGCAGGAAACCGACTTGTGTCGGAACACAAAACAAATCATAATTACGAGGCAATAAAGGCTGTGGAGCGATGCACCGACGCATAATGAGGATTAGTTGGTAATCCGCTATCAAATTCGTGTAAATCTGTATCAACGTCAATAAGGTCTTTACAAGAATTCGTAATGTGTCGCAATGATGTTAGCTACCGAATGTGTCGTAACGAAAGGGCATCCTAACCGTGTTAAATTAATTACATTTAAATGGCTTCGCGATACAATCTTTTATAGCGAAGAATCTTGTTTTATCCGTGATTTCAAGACAAGATATGTATCTGGTAATCTCGCAATTAACAATCCCGAATTGGCGGCATAATCCGAATGTGAAATAAACCCTAATTGTAAGCAATATATTAAATACCCTGATACCTGATAGGGTCTGTTACATCGTAAAAGCCATTATAGTATAGTTGTTTTAGTTTATAGGTTTGGTTATTGCTTTACTACGAAACATTTTACGAGGTAGTTATGTCCCAGTTGCTAGGTTAATTCATGTTTTAGTTGACGCACTTAAAAACTATTATTAGTCACTAAATATACCTGAACAGTTATCCTGAAGTTTACCAGAAAACTAATTGAGAGATTATGTTAACGATTAAGAACTAGTAAAGCATAAAATGTAAGTAAACGGTTATCAGTTAATTGCTGTTTTGACGTAAGCGCGCTTGGTTTAGCACAAATCGTACTTCCTACTTTGGCTAGCTTTCAAACTTAAAATGCAGGAGATAATTGCTACCACACAATCGTGTTATTTCATCTAGAATAAAAGCAGTTCTGAATATAAGCAAGCTTGAAAAAATTATGGATTTTACAAATGAAACAGCTACTCGTAACTATATTATAGATAGGGTATAGGCATCAGATAGCCTAGGGTTTGGAGGTCCAACCTAAGAAGAAAACTAGAATAGAGCTCTCTACCCACTACAATTGTGCATCTCGTCTTTGCATACCACTAAATAGCATTTTTATTAGTTTATACGGTAACTGTAGGACCCAAGATGCGATTTTAAGTCAACACAAAAGCCATTAGTTGGTTTAGCATCCTTCCTTTTGGTCTTCATCAGATGTACCTGTAACATGTAATTAAGGTCCTACCATAATTTAAAAATCCAAAGGTACTCACGTATCAGCTAAATGATGTAGGCATCCGTGCCTCGCGTGATGAGTCCTCCTCGGCGCCACGAGCTCGCTGTAGCAACCTCCTCCATGGGGCGATCTGCACATGTATCCTGTGGCTACGCACTCCGCTGTGTTGCAGTAACACCGCACGCCCTCTTTCACGCTAGTCCTCTTGGGTTCTGTAACAAAGGATGAAGAAATAAGTTTTTATAAACTTGATAATGCGCACAGAAAGAGTGGAACTCAATATCCTTTGCAAAATCAATAGGACTATCGGAAGATGAGAGAGCTCGTATCGTCTCGTCTGCTTGTTTTTTTTGACAAGATCAAGATCTGCTGATGATATCACTGCAGTTTATTAAAGTTTTATTAATCCTGATACCTATAAGTATTACTACTAGGTAGTATGTATGTACATGACCTATGTAGGCGGCACTAAGATGTGATAGTGTAGTCAATGACAAAACAAGAGGAGAAGAATATAATACAAAGATAACATAAACATTATCTGGTGATAGACACCCGCTGCGCGCTTTTACAAGCATCTCCGATTTGAGACTTTTAATTGCCACAACATAAAGGTAAAACTTGGAGAATGTTGAACGTGTCGATGCAGATAAGACAGATTATATTACAGGCAAACCGATTTAATAGTTAATCCATTGCAACATTAAGTAAAGGAAGTGAGTAAAATTGTGAATGATCCAATGCTGTTAATATAAAGGAAATGGCTGATGCAAATGTTAAAGGAAATGCAACGAACGTGAATCCAATCATGGTTGTCGACGCCACGGCGCCTGTCTGTATCGTAAAATTTGATAGCTGTCGATTCACTGCGACTAAGTTTACCTAGCTGCATCGCGTTAACAGCTCTAGTACAACCATCAACGCCTACGATGACAAGAAATGCAGATACATTCCAAAAACGGCATAGCATTTTTCAAAGTAACAATCGCTCGTGCCTATTATGATTGCTACCATAAACATATCTGGTCTGAAAAAAGCTTGCGTTCCATGGAACTCGACGACAAGCCGATGAACCGGTAAAAATAACACACAGCTGGCTGCTGCAGCTCGCGTATGAATAATGTGCGCGTCATACTCCACGGGGCCCTATATAAATATCTTACCAACGGCCAGCCTCCGACCGCATTCAATGTAAATGCCCCGGCTCCAGACGATAAAACAAAACCAAATTAATTTCAGAGGGACGCGGCTTTATTTGCTCTGAGGCTCGAGGAAACTTAAGGAAGACCCCCCTTGATGTCCGGCATCTCAAGAATATCTTCTTCGTTCACGGAATCGGGTTTTTTCAATTCTAATTTTTTAATGATTAGTGTTCGGCCGCTGACGATGCCGGTGGGACATCGATTAAGCATCCAGATAAAAAGTTGAGCCATCCAAATGACGGGACTAATCAAATTTTAAATAATGATTTTCATTGAAATAAATTACGTTGTAGATCCGAGTGACGGTACGAGAAAAGTGGAAAGAATCTTTCAATTGGTCTGAATTCGAGTAAAAAGCTAAATAATTCCGTTTGTACTCTTTTTGAACTGAGAAATGAAGTCGCGACCGGCGGGAGGCCAGTTCCTCGGCCGGCAATAAATAAATAATTAAGAAGAATAAAAGCCCGTCCGAATGGGCAAAAAGACAAGCGCGGCTAATAACCGAACCCTTCCAAGGGAAATTGGAAACTTTTAATAGCGATCTTTAATAGCTTTTGCACGCAAAATTGCCTCCATTAATTGCAGCGACCATTGCGTTTATTATGAAACAGATTCTATTACGATCGTTAGCTTCGTACTGTTTGTCTTATTTCGCGTTACGATTACGACTAATTTTATCGTTCATTGTTCTGTACTATTTCTGACACGTTCCCGATATTGTTTCTAAAAATATACAGCACAAACATTCACTCATTAGCTAGACGATTAGTGTTATCGATTCATCGTACATTACTAGACAGATGCCATTAGGGAGACTTTACAGTCAATTTTGAGTTCAAAAAGAAAACAAACGACGACCAAAGGATAAGGTAAATAAAAAACAAGAGAGAAAAGGTCCCGGCATGTTATTTGGATGTTGATAAATGGCTCGCCGAAGATGGGTCGAAGAGAGACGGAGCGAGACCAGAATGAGATAGATTAACTAATGAGTCGAAGACGGGACTTGTATGGGATAAAACATTATAAGATAAAGAAAAGTGCTTCTTATCCTTTCCGTGCTTTTTGATTTTGTTTCTTAGATTTATTACGGCGATTGTGTTTTGTTTACTCTTGGGAGATCGTTTTTGTGTTGGTTTAATTTTACTGCAAAGAATCCAGCGAATATTCTTGGCACGTTAATGTCGTGTCATTTAGGACGTTGATGTGATTTGTTTGAGCGCCACGCTTTTTCAAAGGGTTCATGCAATTGGTCACCGTTGGGCACGTGCCTTAAATGAGGTGTTAATTTCGTGTTTCCTTTCCGGGGATTACGTCACTGATGAAAGGGGTATCTGGAGCATTAAATTTTAATTTGACATGGTCGTTTTCGGCGGTCGAATGTTCTGTTTTCAAATTGAAACAAAATGGAAGAATGCAAATGCGACCGCAATGTTTGCAGCGCGTGGTCTGAGTTAAAGAGAATAAATCAAAGAGTAAATATTTAAGCGAACTGGGCCGATCGGATCGCGGCCGGTTTTGGCTCATCGCGATTGAAATGTTCCAGGGAAGCCTCGGCTCGGAATCTTTAAGCAAGATAATCGACGCGGCCCGTTTGCCACGTCCCTTCAATTTCATTACGGCCGCAATAGGACAGCTCGTGATGATAACGACTCGGAGCTCATTTCAGTGCGTTTCGCTCATTTCAGATCGAGAGATCCAATTTAGATCGCTTGCTAAGATAGAAAGCTTACGTGCAGATTTCACAGCGGAGCCATTTCTGAACTATCTATTGCATCTTTGAGTATTTTTGTTAGAGCTACGCGACTTTCATTAAGGAATTCGAATAAATAATCACGTTGAGCTGCATCATTAAAACGCTATAAACATTTATGGATGGATCTTTTCTGAGAACGCAATCAAACATGCGGAGTCACTCGAAAACGTCCGAACGGCTATCTGTTGGTAATAAGCGACTAATGTTGCGATAACGGCTTTCTCTTAGCGTTCACACGCTGTCCGGGTCCATTTTATCTAGTACTTTATTACGTTAATAATGTTTGGTGGCTCGCGTCGCAGCCGGTTTCGTTGCTATTCGGATTGGAGGCAACATAACAGGCTTTATGCTGATTGGATGACGCGGAAAAAGCAAGGCTATGTGGCGGCCTTGTTGCGACATTCCGATGTCCGCTATTCGATGTTTCGTGCTTCTTTACAACGGCAATTGATAGCAACGATTGGGGTTTCTTCTCACATGAGTTTATATCTCAGCACGGATCTCTGACGTTTTTGAATTCTTATACGGATTTCACCTACCTAAATTTCAGCAATTATGGTGAAATTATGATGTTCAGTGTTACAGAAACCAAAACAAACTGTCTTTTCCTCAGAAGCTGGAATTTAAAGAACCATTTAAACCAACCAACCAACCATGGATGGTCAGCAACCCTATTGGAAATGCGATAAAGTGCTAGAATAAAGGGTATACTCCATCGCCGCGCTATCATTACCGAGTGCGGGCAGCTAAGGACATCCTACGAGTCTTAATAAGGGTATATGTTGTAGGCGTGTCTGCTAGAATCGCGGTGGCGAGGAATGCTAAACAGCCGCCTGCAGCAGGTCCTAATAACTGTGGGCATAGTTAATTTATACTGCTTTAGCTCGGTTTATCGCCGCTGATCGAATCACGACTCATCCTCTAATTGCCCTGCTGAATTATCTTCCGTAATGGATGTCCTCGGTTGTGCGTAATTATCCACCGCGGCGCCAGTGAGCTGGCCGCGGGCGATTTACATCGGAATGCGAAGGCACAACTCAGAGAGTGCAGCAAACGCATTTCATACAAAGTTAACTGGAGCTGATCACGCACATGGCTGGGCCAGTTTTTGTTGTCGGTGATAGGGATCTATCCATAATGTGGAACGATTACCAGATGTATGGTGAAAAGAATGCGAGAGTTGAATAAGGATATTTTAATGAAGCAGGTATTGCTTCGTGATTCTCGCTATTCTGTTAGCGGCAGGCAGTCTAATAGGTATAGAGAAGATTATCAAGTAGTTGTTTATGCCTGTCAATAAAATGAAATATTGTTTTTTTGGAAGGATTCCTTACCCCCTTCCCATGTATCGTATGTGTTAGATGAGTCATATTTAACTGCATCTAAATGTTATTAATTTCTTGCATCTCTAGTCACTACCTATTCTATTTCTGAAACGTTACATTCACTTCTTTCTACATAAAATCTGGCTTTTCTGCCTACCCTGCTGCACCGTCTGTGGGTCGAGTAGCGTTTCTGCTATCTACAAGTATCAGTGCTGGCTGCACCTTGACAAATCGCGAAGATAATCTGGATGGTTTTCGAAAGCTGCGATAAGATGCTTCAAACGACGCCGAGAAGCGTATATAACTAGACCAGACTGGTCTGATCTAGATTAGTGCAGGCTTTAGATAAAAGTAATAAACTTGCAAGACCGCATTTGATATGTCGATGACTTTTGAAGAATGTGGAAGAAATTAGCTTTCTTTCTGTTAGTGGAGCAAGTTTATTTTGTAAAATGTTTGATATGAAAATAACTACTTCGAATGAATTTGACTACATCCTGACCGTTATTAGTTTAATTTGTATTTACATTTACATGAGACATTAAAATCAAAGACCAAACAAAGCAGTAGGCGAAGTTTTATCCGACCTAAGATCAGTTAATAAATACGTGCTATAAAATGATCTCTAACTACTACAGATCACTTCCTCGGAAAATTGCAGGTTAACGCTGAACAGTGTTCTCGATTAATAGATTCTAGAGGTTCAACACTAGTTCCTTGTTCGACGCACTTATGATGTAATTCTATAGCGGCACGAATAACGTTTGATCGGAATAAGGTCGCACGTATACAAGCAAACTTTATGACTAAAATATTGGACTCTATTAGATGACTAACTGCTCATTGTATAGAGTCCAATATGCAGTGCAGTTGTGGTTGCAGAAATTTGAGTGCTGCAGCCTGTACATCGAAGTTTTGCTATAAGTTTGTTCGACTAATGAGTACGTATTGGACAGCAGAAACTCTTTGGTAGCTACATAGTCATATGTTACATTGCATTTCAAGTTTGTATATTCAGTACTAACTCCGGGTCCGCGTTGCTTTCGCGATGCAAATGAGCTGCTTATACTAGGCTCGGGTGTCGGCGCCTAGTTGTCTCTAGCCCTTATTACAAAGCTGTAGAGACTCCTATCGACCGTACGCCCAATTGTATAAGATCTAAGTATACCCGTTTATCAGTCATTCTGTCCGCGTCCCGTCCAGCGAGGTTATCGAGACGCTTTCACGCCGGTCGAATAACATTAGAATACGCGTTCGTCGAACTCTTAAAAGTGCAAAATTATAATAAATAGCGCCACGCGTAGCCACCTGTTGGGCTAAGAGCCGACGATTCATCGCGTCGTTACGCCACAATGGTACAAAGGTGCGCTACCTGAGTGCTTTTTTTATTTTTTTCCTCAGCCTAACAAGGTTTACCGATTGTTGAGGGCATAACTTCGATTGTGTGGGCGACGTAAGACGTCATACCCACAATGCCCCTCGTTTAACGCCACGCAAGCCTCCACTGTACGATTGTCGCTTTAAATCATATGTGTTTATTGATAACACCGCCTTAACCCGTTGGGTTTTAGAGGCCTCGTTTTTTACCGTTTCAATTTTGTTGTGTAAATATTGACCGTCGCACGAACAAACATTTCACAGGTGTCAACACCGCATAGGTGGCACGGACTAAAATGTTGTAACGCCTTTTAAAGTACTGATGTTGCATATTAACACATTCGTATGTGAAAGTTAGCGAGTACATGGCATGGTTAGACCACCCCGCCATGTAAAAACAATGGAAAAACCATTATCTCACATAAAGAATGCTCTTGTTGAAATGGTAATAACAGCACTTGTAACTAGCTGTTTCGTGCGTTGAAAGAAAAATTGTGCTCCAAAATCTATTTAAAACTAATCCAAATATAATACAAGCAGCATTACGTACCTTAGTCTATTGGAATAGAGACCAAATTAGTTGTTTATGTAATATTGATTTGTGGCCCGCTCTCGTCCGAAGAACGAAACGCAAAAAGGTTAATCAACATTTCAAGCATGACCGCATTCCGAGCTTATAAACTGGCCTTTCATTTAATTATAACGTGAAAAATATTTGTACTGAATAAAAAGGTACAACTCCATAACAAAGCGAGCAAATATTTGCATTGTTATGTAAAAAAAAATACAATTCAATTAGAATTACTCAATGAGGCGCGATATTAGCTCTTGATTTATTGTTTTGTGCTAAACGAAACTTGTCTTTTCTTAATTAAAACCCTTTTAATTATATTTTAAAACGAAATATAGTTTAATACCTTGTAAATTAACAGTTTCAATGAATTCAAATTTACAATTACCATTAATTAAAAACTCGTATATTAATTCTAGTATTAAGCTTAATGTTTGCGGATTTGTCTGAATATAAATCTTAGAAATCAGCAATTCAAGTCGGGGAAAGTAAGTGAGTTAATCAAACCGAATCGAGATTGGTTTAAGAATTGAGATAGCATATCGGAATGCACTTTATAGAATTTCTCCGCGTGTGTCTGTGGCGAAAGAAGTGGCAAAGAGAGAATGCGGCCGCGTATGCCGCGTGCCTGTACCACGAATAACTGTATTGCATTTTTGTCTACGACAATTTGATGTCGATGTTGTTGCATTTTTAGTCTAGTAAAGGTTGAAAATGAAATGAGCTTTCATAAATTAAATGTATCTAATTCTTTCTTTAGAACCTAGTTATTTTCAATTTTACCTAACAAGGTCTGAAACATTTTCTTCATAATACATGTAACAAGTGTGATAACAAGGCAATATCGAGACTACACGATAGGATCAGATTTGCGGTTCTAGCGGTCTTTCCGTTTGCCGGCAGACCAGTTATTGTATGGGGCAGCACATAAATCCTTCATACCTCAAACCTCAGTAGCGGCTTCTGGTTTTACAAGTCCTTATTCGCCGTCTTGTTCTTTTTTTAAATGAAGGATTTTTTCGTTTGTTTTTTTCAGGGTAGGAATACTGTCACTTATGTAGTTTATCTGTGCTAATAGATTTATAAACTCATTTGTTTCAATTTCTTTTACTGCTAATGTGACTTCTTTCGCGGCACGTTCAAAGGAACGCTTTACATATGCTTTGGTAATGGAACCTGTACAACCGACCACGATGTTAAACTTCAACTTTGTTACAATGGGATAAGTGTGATGATTACCACGAATTTTGATGGGTGGACTGTACACGCAAATAACTCTTGAGTCTTGATGGGTTTTATAATGAAGTTTAAGTGATGTTCTGGTTTTAGTTCGAACTTAGCTCTACTTGAAGACTGAAAACAGATTGCAGATGAGTAATCGTTTTCCAAATCAAATTAAAAGTCACTGCATCAAGATTTGGCCGAAAACATATCACTAATTTCTAATGCTCTTTAGGGCCGGTTTAGTGATCGATAATAACTCAACTATTGATTAAATTTCGTGAGTCGTAATTGAGTTAACTATCGTTCACGAAACCAGCCCATAGTTCAATACTTTATTTGATACATGTTATGAGGAAATAAACAGGTTTTTGCTAAATTGAGTAGAACGACTAATAAATTAGGTCAGTACGAGACAAGCATTTTAATTTAATAATCCAACTTAAGTTTGATACGGTTACTTGATAAAGCCGTAAAATCCTTAATCGGTTTAGTAATAAGCGGATATAGTCTAGTCTAGTTGGATGCAATTGCATTTAAACTTTAAATAGGTTGCTATAAACTAATGTGCATTAAAAAAGTAAGTAGAGTCAGTAGTCAGTGCTCCCACAATTTATAATACAGTCTTATTATTACTACAATTATATTATGCATACCTAAAAAAGGTGGATTTTATCATGCGGAGTTTTCTTCGCTATTTTCATGGAAAACCAACATCTTAATAACATCAATTATGGCCTCATTATATTGTTTACGTTGAATACTGAGTGCAAGTATTGGAAAGCTATCTGTACCGTTACCATGAGTTTATGACGGTTTTACGGTACTGACTCCACTACTTAAATCCATCACTGCACTAATAAGTTTTTTTTTATTTATTTTGGAACTATTTAGAAACATATTTGATGGCCAGTTAACACTGGCTAGGGTTAACACCCTCAGCCATTTCAAACTTGTGTCACTGTGACGCGTAGAATTTACGATTGATTAGAAATTGCCACTCAAAATAAGCATATTTATTTCTAACTCATAAACCACTGTGTCGGGTAGCGGTAAATATTAAGCAGTCGGCCCCCATCAGTGATGCTAATTTATAAATAGTTTTAACGCTTGTGTATTCGGTGACATGACAATCGGTTGTTAACTTTATTGTTAACCGCTTAACGGTATCTCATCGGTCGTTAAAAATCACAACATAATTAATGACGGTGATTTATGTTAATTCCATATTTTAACTAGCTTTTGATAGATACCAAGCGTTCTGTGCAGACTTTGAATGCTTATACACAAACGAAAACGACTGTCATGGCTCTAAAAATCGTTAATGAACATGACAACGCCATTGCCACATACAAGTACCGGTATGTGCCTATAATAATGATGGCATGTTTTAAAAAGTAATGCTATAATCGGTAGCCGTAAAATCGTACAGTATTCATCTTGAGAAGTTTCTTAACGTAATAAATCATACGTAGAGATTCTAACGCTCTTTTATACTAAGGAATGCCATTAAAATTCTAACTAATAATTGCTAAAATTATGTCAAAAATCTACTAATTGCAAAAGCCAATTAACATTTATTGCTACGTGAAATTGAGTTCTTTTATTTCACAGCTTTCTCTTAACACAGTAAAAGTATTTTTTTGTGAAAACAAAGAAAGTTACCGCTGTTAAGAGTTAATTAGAAACTCAAACACAATAAGTAATTCTTATGAAGCTGATAATTACTGATAAAGCTTTGACACACTGCACTGCGGTAAATCTACAATTAAAAAAACACCAAATTAAAAAAAATGGAAAAATAACTGTAGAAGATGATTGGTAAAGAAATTAGACAACTAATCTAAGTAGTCTTTTAAAGTAGTATTTCATATCAGATGAAACCAAAAATGAAGAATGTAAAATGTTTTTTTTTTCAATACTTTTATCGCAAATCTTCGATGCTTCTCTAACTATCACCAGTCTTCTCCTAATCAAAAGCCTACCACGATACTTGGTTTTGTTATTTAATCATTTAGTCTTGCTAAAAAGCCTTAAGTGTACCTCTGCCTTAGCGTTTCGACGCAAAGATGGCGGCGTTGCGTTAATTGGCTAAATTAATGAGAAGTCGTGTAGTAATGGAACTATCCTAGACTAGCGGTCGCCCGCGGCTCCGCCCGCGTGAATGTCGGTTACCGCTGCAAAAAGGCTACCCAGGAAAGACACGGTCAGCAAACAAATGATTCCCATGTCAATTCACAGACACCGACACTAACTTCGACGAAGCAGTTACTATCCGCAGGCTGAACAGATTTTCTTTCTGTGGGTGTTAGTTGTTAAGTCCCGGAGTGCAACCCGTTGTTTTAGGATAGAAAACTTAAGCTATTATTGTAGAGCTTCTCTATACACAACATTTGACGTTACATTATTTTCTGGTAACAAAATATACTGATGCTCGGGAGCCCCGACCTCATGCGTAAAACATTCTTTTCGTAAATAAATTCCTACTAATTTGAATGTTTGGCCCAGGGATTTGTTTATCGTGAGTGCGAAAGAAATTTTTACTGAAAATCGCGCCGCGCGGGTACCTTACTCATAGATCTAAACTCCCCCTCCCACACGCTCACCGGGCCTTGGTAAAGCCTACTTCGCAACGGGCCGGCCGTGCAGCAGAAATCGTAATATGTATTTTAATTTCGCTATAACTTCAGAACCAAACGTCCAATTTAATATCGCTATAACTTCAGAACCAAACGTCCAATTTTAATCATTTAAAGACCAAATATTATTTACATTAACTGTACTTAGTGATGAAATAATTAATTTTGATAAGGATTAATAGCATGAGTAAAAAAAACGCGTTTAAATGTAGTCCAAAAAATAATCAAGATTTTTCAATAAAAAAAATGGTTCTTGTGCCTCACCCGACATAGATAGGTATAGTATGTCGCGGACTTTTTTGTAGATATTTATAAGATCTACAATTACTTAGAACATTTTATGGTTCTATCTTTAATAGTTTAGGCAGGGTACGCAAAATAAGTAACTGTTTTGGTTGATTTTTTACACCTTGTGTCCGATAAACCCTAATATCTTACGGAACCCTATTTTCGTTCAAAATTAAATATATCCTATATTACTCGTGGATAATGTAGCTTTCGAATGGTGAAAGAATTTTCAAAATCGGTCCAGTAGTTTATGAGCCTATTCATTACAATCAAACAAACAAACAAACAAACAAACAAACAAAGTTTTCCTCTTTATAATATTAGTGTAGATATTAGTGTAGATAACGCGAGATGGGTTAATAAAATACTATAGCGTCAATTATATTACAGCGGATTTATAGAGATATAATGTAAATTACACTGAACGGGAAGCTTTAGCGGCAAAGCTTGTGAATAAGTTGTCAGTTTCAATTGGTTTTTCCAATGATCAAGTTTTTTAGTCATTTTTTAAGTGGCAAATTGAGCTTAAGAGCCATTTTGTTAATTGGCTAAATAACTAAATACTAAACATTCTGATGGGATGGGACATCGATCTATTTACATTGATTCAGTTTTAATTTGGTTTGGTTTATAGAAAACATATTTTAGTTTGATTTATAGTACAAGTACCACACTGAAGTTTTTACCTATTTCAGTTAAATGGTAAATATCCAGGAAAACTAAGAAAGTATTGGAATACTTTTAGTTTTGTAAAACTGAGAATAAATAAGTTAAATCATAAATTTAATTGCTTTGTGATGCGCTTCCATTTAAACTACTAAATTAAATTATGAAGTGAAACTGTTTTCTTTTACCCCAAAGTGGTCAAAATTACTAACACCTCACAAAAAGAACGCTTCAAGCAAATTAACCAACAAGTCGAAAACAGGCGTAAGTTGTAGCGCAAACACGCTGCCACTTACGACGCACGCGCATACAAACAGGGGGCGTATTGCGATCCAATTTTGACGGTTTGGCTGGTTCGTTTTTGAGTAGATTAGCAAAATTCGTATTGCGATGTCATATTTTTAACCAATTCCGGTTCAACTCCGAGTCAACTTTTCTGACAGCGATTTAACTTTAAATCGAAAGTATAATCGATCACTAATGAATTTCACTTCACTCATTCAGTTAATATTATTGGTTGATTCATATTTTTTGTGACTGCTATTGGACAAGAGAAGTGGTAATTAAGTCTTATTGGCGGAATGAGGTTTGGAAACGTCACACAGTGGGTCTCATTACCAAATAATACTGCCAAATATATTACCATAACCACCTAGAAGATACAAACTCTTTTCCCCAAAGCTCCTTGCAAATAAGACTTTAAATTATCAATTTCGACATTAGGCAGAGTACACATGCATAAAATTCAGTCTATAGTAGTTTGCTTTCATACATACATTAGAGCTATCTTATAACAGTATTTCGGTTAATCCAGTGATATAAGACATGACTCGCCCCACTTCATCCTCGGAAAGAAGTGAACTCTTCTACTTTGGGCCCTAAAAGTTCTGGTGCAAGCCAAAAAACACGAAAGTGATGTTTTTGGAAAATAAAATTATTCTCAGTATTAGTTACTATTTATAGTTACAAAAGGTTCAGATCATTGCTTGGCATTTTATTAAACGCCATAAGTAATTTTTAACAAGCAATGTACTATCCTATGTAATGCTTGCAACACTTTCTACGTTGGCTTAGTAATATTAATAAGTAACTATAATCTTGCATAAAATGACTCAGAGTGCCCAAGCGTATACCTATTTAAATATGAACTCTTTTTTGACTTTTCGCTACTTAACTCACTATAAAATATGTATAGGTAACGAAGGATTGAATTTGTACAAAATATATTTAAAAGGGCCTATGACACTTATCCATAGACAGGAACTAAGTCTTTAACTAACTGTTCTTTAAGTTTGTAAAAAAGGCCACTCAACTGCCTTTTTTACATACCTACTTAAAGATGTTACGACTAAAGTTTATGTACGTTGTGTGCATCTTACTTTAAAATCATAAACCAAAAAAATGTCTATCTTTCTTCTTCATAAATGGCGAGTGAACTTAAGCTTGCCCACGACGGTGGTTTGTTCTCTTTTGTAGTACCTTCTTACTGTCAGTTGTGACAGTTTACGAAATCGATAATAAACCAAAATATTGTTGATTTTATGTAAATAAACTAAAATACACATTATCAGTATCACAGATTAGTAAGAGTGATTTCAATGCCCGTTGTCAATAGCAAGAACTTGCTGCTAGACAAAGTATACTGCTTAGTGGAGTTTCGAGCACCTATGATAGTGAACAACAAAAAGAATCCAATTGCTTTTTTCAATTCGTGAAAGTGCTCCAATTCATTATTATTGCAAAAAACACCATAAGCCAAAGCACAAGCTTTAAGTATAAACTTACCGACATAATAGATATGTAAATAGTAATCATAAAGGAATATAAAGGAACTGTGTAAACTGTGTATAACTTCTTATAATAAAATGCTTTAGTATCATAAAATTGTCTTTACTTTTAAGTTAAAATATACTGTTTAAGTACCTATGTTCTAACACTTCGGTTCCACAATACTCCGTAAACATTATAATGCATCACTAAAAACACCTCCAAAGTCCAAATTCAATCCACATTTGAATCCATTAATTGTTACTGAATAAATATCCATGCTATAGAGCTCTTGTCAATTTCCAGGGGATCCGATTTACCATCACTTATGTTTTATTGTAATAAGATTCCATTTTAGAAGTTTTGGTGATTGATTTTTTCTTCAGTGTCAGATAGATATTATTTCACTTTCTCTGTTTAGGAATCTCACTATGATGCTATGTACAATACTCCGGCTTATGTACAATTCTTAAGGCTGGGTTAGAGATATCAAGAGCACAAATATGTTTATTTCGTTAATAAAACTTTCTAAAATAAAATGTCATGTCATTGAAGCTGGACACTAACGGTCAGTTTTTGCATCAGTCTTCATCATTCGTTTTAGCGATTTAGCAAATTAGCGTCATCCAAGATGATTGTATGGAAACTATATTTCCCCACTCTTTGGCGTCACTCCGGCATTTCAGTTTTTCCCTATCTTCGTTGTGTAAAAATACTGGATATATTTTGATAGCCACAAAAAACCTAGAGTTCACTTCTTTACGATCAAAGACGGATGTCAGTACTGACGTGAAAATCTGAGCGTCAATGTCCAGCATTATTTTATAGTAAGGTTTTCTTGACTTTGTCAAACTTCATATTGAAATGTAATTTTATTGGCCAATGAGCCACTGGGTCGTTTGTCAACCACCCCATAGCAAGTGAGTCGGTAGCCAATGGCCAATTGGCCACTGGGTGGCTTTTATTTACCAATAAGAGTCATCTTAATTGCTTTCTTATACGCTAAAAACCAAACGGCTCAATTGCGACTCTGTGAAAAATTGGTATTGCGAACTAACTTTTCACTTTATTTTGTTGGTTGGCTGGAAAAGTGAATGATGACCGAATATTGTCTTTGATCAGATTTAACCTTTGAGATGATAAGATGTAGTCTTACGGATACTACTCGGACATTTAAAATAAATACAAAAATATTATTATGAATTCATATAATTTTTCGAATCAAATATTTTTAAACGGCCGATAGTCCTCGCCATATTATTATAAGAAAACTATTTTTTAACACATTCAAGCCAAGACTTACATTGGCTAGAATTGACTCTAATTAAGTTTAATTATAATCGAATGTGTTATTTGTTCAATTTTTTTCTTTTATTATTATCAATCATTATTTTCTATTCCATACGTTTCATTGGTATACGATTGTATCACAATTCACAGGCAGGTGGACGGACGGTCTTTAACAGACTAATGGTTAACAAAAAAAATGTTTCCACTACTCGACACTAGATGTCTAGTGCAAAGTGTACTCGTCCCTAGATGGCGTTGTTTACCGTCAATGGGAATTAATTACGACTCAGTCACATGCGGGAAATATTTTAAGTAAATTACTATCAACATAACACTTCTTAATTCTAAATTCGCTATGGCTAAGCACAATAATTTTAGGCATGCTAATTTATAAGATTTACACAAAGGGATTCAACTCTGATTTGACAACCTCGGAACGTCAACTTAATGAATGATAATATTAAATCAGAATCGATCATGAGACAACGCTATATGAGAAAAAGAGTTAGATAATCTATTCAGCAGGTCAGCATAGGACAGCACCATACGAGTGAGTGAAATAGAAATACTTTTATTATTTTTCAAGTTCCATCACAATACCAAATTAGCGACTCAACCAGGTGAGTCGCAATTGAAGTGTCTAGTTATTGGATAGTTATTGAACCGTAATAAGCTGCATCGCAATACGCACCCAGATCTCGTTCATTTGAGTCAAATATTTGGACGGCCGTTAGGCACAGGCGGTAGCGGGGGCGTTTGAAAGTGTTTATAAAATAGGGTAACTAAACGTCAGGCATTAAATAAAAATAAACGTTCTCGTAATCAATCCGTAAAAGTGTGTTTTATTGAGTAATGAGTATCGCGTAAACTTCAGAACCAAATATAGGGAAACTGTTAAATTGAAAAGAGAAGATGATTTTTATGGTTGTTTATACACGAATACAAAATATAGCATAGCATTTCATGATTAAACCTTAGCTTTGGTATCATTATTACCTCATAATGTCTCATTATTATTTTTCACAAAGTTATTTTCCTTCATCATCAAATTTTAAAGCGGTGTAGTTTTTTCCCTCATCTTCATAAAAACTCCAAATTAGGGAATATAGGTATAAGTGATCATCATGATAGTCTTGATTTTCTAGGCTTTACTTTGCTGCATATGAAGATATATATTTGTTTACTTATCTCTAATCTCTCAATTGATCTTATTCTTTCTCATAGCAAAATCATATAGCATCTTAAGCATACATAATTAATCAACACGCGCCCGCTACATCTCATGCCTTGCCCCGCCACCGCTTATGTCTCATGCTCACCAACTGAAACGCACTCGGCCCTCCCGCCGCCGGTGGTCCAACCGCAGCCCTACCGAATTGTTTTACTAGAAGATAAATAATGTTCATTGCGCACACTCCTGCCGTGCGGTACATACTCAATAAACATAATTCAGTTCAGAGTAGGCACATTACTGGTTGGTAATAACAGTGTGGTTAGAGTAAGACCAATAACTTTGAGAGTTAGTTTAGATATGGTAACATTACACTTTGTCTAATCCAGGGTGCGTATTGCGATGTTAGGCTGCTTATCCACCGGAGCGGGATGAGGCCGCGGAGCGGAGAAACGGAGAAATATTAACCAGTAGGATCTCCGGAGCGGAGATATTGTGAAATCCTATTGGTTAATATTTCTCCGTTTCTCCGCTCCGCTCCGGTGGACAGGCAGCCTTACTTTGACAGTTAAGCTGCTCTGCTTTTGAACGGATGAGCAAATTCATTTTGCGATTTCGTATAATCCACTCAGCAGATTAGCGTGGGACAGCACTACACGAGCGAGTGAAATAGTAATACTTTAAATTTTTCTTGATTTGTATCGCAATACCAAGTTTGCGACTTAACTAGTTGTAGGAATTGAACTGCCTGACTCTTGAACGGATTAAAGCAAGATCGCAATGCGCCCGAGGGTCATTTGCATAGTCATATATCAGGATTAAAATATCAACAGGTCTTTCTTTCTTCGTTTTATATTTAAACCTTTAAAAACTAACAACAATAGAACAGTATGGTTTAACCCTGGGTCGTGCAATTAGACCTTACGTTAATTAAATTAACTTCTTTTCTCGAATCTCAAACCAAGTACATAAATGTCTACAATATTAAAACTAGCTTTACTACATTACTTTACTGTATCCGCCTAAAAACTAGTTTAATAATATAAGTATAACAATCATTTGCTAAATCATTAACGCGAACGACGAAACGTCAATACACGAAGAACTTGTTAATCGCTATTCAAAAGCTTTTAACCCATTGAATGCCTCATACTCGGTGTTTATTTAAAAATAGTATAAAGTAGGGTCTAATTCCCGTCGGTAAAGATGAGAGAAGTTGCCAACAGATCGATGCAGACAAATTACGGCAATCTTAGGCAATCATGGATGAGTGTACCGCGGTTCAAATTGCAGGGTTTGTTTAGCAAGTTAAGCGTTTATTTAGCAAAAGATTAAAAGGATATTGGCAAAGTAACGTTCATGAGTAGTGTATGAATTTAATTAGAAAGATATCAATTTGATTTTGATAGTTATTAGAAGGTAAAACATGATCAGTCACAATTTTCTGTTCAATCATCTGGTATTGCAAGTCCTGGACCCAGATAATGGGTTAATGAAGAGCCTACTCGTATCTTTAATAAAGAAAATAAATAGATTCGAGGAGACAAAAACATTCAGTCACGATACTTATCGATCTCTTTATATCAGAATTAGCGATTCCCCGCGACTGCGTCCGTGCGTTTCGAGTTTGCTCCCCTCCCCTCCCGTCGCAGCGTGATGTTTTATAGCCTAAAGCCTTCCCCGATAAATAAGCTATCCAACAAAAAAAGTTTTTTTTAAATCCTGAGATTCAAAAAAAACAAACAAACTTCAGATTTAAGTTACTCGATACGTCGCGAAATCGCGATGCCGCCGACTCCACACAACTCCGTCTTCCGTGCTCTAATTATTCTGCGTTCCTATCTAATAACCTGTGAAAGTACCTTTTTTATTTTAATGATTGCATGCATTACTTTTCTTCGTTAATTAATTACAGTCCATTTGCCTGCTATAAGCACGTTCATTTGCTAATTAGCATTTCGTGTTAATTACAATTGTGTCTTGATCATTATTGAATCTATTACATTTATACCTGAGAATCTTTTGACATTTCTAGTTACTGATCTTCTTGAATTTAAACTACTAAGATTCGTCGTGAAAATGTTTCGTTATTGAACCAAACTTTGACAAAATATAAACAAAAAACCAAAATAAGCAAACAAATAGATGTATTGAAAATCTATTAGGAAGTCATTCCGAAAGACGTCATATCGGGCAGACATTAACGGAAGATGGAGCAAAAACTGGGCGCCTGAACTTAAAAGGGACCGTCGCAATTTTAATGCAAAAAATCGTAATGAAATATTCGCAAAAAACTGACTTCGTTTGTTTTAATAACGGCCTGTGTATGAAAATTAGGGATGCCGAAAAAGTTTTTATTTTTTTAGCTAACAACTGTCGCCAGTATCTGATAGATGTCTGACTAAAAAATCCTTATGAATTCACAGTAAAATAAGGTTCTTGGAACCGTTATTGTGCATAGAATTTTTAGTATATGGAAGGAGAAAGCTAAATTTTGCCCCACTTCGTTTTTTATTTTGGTTATTTTTAACCACAAATCAAAAAATGACAACAAAGAAGTATGATTAATTAATTCTACTTTAATCACCATTCTTGCGCAGTCAATCAATATTTCCAAACACTTCCCTCCATATAATTTTATAACCGCTAAAACCACCTAATGAGGCAAAACATTAATATCGTAGTTGTAAATAGACATAGAGTGGAAAGTAATAAACTATCCGCTTTCCGAATAGATTTAAGACAACTCATTTGGTTTTATTGACTATAAAGTTAAGAAACATTTTATTTCTGTAAGCTGAATTACAGGTACAGATATTGTTAAGTACGTTGAGTGCGTGAAAGTATTTGAGTGGAACAAAAACGATCGAACTTTTTTATAGAAGAAATAATCGGTAGTAGTTTTTTTGTTACATATGAAGGTATGCGCTGAACGAATTATTCTATCATTCATCCGTATCATTGAGTTACGTGTACATTCGTAAATGTTTTTACAATCAACACATGAACATGAAAAAAAAAGTTTCTGGAAATACAAAAGATCGTCTGTTTGAAATTACTTTCTTTTATAAAGTACCTATTTAGAAGTCTAACCGCGCGTACCGTTGAGATATACCTATTCTCTGCGCTTGCAATTAATTACAATAGCCTTAAGTGCATTTCTAATTATAGTTTCGTTGTTCCTCGTAAAGTGAAATTCATCGTTGCAACTCGCTAACGCATGCGCAACGCAAATTGCATCCATGGCATTAATTTCTGTTCAGAATTTATAGGCAATTTAAAATACTCGACTCTCGTTTCGTATATAAGCTCGCGTTTAATGTTAAGACAGTAATTAGTTGAAAGGTACGTATTTAATAAGAAAACACATTCTTGTGTTGGTTTACAGAAATATTAGTAGGTGCCACCACCTACTTATATTGTGTTACTAAGAAATATTGAAGTTTCGGATGATAGAGTTGAGTTGACTATATTAAGTTCATTTTTATGATAACCACTATCTCTTAAAGAGAATTCTATAAATATTTGGTAAAAGTAATTTACTAGTTATTTTTTGCACAAAAGAAATAAGTATAAAAAAATTAAAGAGGCGTATTTACTTTCACATATTTCAAAGAGCTATGTGAACTTAACTGTTTCTCCGCATACCACAAGAGATTTCTCTCATCCATTGTTATACCAATAGCATAATTCTTACTTATAAACCCAGCTCATGAAAATACTAACAAACCTAATATATTCATACATAATGGCTCATATTTATGAGTCCTCAATTCCTCATGTAAAGTAATTGTGGAGTAAAATTACTCTCGTATTGCTCTTATTCATCTTTTTAGCATTTTTAGCTTAATTATACTGCCTTTGACATTATCATCAGTAATTGCAGTAATTATAGATGCTCTGGTGCTATTCATAGTGGGTATTTTAGTTATTATTTATTTGTTAATATGTGGACAGTGAGTTGACTACATACCTATTCATTATAACTTAAGCCTAAATTATTGTATTATCGATACAGTGTGTGGTTGTTTACTATCCCCAAAGAATTTTAGAATTTCAAAATTTGTGTTTATAGGTTACGTTTTCAAATAAGCCATTTTGTATTTTATTCGACGAATAATTATTATCTGACTATTGAAAAATCTGAGCTTAATGATGCATTTCCAATGATCGGATGGTTTCGATAAATTCTTTAGTCAGGTAAGTTCACAAAACAAACTTCTGTAAATTGGTTCAGATTGGGGTGTTTAAGTAACGCCCCTTATACCCTTCACGGTATTCTGAGCTGTCAAGGAATTCCATTCCTTTCTGTTCTAAGGATATTGTAAAATGAACAAATTGCATCATAAATATTTAATATGTTTTAACGCGGAAGGGAAGCACTTATGTAGCATGCGTCTAGAGTTCTAGACTCGTAAAGGTGACCCAACACCGATAATATTACAAGTGGGTTTCAATTTTAACCATTTTCTTAAATGATAGCATTTTTTTTCTTTTGTAAATAGGTATTGAAATATCAAGTAACAAGATCAGAAGTCGGCAACAGTCTTTTTATTTCCTTTGATCCACCAGCTGCAAAAGATTAATTAAAAAACCCGACAGAGAGCCAGTTCATCCAAGGATCAACAGGTGCTTCGCAGCTGAACCGAATTATCCGATAATTTCATGCGTTTATACTTATTGCGCGGTTCCGTTTATACAGCAAATGCTTGCTGATTTATTAGTGCTATGCCGATAGTAAATGTCAGTTTGTACAGGAGCAATTTTCAATTAGCCTTTCATTTGGTTTCAGTTTTATCTAACATTCTTTGTTACTATGTGTGTGTTATTGTGTACTATTTCTAGCACATGCATAATTGATCTGTTTAAAATGGCAATGATAAATAGTGCGTTGTTAAATCAAGCTATCTTTAGTATTTTTTTGTCCATGCATTTTTGGTTTTTACCAAAAAATAAGAGACACAACAAACCTAGACTCAAGTGTATACTTATAAAAATGCAGTTCACAGACAATTACCTTCCCAAAAGTATAATTTTCCCAAAAATCGCTCTAAGAAATGACACGAAATCGTTTTCGGCTCGTCTCCCGGACCATTAAGTGCCTATGATTTGACGGACTAACGAAGGAGTAGTAAAATTCTTCTTATAATCACCGCGGGCCGCTCCCAAAGAGGTTGGTATGAGGGGGGGGGGGTCTGATTACAGGGTAGCCGCCCACCGACAGCCGCGGGAAGCAGACTGGAACGGGAACGGAATAGCCTTAAAACAACACGCAATGTTGGCAGTTACAGCGTTATGGGTTTGAGCAGTGTTATGTTGGTTCTTGTCTGAACAGGGTTGCCAATGACGTAATGTGTGAACATGTAATGCAACATCGTAACTGTGTAGTGTTGAAAGAAAAAACATTTGTATATTTGTTTCCATTTTTCGGATTGTTTCTGGTCTAAGTGGAAAAGATACATGTTTCAACTATAAGTAAGATAGAGAAGCTGTTTCTTTACAATAGGTAATTACTTCAGCGATTCCAAAGACAAAATAGGTCCCAAAAATATTGCCAGTTCGACCATATTGCACAAACAAAGCACTTTAAAAAACCCTGTTCTAAATACGCAGACAGACAGTCTGTGAACTAAATTCATAAGAAAATCACGTAAGTTCAGTCGCAAGCACATCAGGTTACCCATTTTTGTTGCAAACTAGCCCTTATTACAACTGCATAAGATGCTGCAGTGTTTACCTTGACGTGCTGTTGTCCGTACAAGAAAATAATCTTCTTTATACATAAAATAAAGTCGTGTTAGTTACATTATTACTAACACTACTCATAGCTAGAGAACGGGTAGAATTTTCATGATTTTTACTTTGTTGAATTTAAGTTGGCCCCGAATAAGATAATAACCATAAAACAAGGCCGGGGTAAGACGAAAATAGCTAAGACCGCTAAAATACAGTAAAGTAGAGACTGCCAGCCCTGCTCAATTATACTTCGATAATGACATAGGACCTCGGCCCAAAGAGGTGGATCTAACCACGAATTCGCTTATCCCTAATTGTGAGGATTTTAATAGCGAGGGCTCTTCGTTTAGAACTTTATACATTGCGTGAGGAGTGAATTCCGTTGCGTGACTGTGCCTTTGTTATAAACTTATAATCCTCTTTGTCTTGAATTTTCTGATAGTTCTTTGTGACGGTTATTGTTTGAATAGATTAACAAACACGATTTTCGAATTACGTTTCAGAGGAAGATCATTATTAAACTATCAATATGCCACTCTATTTCCTTAAAATGTATTAAGTATACTGAATAAATACTTGAACCTGCTACTTTTTACCGATTTAAAAAAGGAGGTATTAAATTCGACCTGTATGTATGTGATATCGTTAGAATTGGATAAAATTTGAGTATGTTGATCTGTTAAGGCTTCCAAACACGTGTACAAAATTTCGTAATTTATCAAAGTAAGTAGTTTCATTACCTAATGGCTGAATTCTGGGCTGCTACGTTGTAATTTCTCCATTATAATTCCTCCATATGGGTTTCCATCGACACGCTAAGAAGAAGAATTAACTAATGCACTTGTGTAATGGAAATTCTACATCCAGACCTGACAAAATATAGAAACTTATGATTTTTTCATTGACTTTACCGGAAATAGAACCAGAGACCTCGGAGTGGCAACGCCTTGAATCCCAGCATTCTTAGCCACTACGCTACTACACTTCTATTAGGTGGTATAACAGCGGGTATGCATAAAGGATTTCCTTCGCGAAAAAAAGAAAAAAGGTGGTACGGGCCATGATAACGACAGGGCTAAAACTACGAACCCAGTTTTGATTGGTAAAGGTATTCCGACTAAATTGTGTAGTAAATAGTTGAAGATCACATGCCTTAAAAATCCAGCTTATTTGCTTCGTGAACTTGATGAGCAAGCGCGCCCGAAATTTTCAGAGGAAGTTGAACACTACCGTATTTTAAAATATCGTACACTACCCATAATAACACGGCTTTGTTTTGACATTTCCCTTCCAGACATCCGTTCACACATGCACCGGTATTCCCATGTGAATAAAGTTTATTTTGCCGCAGAAATTCCATTATTTATACCACGGGGTCTCATTCGGAACATAGGTTTCATATCTTGTAAATTTTCTCGATAGATGGCGCTACTCGTCTGGCCATCGGAGAAACGATTTATTAATTTGGATTAAAAACCTAAAATACATGAAGATAATATCCAAAAAATATGTAAATAAATATTTTTAGCCGTTTAAAACAGATAAAACTTAATACTACCCAATTATTTCTCAAAAAGTAAAAATGTTGTAAATATCATAAAAGCACAATTAAAAGCATGCTTAAACGACATAAGAGCCCTCTGTCGGTATATGATAGAACTTTGTGGCATATTTATGAGGTGGTAATAGATGGCGCATTTTCATAGAACGTTTTTGTTTGTCCATTGATTATAATGCAACTTTAAAAGCTAAGCAAGTACGAATTAGGTTATGCAATTTATTTTGATAGGTCACTGGGCGGTGGAGTAAACAAAATAATGTTGATAACCGCATCCGTGAGCGTTTAAACATTGGTAGGTTTCATAAAACAATAGGATATAGGTAAAATATTTGAATAGTTTTATAACATTCTAAGATTTTTCATCACATGAACATAAATAACCAACAAAAAGGCAATTCTAGCACTTAACGGTTTTCTCCGAAACTTTGTTGTCTGTAATTCCACAGATTTCATAAGTAATTGGCGTTGACTGTTTTTAAACGTTTGCAGTTTTCAAAATGTCAAAGGTTATTGCACAATGATAATTGATAATATTGATTGATAATAATATCTGTTTAATAGTCATCACCACGACGTTGGTTTTGTTGTCAATGATGAAGATTTAGGGTGACCATGACTAACAGTTTGGTAGGACAAATTGGATTTTATTTAAGAAATTAAGCATGATAACAATACTAGCAACAAAGACTAACTTGTTAAACATGTGCTTCTACACTAAGATGTCCCTTAGTGCTAACGATTTCATAAAGATATGTATAATCCGTTTTTTATTGCTTGTCAAATATTGTACACATTTTTTTTTCTTTTAAAGAGTATCAGTTAACGAAATCAGTAAAAAAAGTAACATTCATTAACTATTTGATTTAAAAAGATCTCAAGTGTTCAACGATAAATTACCTAATGCAGGTTGTGATTGTTGTGTTAAAAATAATGATTTCGTTAATAAGAAATTTCAAGATTGTTTACAATATTCGACAAGCAAAGAAAAACTGACGTTTTATCCAAACACTGACCGCGCCGTAAGTTGCTTAGCATCGGTATTAATACTGCCACCACTGCGCTTCGATCGAGCACCTCTTCTTTCTATTTTCGTATCATAATATAATCAAAATAAAACATTTAAATCACTCAATGTTAAATATAAATGTTTTCAGAATGATAATAGCAATTACTCTGTCACACTTCCAAGCGTCATCCGGATACCAGATTCGATGAGCATTGAAACAGGTGCATAATAGCGATGGGCGTTAATAACCGTAACTAGTTATTTAAGCAGTTACGAGCCCGTACAGTGATCACTCGTTATCCTTCACAACAATAACTAGTTACATTTATAACGCCATTCAAACGATTATCACAACGCTCTGAAGTTAAATTGAATTCACTCTTAAGTAAACGGCATAGCGTAGATGTTTAGTTGGCATCACTCCTTACGCAAAATCACTGGTTTTACGTTACTCGTTATGACAAGTTGAAAACGACGTTGTACATTGACCATCCTACACATCGTTTTCATAATATGAAGGAGTAAAACGAGTAATGTATTAAGCGTCATAGAAAAGGGTCGTAACAAAACGCGTGATAGCTTGGTTGCGTGAATGAATGAAACAACTATAGAACGCGAACGTAAGTGTGAACGAAACAGGTATATTAACACGTTTGCTTCAGATCGTTGTAAAAAATAACTAGTTTTAAAAATCACTAGTTATGAAACCGGTTACTGGAAGTCACGTAACGGTTACGTTACGTTATCTCAAAAACCGATAACGACCCATCGCTAGTGCATAACCTAAAAAAAATGTTTCTACAGGGATTTTCTATATTTTTCGTTTGAGAATCTAAATTTTTTGTAATTCACTGTAGCAAACGTCTTTCAAGTGACTATTATCACGCGGTCACACATATTGTATTTGCACTGCTTTTAATCACTTTTTCCAGACACGAATTCGCTACTTGACGCCATTTTGTTTTGCTCAGCCGTGGCACGTAAAAGAACTAAATTAAAAAAAATCGGCATTATGCATACTGCGTTTCAATTGTACCTACATAAAAGTTGCGGCATTTCATAAAATTCCGCCACTTTTGATTAACATTTCTAATTGCCGCTTATATTATTATGCCGTGGCATGTTGAAGAAATAAGTTCTGGTTTTTGGCACACGTGTCTTATTGTTACGCTGATTATCATAATGTGGGGAGGCCTATGTTCAGCAGTTGACGTCTTTTGGCTGATAATGACGATGATGATGTTGAGTGGTGATTATTATATTATATGCTTTCTTTATTGCACTTAAAAGATGTACAAAAAATACAAGAAGTCACAATGTGAACAAAAGTGGGCTTATCTCTAATCCCTAAAAGTGATCTCTTCCAGCCAACCCATAGGTATTTGAAATGAAATAGTTGCGGTTATCGGCAGTAATATAATGCCAAAATGAGATTATTTTTCGTTCAGTTAGTTTAAAAAAATATAAACATGTTTATCTGCTTAGTAGGTACCTGGGTGACCTAGCTTTGCTGTATTTTATTTTAGACTAATAAGACTAAGGTTTTTGATAAAGGGTACCCAATAATAGTTTTTCTCGTTTAGCAGATAATGCGTAGATAGATAATTGGCGATGCGAAGATTATCCACGCCTTTAGCGGTGAAATTTAGAAGCTGTCAACTTTTTTTAGTCAGTCTTCTATAATACATTCATTACCTGCCCGCCACTAATTAAAGTTAATAGTTTTTAAGAAATGTTTGTCGTGTATACAGTTCTATTAATTACTCTTCCACCATGATCAACACAAGCCCATTACCTCTTTTCAATATACTTGTAAAAATAGAATATTTACTATGCATGAAATAAATAGTAATATTTTTTTACTCCATCGTAGTACCTATTTAACTATACATACTTGAAATCTGCCATTATAAAATGTTTTATCTAATCGATGATTTTTAGATAGATGCCGTGCACCATGACACCCTTAACTAAATTCGGGATCTACTTACTTTCACCTCACGAAAACATTACATTTGTGACAACAAAAATAACTTTGTATTTCTTAGTGTTTGTATGGAAGACAAAGTTATATAATTGCGGTTGATAAAACTGTGCAATATCTCAAAAACTACTTTGGAAGCGTCTATATCTCAAACGTTAAACTATTATTGCAAAAATCAACAAAATATTTGAGAAACAATAAATGATTGAATGAGTAGGAGTGGGAATAACTTCTTGAATTCGCCAACATAATATAACACTTTTGTTACTAATAAATATGCTATTGCTATTTTACTGGTACTGCAAACAGAAATGTGTTATTTTTATTACTTATCGTCGATCTGATATGTTAACGAATTACTGCAACCAAATACCTGTCTTATTGCCATGTTTTAGAACACACTTGAAATTATATTAATTTATTTCATTTCTTAGTCGCACCGTCCACAATCATTTCTGCTTAACCCAAAGGTATGACTGGTAGAGAATGCCATATGGCGTTAAGTCCACCTTTTGTACAAACTGTGGTTGTGCAATAAAGTATAAATTAATAAATGACGGTAGAAATATTGTAATACTTTCATTCAGAAATATGTTGTTTCTTTAGGAAAGAAATTATGATAATTTTTAGAAATATCTTAGTGTTCATTAGAACCAAAAAACGTTAAATTTGTGACTATGTGTAAGGTTAGGAAATGACACTAAGTTCGCAAATGATAAGTTGGTAACATAAAATGTGTTACTGCAATTGGGAAGTGAAATCGGCTAAACAAATTCTGCTAACTGACAAAGATTAGTTAGTATTATTTTTGGAAGAAGTACTTTTTATTCGTTTTGAATGTTATTTTTGTCACGAGAATATTTAAATGTGAACTTTACGAAAACCAAAACGGATAATTTAATCTTATTTAATATCTTCATTGGTTCTAATTCGTCCTATGCGCAAATCAGACTTTATTTCTGATCTGAGTCTGGTTTTGACGTAAACGTTGTTAAATCATGGTTACCCTAAAACTATAACTAACGTCGAAAATTGAACGAGTTGTTATTTTACTTTGGCATTTTGCAAAGCTGCGAGCGTTTATATTATATATAATTGACAACACCATTAACTTAATGAAAACAATGGAATGATAAGTACAATTTGGTGCGCCATATCCACAACGGCCACACACCGGTTTAGCCGCCGGCTCTTGCTAATCTGTAGCTGCCGGGCGGAATAATAAGATTTAAGCTGTCTACTAGAATTAAGAAATAAATATATTTTTTTATTAGAAATTATTCCAAAGAAAACTGATTTCCTTCATAGGTAACACCGGCCTAATAACAAACATGAACATGAAACACGAGTCAAAATTGCATGAATGTGAAAATCAACTCAAATATCAATACATAAAACAATACATAAATTACATAGATGATTAATAACATTTCTGCTTGCACTGTCGAAATAATAATTCGGCGCGCGGCGTGAGACTAGCGTGGGCTCTCCTCGAGAGATCACGCGAGCCGGCCGAGCCGTGCAACAGCCTCGCTCTGTCTCGCTCTTGCAATACCTACTAAACTAACCAATCTATCCGTACTCTTTACTCTCATAATGGGGACTGAAACAGAACTACTGAGAGAGCCGTATTGGACGGTCCTTGTGCTAGTGAACAAAAGATAAGGAGAAACTTGATTTCTGAAGTACTTACAAATTGCATTTATTTAGGAAACCTACTCTATTTTTAATGATGGATGACGAAACGCGACGTTTTAATTTTTTCATTTACAAATTACACACAACAAATTACTGTCATAAAATTTAGAACATTTTAAATTATTTATTATAGTAGTTTTAGGACATCTTGTCACATATTATTTTATAATTTCTGGATTTTGTTGAAAAGAAAAGAGAAAAAAGTTCAAAACACTGATAAAAACAAAAACAACATTAAAAAAGAAGAACATGAAGTACTGGGATTCGAACCCGCGTGTTTCAAATCCAAGGCCGCCTTACTAATCCGCTGCGCCGTCGTGTCATTAACAACAGGAGCGAAATTTTCCTTTGCATTTTAGTTACATTATTTTAACCCTATTTAAGTGATACAGCCACTGTCAGACACTACAGCAATGAGTTTAGCGCCATCTATTGAGATACTAAACACGTAGACTAGTTGCGACCAATCGACATGCTTATCCGTGAATCCAGTCTACGTAGCGCCATTTATTGACGTGCTGAACACATGAACTAATTGCGAGCAATCGACATGCTTTATTTCGTGAAATGCAACAGTCTACGTAGCGCCATCTAATCCGTGTTGTTGTATTCCAACGGGTGCCCGCAAATATTGGCCAGTTACGGCGGAACCGTTTTCTTGTATGAGATGAGGTATCTGTACTAGTAGTATTATATTATCTGTGTTTATACTTAAAACAGGCGGTTTGCTAATTGACACTAAACGGTAGTCGTTTGTCATTCGTGTTCTAACGTGCCAAAATATATTGATGTTCAGTAGGATCAACCATACAGTCCACATATTTATTATAACCTGAACTATTTAGAAAGCTCTTGTGAGTACAATTAGAATCCAATTTATATTGGTCACACATTACATTAAAAACAATAAAAGGACACGGTCGTAAATTGCCCCAGAGTCGTTTAATGTTTGATTAAAGAAAAGCATTAAGAGACTTGACTATATCATTTTGCAAAAAATATATTGAATTTTTAATACAATATTGTTAATTTACTTTGCTTTTATCTAGCGGCATATAAATCTACAAAAAAAAATAGGACAACTATTGAATACAATTTCCGGTCCCCAACAATTGTTGTTTGGCAGAAAATAGCGGTTTCGAGCACTTATAAGCAAACTGACGACCGCTTAACGAAATGGCATATTGTGTCATACTGTGTCATGTGGCAGTTAGTTAAATAAGTAAGCGCTCGCAATCGCTATTTTAAGAAGGAAGATGACGTTTGCCTCCCATGGGTACTAACCTTTAAACCTACCAACCTCTTCCTAAAACTTGAAAAAAAACTGTGACAAGGAACTTCTTTTCGTTGGCTATTGTTTGCGTCATCGTAATTTTCACGCGTCACGCACCCTAGCGGGGCAGTTTTCTATGTTTGAGTTTTGGTGGCCTAGATTGCGGGTTTTCGACACAGATGGCGCTATGATCTAGAAAGACCTGTGCAAGAGATTGACCCCACACAATTTATTTCGTTTTATGTGAAAACCCCGCTATTTACGGCTTATATTACTTTATATTATTTTAAAAGGCGAAGAAACGAACCCATAAAATTAGTTTTGGTCGTGACGCATGGATTTTTACTTTTGGGGCAAGCAATGTAAGGCGGGTCGACCGCTTCCTTTACAGTTACTTTAATTCTATTTAGCTTTTTGGAGTAAAATATAATAAATATGATAAGCAATTGATATTGTGGAAAAATACTCGAAGTCTAAATGCATGCCATATAACAGTCATACATAGAAATATCAACTGTAAAAGGAACATTTCTTAAAACCTAAAGAAGCTTTCGAAAAATACTTACATTAAACTTTATTTTATGTTTCCTACCTGTTAGAATGAGCCCACTCTACCTATTTCTCTTAGAGACGTACCGTCAGAGGTAAATTGAATTTAATTTGTTGAAAGCTTAGAGGACTGTCGTGTATTCCGTCTTCCTACTTTAAAAGTAGTTTTGCGATGTCCATCTTAAGTGGACACCATGGTTACTACGTAAGACTATAATTTATCTGTGTAAGAGCTCTTAAGTGACACCCTGGACTCAGTTATCTAGTAAAATACTAACCCCCTTATTCATAATATCTAATCCAGTCTAATAAAGCTATTTTAGCCATTACACTGTTTCGTCACTTTTTGTCAAATGATGACAGCGCCACGAAAGAACGAGACAAAACAGTGTTTTAGTTTAAACAGGTTTATTAGACTGTTTGCGTTATTATAAATATGGGGGTAATATATTAAATGTACTATAAACATTACTTCATTGTTGCTTTTTTATTTCTTTTTTTTCTGTTTATTATTTTCGGGTGCAGCGAAAATAATAAATCCATCTCTCTGCATGGCATAAAGGTTTGACTGGCAGAGAATGATTTTAGCATTAAGTCCTCCTTTGTACACCATGATTTGTGCAATAAAGTCTTTAAATAAATAAACAAAAATGTAAATGAACCAATATATTTTCATGTCCTAGAAACGTCAATTCGCTGTCCAAAAGAAATTCCCGTAATCGATGCCGATATGCGTCTTTCATCACTATCTTATCTAAAACTTTCTACAGATATAATTTGATACAGTTTTCTAGCAAATAAACGCCGAAAAAGGCATTTTGGCGTCTGTAATTTTGGATCAATTTGCCGTTCGGTCTCTATCTGGGTTTAGTACCAATTTTCGGTCTCAAATTAGGTTTTAATCGACGGATGTCGGTGTAGGAATAATAATTTAAAGAGACATATGTGTAATGGATGATTATTTTAATGTGAAGGGTCGGTATTCATATAAAAGTAGATAGACCGTGGCGCGGCGGTTTTACGGCAATAACGATAATGCTATGTAATTGAATGTACCTTTTTTCTAATTTTGCAGTCGTAAATGGCATTTTTAACGCACTGTAATGAAAAATATAAGAATAATAAGCTATTTTTTTTATAAACATATTTAATAAACTACTCACACATAAACTACATTGCTATTTTTTAAATTTAGGTTAGTGTTGTTACCACTGCCACTGAATAGATTTTATCTATTCAGTGGTTGTTACGAAAAAAAATTAATTAAAAAACCGGTTAAGTGCGTGTCGGACCCGCGCACTGAGGGTTCCGTGCCACCCTTAACTGAATTCAGGGTCCACTTATTTTCACTTAACGAAAACATCACAATATATTGCGACAGCAAAAATAACTTTGTTTTTCATAGTGTTTGTATGAAAGACAAAGTTATATTTGCGGTTGATAAAAATGTGCAATATCTCAAAAACTACTGGTTCGATCTCCTTCAAACCAATTTTCGTTGCAAGTTTTTGTTGAGATCTACATTATATATTTTTTCCAAAATTTTCACTTTCTTAGTTCAAAAGTTAGATGGGGGGGGGACGCCCATTTTACCACTTTGGAAGCGTCTATATCTCAAACCTTACACTTTTAGAAAAAATGGTTTTAGAAACCTCAACATCATTTTAAAAGACCTATCCATAGACACCCCACACGCATAGGTTTGAGTAAAAAAAAATTTTTAGGTTTTAGTTTCATGTACGGGAGCCCCCCCATAAATATTATTTTTTCTTACTTTTTGTATCTGAATCGGAAAGCGGTGAACAAAATACACCTACCTACTAAGTTTCAGCTATGTGATGCTTATAGTTTCAGAATAAAGTGGCTGTGACATACGGACGGACAGACAGACAGACAGACAGACAGACAGACAGACAGACAGACTTGACGAAACTATAAGGGTTCCGTTTTTTGCCATTCGGCTACGGAACCCTAAAAAAGTATACTTCAATTATTGTCGATACGAGTAATGTTGTTTTTTTCTCATTTACATTAAACTATTATGTTTAGAAATATGTTTTTATTGACAACGAAAAATTATTAAAAATATTATTCTCTTCATAGAAATATTATTTTCATATCTGAGATTACCACAAACAATAATATGTAGAACGTCTCCACGGCGCTTAGTTTTAAACTCCAGTCATAAATCAAAGTATGGCATTCTCAATCTTGATAAAACTTGATACTGTTTTAATTATCTACACTGTGTGGGTGGTAAAAAATTGCCAAGCGCCACTAATGGCCACAATTAATATGAAATCAGAACATTTCTAATGTGAACACGATAGTAGAAATTGTACGATAATTTAAGTTATCATATTTTGTTAGGCGACTGTGATATTTGAATCTTAATTACGAAACTGGTTAAGCGACATTAATTATGCTCAGCGGGAGTCAGTTCGTATTATTTAATGGCAATTTGAAAGCATTTATTTATGTAAGAAAAGCGTTTACTAAAAATACTTTGACGCATTAACTGATGTGCATTCTACATTTAAGTACTCAGAAGAACCAATTGTATGGTTTGATTGACTTAACTCTGGGTCAAGTCATCATTCTGTTGCTCTCAGTATCTTTGATGTTGATAGAGACAAAAAACATGTTGAAATTTAGATGGGTTCATTTGTTTATTCTGACTAAGTGGGCCTTATAATATTCAACAGAAGTAAATCGAACTATAACACTACAAATACGTATCTACAAAATCCTACATCTTGTGATGTTTTAAAAAATACGTACTAATTAGTCAAAAACCGGTTAAGTGCGTGTCGGACCCGCGCACTGAGGGTTCCGTGCCACCCTTAACTGAATTCAGGGTCCACTTACTTTCACTTAACGAAAACATCACAATATATTGCGACAGCAAAAATAACTTTGTTTTTCATAGTGTTTGTATGAAAGACAAAGTTATATTTGCGGTTGATAAAAATGTGCAATATCTCAAAAACTACTGGTTCGATCTCCTTCAAACCAATTTTCGTTGCAAGTTTTTGTTGAGATCTACATCATATATTTTTTTCAAAATTTTCACTTTCTTAGTTCAAAAGTTAGAGGGGGGGGGGGACGCCCATTTTACCACTTTGGAAGCGTCTATATCTCAAACCTTACACTTTTAGAAAAAATGGTTTTAGAAACCTCAACATCATTTTAAAAGACCTATCCATAGACACCCCACACGCATATGTTTGAGTAAAAAAAAATTTTTAGGTTTTAGTTTCATGTATGGGAGCCCCCCCTTAAATATTATTTTTTCTTACTTTTTGTATCTGAATCGGAAAGCGGTAAACAAAATACACCTACCTACCAAGTTTCATCTATGTAATGCTTATAGTTTCAGAATAAAGTGGCTGTGACATACGGACGGACAGACAGACAGACAGACAGACAGACAGACAGACAGACAGACAGACAGACAGACAGACAGACAGACAGACAGACAGACAGACAGACAGACAGACAGACTTGACGAAACTATAAGGGTTCCGTTTTTTGCCATTCGGCTACGGAACCCTAATAAAAAAGTAACATCATTCTTTTAATGCTAATTTATGTAACAATGAATTTATGATTAATAATTGGCACAAATAAATAACATCAAACATTTTAATTAATGGTTTAATAAAACTAATTAGAACATCCATCATTTTGTTCTTGCAATTAATTGTGTGATATGTTTTTGTTAAAAAAGATTAATTAGTTAGGCTAATAAATAATTGCTTTGAGTTGTTTATGGAACTAGTGGACCTGGCGAACTTTGTACCCCCTCAGCCCCGTAATTTTCTGCTATTTAGGGCAAAGACAAATCCAAAAAACATAAAATAATAGGTCCATGGATAACAACATTTAAAAAAAGATAAATTAACATTAGGTTTGTGAAGTCGAGTTTGTTTCTAGAGGAGACATATCAGGAACTATACTAAACAGATTTTGATTATTTTTTCATTAGTGGAAAACTGCTTTATCCCTCCGGGTTATCTTACTTTTGGTCACATCGTTATTCCCCGTTCTACATTTATGTTAGCAGAGACAGAAAATTTCAGAATTCTTAATTTTATTTGAAGAGCCGTTACGTTTATCTACATTTACCGATAATGCAAATATCATAGATACAGCCTTGCTTAACGAGCTACAAATGATTTATCATTCGGCCCACATGGTTTGTGTCAGTGTATGATAAATTGTATGGGATTTACATTTCAGACAACAGGGGCCTGAGACAAGGTGCTCGCGATAACACTTAATGTATGGTAATGAACATTGATGTGTATTGATTAATGTTAATAGTTAATCTGAGGAAGTGTCCATAGACAAAAAATTAAGTGATTGTCTTTAAAACATTAGAGGTTTCAAATTGCAACGCAGTTGATGACAGTTGATCCTCAAAATGTAATACTAATATTATAAAGATGAAGAGTTTGTTTGTATGTTTGAACGCACTTATCTCAGGAAATACTAGACCGAAATTTAAAAATATTTTTGAGTTAAAAAGCTTATTTAGCGGGGAAGGCTTTTAGCTATTAAACAGCACGCTGCGACGGAAGGGGAGGGGAGCAAACGCATAACGCGCGAACGCAGTCGCGAGGGACCGCTAGTATGTTATATCAGGGATGTTCATGCTCACCTCAACATCTCTGATATAAGCTACTAGTGGTTTCCCAAAAATGGAGTAGCCTTTTCTACCAAGAAAATTTTATAGTTATAGAGAGTAGTAAAGTAATTAAAATGATAATACTAATGATGTTTTTTCCCTTTTTCTTGCCGATCGGCATCTTTTAAACATCTTCTTACATTGTGATAATTACAAACCTATATTTACATACAACTACCATATCTTAATTACTAGCCCTAACCGACTTTTAATCACCAGCTCAAAGGCAAACAAATTGACGTTGACGAAACCAACAATTTACGAAGAATCCAAAACTAATAAAGTCAAAATTAAACGAGTTCTCATCAGAAGTTTATCTTCAATCAACGTTAATCGTCTGAGTCCATCATCTAAAAACTAATTACTATGTATATTGCCCTTACGATGGAATCAATTAAGGTCGGTCGCCTCGCATAAAGAAAGGCTATAAAACAATTTCACATACGTAATAATTGGACTGTCTGTGGCAATGATCATAATGTAGACTAGGGGCGAGATGACAAAAGTTTCATGTCTTTTGCATAGTCTATTTCAGATGAGGCAACCATAGATATACATAGATAGACAATCCGAGTTCTGTATTAAATATCTTTTTATTTCGAAAGCAATGAATCTCGTCCGGTCTGACATAATTTTGTTAATAGAATACTCGTTAACAAATAACCGTCAATTTAGATCTTAACACCTGTGAATCCTGCAATTGAATGTATTACAACGTGTTTGATGGTAGAAGTGGACAAATTCATTACTTTGATACATAAATCAAAGATTTATTTTTTAACTAAATATCATTATGACTACCTCACATTTGAGGTAAGGCCTTTGCCCAGCAGTGGGATGCTTATAGGCTAACTTTACTTTACTTTTTATCATTATGACTAATTAGATTAATTTTTGACTGAGTTCTATCCATCTGTTGGTAGTGTCCAAAATGATTGTTAGCCGTTGGTCTATAAAGTTGATGGTGGCTAATAAAAGTGGCTTGTGTTCGAACTAACGAAGAAAGCTGTTGTTATAACGTCAACCAGTGTTTGTATTTGTTACTCAATTGCCCTTTCATTATTATCATCTATCAGAACATTTAAAAGATCAAAAAATATAAGCTATAGACATAGTCAATATTTTAGTAGGCACTATACAACCTTTAAAGTCTGCTTTTATTTGTTTGCCAAAAGTTGTAATCAATCATAACATTCCTAAAATTAAGATAAACGTAAAACTACTTATGTAATTCATCATTGATTACAACGATCATAGTAAATCAAATAGTTAATTTATTAGCCGCCATTTTATTCACTGATAATCTTTTAAAACTTATAAAAAGATTGTTTACAATATTCGTCCAAACAAAAAATACGGACTGTAGCTGTCAGTCAGTCTGTTCAGTCTTTAGGTTTAGAAATAATACCCTATAATAGAATCTACCAAAGAATAGAAGAAGCATTCGAAGAGAGGATAAATACCAAACAGAAGTGTCTGTCTGTCTGTTTACGACGTACAACAAAAATTTTACTTGAATACTATTATTCCTTGACAGGCACTTTAGTATAAGCTAAACGCAGGTGATAAAACGCACGAAACACGGGCTTGCGAACGACAAACAACCAATAAATTGCTTCATAGTTAAAACACATTCAAATGTTAGTTTTACGCGGCGAGATTTTAGGGATGTGCGAAACTCGCAGTCAGTTCACAATCCTTGTCGATAAAGCGCTGAAGTGATATGTTAAATTTTATTTTAAAATCGACTTATTCTGCTATGTTCAGAGAAAGGAAATCATTGTCACTTTTGCTTTTAATGTCAACAGTGCTTGGTTGATGAGCTCTATCTATTTACCTGTAAGTAAGTAGGTTATTGTGTAAACAACATGAATCACATTACAAAATTTTTATTTTAATATTATAGGTGAATTATTCAGGCCAGAATATTGAAAAAAATATCTAATTTTAAATTTTTGTAAGCTTTTTTTACTTCAACACTTTTTTATCTAAAATCTGTTGATATTTATTTTGACAGCCCTGCAAGGGCTGTGATAAGTACACAGTTAATGTTCAGCCTTAGTGGCTAAAGACATCTGTCGCAAGCACACAGACCGTCTGGTTTGTGCTTTATGTACGTCTACAAACTTATGTACTGTGCCTATGTAGGCGTTACGTAACGACTAAGGCTTGGATATTAATAGACTGGCGTCTACGATGGCACGTGGCTAGAAGTTGACAGAAAGTTACCTTAGCTAAGTAAAACATAGCTAGCCGTAAAAATACCTCCGATTTGGCAAGACTAATGTAAGGCCTATGTAAGTAGTGTCTTTTTTTATTGCGTTTAGGCTTTAGTTTTGAAGTTGTGCTAGTGTCTGAAGGTCTAAATATGAAGCCCCTGTATTTAATTAAAAAAAAACGTTTTAATAATTAAATAATTAAAATGACATTAATTAGAAATGTTGACACAGCACACTACGTCATTAATTTACCATTATCAACACCTAAACTGCGGTAAGTTGATGGCCTAATCTATTTGCGCTTGATTGATACCATTTAACAATACAACAATAAACAACAACATCATATAATAAATAATCAAATGATATTTCAGCGCGTCAATATATTTGTATGCAAATGCGTTGACACAAGGACTAGTGTTGCATACTAACCGCGGTCGAACATCGATAAAATCTTAACTTTTGGCATGTCATCGGCGTGATAGCGATCATCGCGACGGTGGCGCCAAAAACGGCGACGCATCGAGGTCAAATGTGGCGTCTCGCCAAGTGCATTGAAGGGTGACGATGAGAAATGCAAGTTTTGGGATTAACTACAAGACTACAGTTAATGTTAATTATATTAATACCATAAACGTTAAGGAATAGTAAGATAGTGCTTGTGTGAGTGACGTGATTAAGAAGTGAAGTTCTGACTCACAATAGTTATTTATGTTATGACAATTTTTTCTTATTTTTTATTTAAGAACTTTATTGTACAAGTAACAGTGTACAAAAGGTGGACTTAATGCTAAAAGAATTCTCTCCCAGTCATACCTTTAGGTCATGCAGAAAGATTATAAGTGGGTGCAGGAGCATAATGTAGTAAAAATTTAGGAAAACGCAACAAAATTATCATTATGAAGCATATTACCTAATTACGCCAGCAGAGATCTGCAAGTGATAAAAATACTAGTCCAAGTTATGTTCAGGTACAAACATATCCTGCAACTACTCGTAAATGTTGTAATGCAACATAAATTTCGAGAAACAGAAAGAAAATTATACTGCTACAAATAAAACCAAAATCATCCAAAAATAAAATCAAAGATGAGATTCGCATCTCTTTAGCTGTTATAAATATTTAGTGAATGAAACTTATAAGCCATGTCGTATAATATTTCACTTTATAGCGTACAGATGATTTTTGGCATGTTATCGATGCGATTGCAGGTGATGCGTGCGACCAAGAATGGCAACGAAATGAGATCAGCCGTGGCGCCTAGCCAACTATCGCGGTGCTAGTACAATAATGTAATGATAAAGAACAGCCTCAGAATAATACAAGTAGATAATGTAAACAAGTAGCTAGGGAATCGATAGTCATTTGTTTTTTGGAGAAATCACCAGGTATTCAGTTTACGATTGTCATTTGTCACGATCTTTGGCGATTTTAAAATTCGAAAAAAAAATCTGTACCAGAAATGGGACGTTCCCCCATTATTCAAGCTCTTCGTAACCCTATTATAAATCGAGTCACGGGCGGCAGACCGACGTGACTTAAGGCGTCACCGTCTGCGCTTTTATTATTACCCACATAAGGTGCATATCCGTATGCGGCAGTTATGCAAAACCACACGCTTTAATCAAATATTGTGAATTTTTGCTTATTTTATACAGCCGCATACCAAGGCATTAATTAACTTTCCAATCCGAAGCGTAATTGCAGTGTTCCACTGTTTGCTCAAGTCCGCTTTGTTGTGAGCGCAAGAGGGAATTATTATAAATAACATCAGTTATTATTTCAAACAAAGAGCGAGTCCGATTTATTGCGATGTGTACGCGCATAACGCGTTGCATTGTAATTTGGTTTGCGAGCAAATGCGTGTTCAGGACGCTGATTCATATACAAAGAAGCACGATAAAACATTGCCAACAAATGTGAAAGAGTTTGAATGCAAAAACTGATATATTTGGACATAAAACTCATATTAACTCAATGCACCATACGGTCCAGGTTCTGGCGGGGCCTACTCCCGTGGCCCCAGATGAGAGATTAAAGTTCATAAGATCTTCGATATTATTGCAAAAAAAAGTAACTAGTCAAATAAAATACAATACAAATTGTCGTCGCAATGCAAAGCAGTCAGAAATTTCTTTTTCAATCTTAATTAATTTCACCGCCATCTTTATCGCACAACGTCCATCCGGTTGCAACAATCGCGATGCATCAATTACGCATTTATTGCATTCGCATTCGGTGTCTGGATTTCGAAATTAATCGGCTTCGGTGGCAGCCAGCCAAAGCCTGGTGGCGCCACGATGTGGACAATTGCATATATACCCCGCTAGTAACTTGAGAGCGTGTATAAAACCGCTAATGATTAGTACGACGCACTTGCTAAGGCACGGAGTACTCTTACATTCGCGTATTCGGTGCATTCAGCAACGTTTTGCAAAGATATGTTCCTCAGGACAGAGAAAGATAACATCTTAAAGGAGGTCTTCATCTTATTAGTTGAAAATTACTGAGAAACTAACAAATTCCTGTCCCGTCCATTTTTGTTGACACTGTTTGGTAGTTCACAGTACACATTTAGATGATGGTTGTGAACACATTTTATCACATTTTGGTGGAAAGCCCATGAAAAGTTGCTCTCGTTATTTCGCACTGATCTTGATAACGGCTTAATGTTTCAGTATACAGGTTTCAGTGAAGCGAAACTTGATCTGAAACTGTACCGGGTCAAAGTATTAAGTATGCACACAGCCTTAATAATTTAATACGTCTGAGTATTAATAGTTGCTGTAAAGTTTAAATGATACAATAATTTTATACTTCGCTCTCAACTGTAATAAAGGGTTGGGCTTTAGACATTTTGTTATTTTTTGTAGCGTAATGTTCTGTATGAATTATGTTGCTTTGTAATTATGAATCGTAATACGACTACGCGCCTTCAACGACTTCGATACTAAACGGGTTTGGGCAAGTAAATTTTGCTGGTTTATCATTCATTACTTCATTGTTTCTAACTATATTTCAATTTCCTTACTTCGTTTATCAAAAGAATGCAATACATGCCAACGTGAATTGTTGAAGTTAAGAAAATCAGCTGACATTTCGAGATCAAAAGAACTGTGTCTGTCAAACAAAAAGACAATAGTGATGTGATGGCCGCTTGTTAATCGAGCCGGCGCCACTCGGAATGGGGTCGGCAGCGGCGCTGTTATATCGATAAGTGGATAATCCACGCAAGTCATGACAGCACTGTCGCAAATCTCTAAGAAATACGAGGCGTTGGTAATCTCTTGAGCTATTACAGTTACAACGAAATATAATAATTCGTTGAATTTCCATTAGTTGGTCATTTAAAAACTTTAATTTAATTCGGTTAGTTACTCAAATATTAAAAATGGTTTCCAGACTCCATAAAACCTGCATTTAGATAATTCAATAATCTGATGGTGTGTCCAACTCATAATTCCAATAACAGTAGCTATTAATCATAACAATTATATTGATCACTTAAGCAGTACAATGCACAGCCAACCAAAAATACCGACCGTCCAAACATTAACGTCTGTTTACACTTGTATTGTGAATGACTGCGGTATCGTGTTGCGATCTCGACAAAACATAACGTCACTAGCGCGTCTGGCGCCATCGCAAACAATGCAGGTTTCCGCACGCTTTGGGAAACACCGATTTATTGTCACGCTAATAAACTTAAACAAAGCAAATTGTACTTTTTAAGACAATGGAGACACGAGTTTTTTAGTTGAGAAATTCTGACGGCAGTTTTATAAAAATAATAATGATTCTTTGATAAATTAGTCTGTTCTAGTTTAGCCTTCCAAGCAACTACAAAAATAAAGACGAATCATGAAGATTTTGTCTGTGCAAGAATTTTGTTCCTCATATAGAGGTAAAAAATCAATACTATCACATTACCTAAATATCTTACTTACTTCTTAAAAAATATTGTCACATAATTTCCAAAAAATACATATTGCATATTTGAACTCTAAATTATCGATATCCAAGTAATTAGGTTACATCACTGGCACCTCATTGGCGCCATTTTCGCAAACAATGGCCAACTATTTGAAAACACCGACATATTTACTGTCTCCGCTACTAAAACCCTTTTAGCACCTCTGTCTGATTTTAAAGTGCTAAATGAGCTAATGCATTTGACAAATCGAACGGTAGGTTGCTCTTTCTATTTATTAGTTATCGATACACGAGTTTTCTATTTATAATATTAATAATATTCACAGCTTTCCAATAACTTTTAGCGTGTCTTTTTTATATAATAACAAAGGCATTATCTCATTAAAATAAAATTATGTTTTATCCTACGTTTAATTGTACTATCCTATGAGTAAATCATCAAGTTTTATAGTGAATAATATCGTGGCGTGGCGTGCCCCAACACCTGCACGCCAGCGGATTTAATGAACTGCAGTCGATCCGCAATACAAGTAGCTGAATTCTGGGCTGCTACGATGTAATTTCTCCATTGTAATTCCTCCATTTGGGTTTCCATCGACACGCTAAGAAGAAGAAGAATAAGTGAATATAGCAGTTAAACATTAATTGTATCCAAACAACAAGACAATGGTCATCATCATCAAATTTAAGAGCTCTTGTCGGTGGAGTTTTTGCCATAGAAACTCCAAATTAGGGAATATGTGTGGTGGTTTCCCTCTTGCCTTCCGCGCCGCAGTTTAAAACCCAGAGATTTCCCGCCTCTTAATGCCAGTCAAAAGCCTTTTATGATCTATATCATCAGCCTTCTGCCAGTACTGATGTTGCTGTTGGGCTTCTCTATTAGAAGCTACAACACTCAGTGACGATCCTGTGCCATGGCGAGTAAACGCCGCCACCAAATAATTCCTCTGGTCTTGGGAGCCGTATATTTTTTTTTAATGTGTGTAATGGTGTTTCCGCTATAACTCGTGGAGCTATCGGATTACTCCGCGAGCATAGACAAGGAATAATTTATTTTAGTGGTTGGTTATTGGGGGTTGTGGCGGTTCGTTGAATGATTTTAGATTGTTTACTATATATTTAAGAAAATTGTGAAAGGTGTTTATGGTTGTTTCTTTAGACAGAATCTGGGACATAATGAACGGGTCTATGTTTAATGTATTGCAGGCTGTGATGTGGTCTGAGCGTTTAGTATAATGTTAATTACTTACGTGGCTATATTCATGAATTTGAAGAAGTAGTAGGCATCAGTGTTTCTCTTACCTGTAAAAAAAATTTACATTAAAATTATACTGCAACGAAATATATTCTGTAAACAAAAAAAAAACAAATTACTGACTAACAATAACACGGCAAGCTTTTTAAATTTATTCCAGTTTATGTAGGTACCTATTCCATAAATTAAGACTTGCTTTTAAAAATAATACAAGTAAATCCAGAAGCTAAAGTTATATCACATGTGCGGCGGAGTGCTAACTGTATATTGTTTTTAGTCTGCATAATATAAAACTTATAAACAATGATCCGATTTACACGCTACTGTTCGTTATTATTATAAATAAACATACAAAGTACAGTCAGAAGAATTATAACTGCCTGTATATTACAACAACAAATACAAATTCAAAATATTTATTTCCTTTAACAAAGAATTAACCTGCTATTATTTATTCCTTTAACGTTGATCTAAAAAAGTTTGAAAATGGAAATGCATTTAGAAACCCAAAAAATCTAAGGTTCAGATATAAACATATGCAATTACAATACAGGATACAATTGTATCCAAAAGGTTGCTCTTTTGGATAAAATTGTAAGAAAATTTCGTTATCATTAATATTTAATATTAATATTCTTTTTTTAAATGGTCACTACATTAAAAAAAAGAAGATTCGCCAATAACTCTAACAAAGCTCCACTAAAGAATCAAGAAGAGTACTTTTTATTTTTAAAAGTACTCTTCTTGATTCTTTAGTGGAGCTATCTTAATTGAATATGGTTTTGGTTTTCTTCGAACCAACCAACTGGCCACTAAATATAAATTTCAAAATTGGATCTAATTATTTGCAAGGCCATAGCAGTGTGGGATGCAATGGATTGTAAGGGAATTGAAAGTAAGCGGCTTACGGCGATATAACTCGCAGTAAAAGTACCTCTATATCGCCCTACTTCACAAATTACATTAACTATTAATTTTGTACCCGCGTGTCTAATTATATTTATATTGCAAAGTTAATAAGCATGTTTCGATATCTAACCAGGTTTATAGTAATCTACTTTTAAATTACTATTTGGAAAAGCTACTAAAGGTAGCATTTTACCCAAAACTTTTTACACAAAACAAAAAATGGTGCCAACGTAACCATAATTAAGATGACGTCCAAAAACAACATCCGTTATTTGGATACTTAACTGTTTTGACTAAAAACTAATCCCTAAATCCATTTAGCGGTCTTTTTTAGCTACTGACTGTACCGGACTTTTTTAGTTTATACTTTATCCACATCTGTCGCCACGCGCCGCCTGCGCCTACGCCGACCAGATATCGAAGACCTCCCTCGCACCCCTTTGTCTTCATCAAATCATGGATTCAGTTATGAATTTCGTGGATCAACTAAACCTGGACAGTTCAAGGGTACAACGACGCCCTTTCCTAGCATGTTCTATTTGAAGCAGATCCCACAGCGAGTTTGAAAATATCCGTTTCAAAATTCGTGATTATAATATAGATTATATCTGTATGCTTAATGGATTTCCTTTGAACGTTCATAGATAAACTTTGACGGTTTGTTTGTGTTTCTGGATTAAAGCTGTCAATGGATTCTCTTTCGTGTGATAGAATAACGGCTTTTGTGTTCCAGTTTAGATATCTAGTCTAGCTGTTATCTTAGAAAACCTGCTTTCGCAGAATTTCAAAAACCAGATAATGGTGTCATCTTAAACCATTTATCAAATCCGAATTCGAAATGTTATAACACTTTTGAACAAGAGAATTTGGTGCAGGAGCTCGTAAACTCTACAGACTTGCATTCAATAAACAATACTTGGGTTTAAATATAAACAGCTGTAAGTTCAAGAGCATTACAACAATGAGTCATATTCGTAGTTTGCAAACATTGAAGCATTTCAGTTTAAATAGGTAATACAAACTAATTTGGGTCGCGAACTCACAAGGTTGCAGACTAAGGCTTGGTTGACAAACTTCGTTTTATGGAAGGAGTGGACGTAATTGTGTCACGCAAAGGACAGCCTTTTAACCTTATTAAATTTTCACACCTGACCTAAAATATAGGTGCTTCATATCTGAAGAATGATCACAAAGGCTGATGGGCTAAAGCCACTTAGGGTTTGGTCATGGAAAATGACGATGGAACAAAGTTTTCCCATCACATAATACAAATGCCACTTCTGTTTCTCTGATTTAAATCAATAATGGAAAGCTAGAAATAAAGAAAGTTGGTAGATTTAGATAGAACAGTATTCAAAGAATTAAGTAAATTTTCGATGAGAACTAGAAGACAATACAATTGTTGGCGCCAGACAATGAAGGTCGGATACAACAGAATTAGTCATCTATTCCATACTAATCCTAGTAAATTTATGGGGACAGGCATTCAAGTGTGCTTGTCCATGTGGTATTTACGAGCTACGAGCTGTCAATGACGAATAAATGATGTAATTGCACAACGACTATTAATAGTGACTATAAAACTGAACGACTTAATACAACCACAGAACCGTTACATATTTTCGCAGAACATATTTAATGCAGATGAAGAAATATGATCAAAGACAATGATGCTGTTAATTCAAATGAAAACGTTCAAAATCTAGATCCCACGCTCCAATTCTACGATCAGAACATAGTCTTGGACGACTATTATAATAAGACAAGTGGTCCACCTGGTAACAATCGTAATTTATAATGATTTGATGGATTTATAATAAAGGCCTTTCACTAAAGATTCTCACCGAAAGAAATATGGTCACGCGAACTTAATAAAATAAAATAAAATAAAGTAATGGTGGCGTGTCGCGCGGCCCCCGCCTAGCGCCGATCGTGACGAGAAAACAATAAAAAGACAACAATAGTCGCAAACTAGAGAATTACGAGAGCTGTAATATGAAACGCGAATAAATTATGGCTTTAATGAATAAATTATGAGCACAATGTGGCGCGGCAAGGGAAAAAATAGCCGTAAGTGCGGCGCCGGCGCCAGCGGCGCAAGGATAAACTGTGCACGCACACGGCGCAACTAACCTTACTCTAAGCGCACACAAGCAAGCACTCTAACACCTCATAAATAAGAACTAAATCCACAAACCGACAGCGGTGAATACGACTTTCCTACAGAAAACGCGGATTCTGAATGCGCTCATGCGACCGTAGCGAGTCATTACGATACTTCGAAAGTTAGCTGTATAAACAGGCTAAATTGCGCTCTAATCCAGCACTCCAAAGTGGTTATCGCAATCAATACGCGTTTGAAACCATGACTATTCTTCCCGATGTAGCACGAGCGAGAGAGGGATCCGTGAAAAATGCATTTGCGAATCCTATGCCCTTTGTTTTGACATGTTACATGCTGCGCACGAGGTGATAAATATCTAGTTCAGTGAGATGCTCGCGCTAGTTCATAAATTCGATTTCACGCGACAACGCGGAAGAGAACCTGTTCGATGCACCGTGAGAGAAACGAGCATTAAGCACCTAAATCTTGTCCTCAAACCACTTGAGCTCCTCACCGATGAATAAATAAAAGCGAACAATGGCCACTTAAAAACTATGCCTACATCTATTAACAAAACAAACAGACAAGTGCAGTCCTGAGAAATTCTTACGAAACATACATGTATTGGACACAGCGCCGGAGATATTTATATTCACAGCAGGTGTGCCTGAAAGACGAAAAACATAAATTCGGATTCGATAACAGATGTTAGCCAGCCAACCATACTTGAGTGAGAAACAGGGAAGATTATTTGGAGCATAACGTTTTATGTAACCTGAAATAATCCAAGTGCGTTAGTTTCTTTGATGCGTGTTTTATCAGACCCAAAAACTTCTGAACTCGTAATCAGGTAAGACAAATAAGTATCAGAAGTGGGATTGTATAAACAGGGACGGGGCCCTAATCTCGAAGGTACCCAAACCGAATGGGCCTCTTAAGTGCGTCTTGTTTTATTATCTCAAGGTTCCAGACACCGCTATCTTTGGAAGTCGGCTGAGTGCAACAAAAACTTATTCTTATCAAAGAACACGAAACTCGGCTTAATGCGGTCCCTATTTTTACTCTTCGGAAACTTTTAACCATATCGGTCTCATCCCAGTGGAGATTTATAGCTGTCTGCATCGATTTTAAAGGTCGCTGGATCTACCTCTACATTAGATGGAAGGGATGTTTGTAAATGGGCTTCTAGGATCTGTTCTAAAGCATTGAGTATGTACTCATTATGTAGCTTAAGATAGAGTCAATTAATCTGGTATCCGATGAAAGAATAAAAATCTCAAAACACTAACTTTAGATTTTAATAACAAAAGATTTAAAGAGACTTTAGTAACAGAAGATTCTTTAAAAAATTAACGGAATAATATTGATAATCCACTAGACTGGGAGGTCCATTAGGCTTATGTTGAAACCCAAAATACCACAAGAGCAGCATCAATTTAATCTTTTACTATTATTTGTGCTTCTAAAACACTTACCGAGAACACAGATAATAAAGCATGCTCTTGAAGTTCCATTAAGGGATAATGAGTGAGTAAGGAATGTAAAGTGACAGTGTATGATGAAGTGGGACTGTCAACAGGTACGGTGAGTCACGGACAAACATAGCCCAAGACGACAATGGAGCAAAACGAAATTTACCATACCAATGGCGCTTGCTATTCATCACTCGTCGAGTGTATTTTGTTTGAATTTTCAAACTTGAGGAGTTATTATACTAGGTGTCTGCTATGTCTAATTCTGGGCTCTAATTTTTATCAACAGTAAGTATGAGAGTTACGAATACGTTAAGATTAATTAGATCAAAATTGAGAATTCGCTGGCAGTAAATCGAAACTGCAAATCTAGAATCGTTTTAATCCCAATGAGTTGAACGCGAATGTCGCTATCCACATTTTTTGTCGCACTAATGATACTAATGTGAGGTAAATAAATCAATTCCACCTCGCACACACGCACGTATAGTAATTAGCTAAAATCGCATAGAAATCGTGGCTGCAAAACCGACGCAGTACTCGATACACTGCTAGCTAACTGCTAATGTTCGAGGTTATTAATCACTTACGACACGCTAATAGCAAGTCATTGTAATTAGCTGAGCGTTTCAAGTCTCGAAAACAATCATTCAAAGAGACGCCACTTCAGCAAGTCAAAGCGTCCAGGTAGTTTTGTTCCCAAAAAAATTGCCACCTTGTTGACTGTTTGGCGATAGTACAGGTAGATGTACCTGTCTCGATTTGCCGAGAACAAAAGGGGCTTCTTGAGACCTTTCCCGTTAATGGTAGTTACAATGTGGGCGACTGAAGTCGATTAGGCCATCCGCCGACTCCATTCCCGGAATGTCGGCGACAAATGAGAGGTTACGATAAGGACACGCCAAGACAACGCTGTCCGGTCGTCCCTTTTTGCCCTTTTACATCCTACCTTCGCCGTTTCTGATAACCACCTTTTCTTAATTGAGTTTCTGTGTTCTCCTTATCACCGAATCGCATTAGACCTCCAGACCCATGGACAGATATATTTATCAGCAATTAACAGTCATCTGCGTAATCTTCGTCGAAGGTTTATTCATCTTTTCGCAGATAACATTTAAATTTGAAAAATGTTTACGGCGCTGTTGCGGTAAATTTATAGCGGCTAATAAAATTCGCTATAAAATCCAAGTTCTTGCTTTGAAATAACGATTTCACTGAAAGTGCGCAGCATGTTGCTATAGTAGAGGTGTCAACGCGTTCGTTTGTGAAGGCACTATCAATGTAATTGATATTCCAGTCAATGTGGTAGCATCCGGTGTGTTATTGATAAAATGGAACAACAAAACTGGCATTAATGTTAGCAGAAGCGTGTTCGAAACATAAAAGTGAGATAACGCACTGACTCACGGCAAAAGCAAGTGCTTTCGCTTGTGAATCATGCGCATCCTTTATGTTTAGGACATTGTATTGATTTCCTTTTTGATTTTCCAGATGCCGTGCGCAATAGTCACGATCTGATTTTGTTGCGGAATCAAATATATTTGGTGTTTTGAGCTCCGTTTCAATATTATGCCAATATAAATTTTAGGTTTTTGCTACCATGTACCCTGTTACTATTATTGCATTATTTATATTTATTTAATCTAAGCTGCATCAAGTTAAATGGTTTAGTCTGTGCACAGGATTACATTCGTTAGCCTTTAATGGGATATTAAATTTAAATGAATACGGTAACAACACCGATCATGTGTAAAGATAAAACCTCATACGTTGATAGCCAGGCAATCGATACAAGGATAATGTTTTATTTTATTATTGGTAATATTACCGTTTCACCGACTTAATTTTAAATACTAAACCCACGACTATTCTGGAAATTAATTTACCTGAAATTCTGACAGCACTATAAAGCTTGACGTGTTTGTTGAATTTATGGTTAGACAGATTGTAATTACAAAATCTACATTCATAAACGCTTTTAATTGCTTCCAGGGGAACTGTGGCGTTATTCATATATTACCATTGTAATTCTCGTAATAGCGACTCACTACTTCGATTTTAATGACTGCCCTCACGCAACGAGGCAAATGTGACCAGCTGGTAAAGTTTATAATTTTATTATAATACACCTCGGCAGTGTAATTATAGTCTGTGCTATGTGCATTTATCGACAGGACATACAGACGATTCTCGTTGGAGGACAGACAGTAGACTTGCATACTAATTTACAGGTTTTTTTTGCTACTAACTTAACCGTTGAATACTAAGCACCATGTGTGATGTCTGTGGGATAAAAATACGAATTTAATAGTTATTTTAAGTTTAAAATTCATGTAACTCTATTTTACATGTGTTGTGTTTTCATGGTAAGATATTTGGATATTCCGAAGATTTTAAGACTTTTGTACAATAACACAAGAATAAAGTATTTTAAATACATAGTTTTTATGTTTTTTGGTTAAAATTTGCTTGGAAATACTTATCGATAAAAAGGTAGCTCGAGAGATCGTAATCAAATCACAGATGCATTTTAAATTTTTCTTTAAAATTTTAATCTCAGGTGTAATGAGACTGTGTCCATAGTTTTACTGCTATGACTAGCTGAACTAACAAAGAACGCCTATCAAATCCAAAGCAATAGTTTTATTTCAATAAAAACATTAATGAGTTGAACATGTACCAAACAATACAAAAGAAGGTGCATTTAGCTGAGTCAGTGAGGGCTTATTAAAATATTTATAAGGGACGCTGTCGGTCGGGTCTTTCGGCCCATATCAAGAATTTATGTCGATTGGAAGACAATGATGTGTTTGATTTGTATTTGTTTAAATGTATGGAATTCAGTGGCCCAAGACTTGGTTCCCAGTTTGTGATACATATAAAAAAATTGTGAACAATATTTTTGGACGATTGCCTTATATCTTCTTGAACACATTGAGAACATTCACGAATGTATAAACCTTGAACATCTTAAAAAATCACAACATGGTCAGACTCAGGCTACATAAAATACGAAATGATTCGATAATTGCTTTGCCATTTAATTTTGTCTTCGCAATATAATTGCTGCAGTTGAAAATTATACTCCTGTCGGTATGTCACCGATAGACCAACCGGCGAATTTGCATACTTGGCCACGATGGCCATTGGTTGGGTACTATGAGTACTATGACCCAGTACAGTTGATGGTCAGTAAATCGTTTAAATTCAGGAGCCATAGCCAGCACAAACTTTCTAAACATTGGTTGCAAAATAATATGATTCGTTTCATCTTCACCAATTTTAAAGTCACTTTGTTCTTATTTGCTTACTTTTCAAAAATCATATTGTTCTAGCAATATAATGAAACCTTAAAGTTGTCATGTAAGTACACTAAATCATTTAACAAAACTAAACCCAATATGCAGATTGGAGGTTCTGCTTTATAAATTTAAAAATTCAAGAAAACAATGAAAGCTCATGACTCATGACCAAGCGATCCAATCTATCAGAAAAGTAAATTTGTTTCTAAATAAAGTAATTCAAAACATAAGTTACTGCATTATTTGCACTAGATGCGCCGGCGCCACCAAACCGAGTCGCATTGTGTTCGTATACGGAATGCCGGTGGCATCTGCCGCATACATTAACTCAAGATGTTATGGTGATAGGCGTTTGAGCTGTCTAGTGACGATTGACTGACGGACATGTTGGTTTATTTTATTTATTTTTATTTTATTTTTATTTGGGACAAAAAACAATTGTACAATCTTCTTAATAATATATCTTAATAAAGATGTTTAACATTATTGCACAACCAACAACTTTATCCACATATTGTGTGATTGAAAAGACAATCTAGTGTATTTCTTAATATAGTGCGACTCTGCAGTTGGTTTGACTGTAGAATAAGGGGTAATTTTGAAATGAGTGAGTTACTAGGATTCACCGGGTATTTTGAGTGTAAGCTAAGGGATAAAAAAACACATCAAAATTGGTTCAGCCAAACATACAAAAATACGGGTCAAACTGAGAACCTCCTTTTTTGAAATCGGTTCAAAACAGGATCTGGTAAGCAAGTGACTCTCCTGCAACCTAATAAAATGAATGCAACGTAAAACAGCTTAAGGCAGAACACTGAAGAAAAAGAAGAGCATAATGTGAAGTCACTCCTCAATTAAAATTCTGATGACTCTTTAGATGAGTGAAATAGTTGTTAACCTAAATTGAATGGAATCTCAAACAAATAACAAACTGTTGCGACGCTATAAACGGGGACCGTAACGAATCACAATGAACACATCGAATAATCGGCTACAAATTAATGGATGGGCCTTACCATGTAAGATGATAAATTTTTAACTTCAGACGTCCTTGTCAGACAAATCAGCTCATCTGTGAGAGTAAATGCGATGGCTATCGAAGAAGCGGTTATAACAATACATAGTAAGAACCTCTGGACCTTTAGCGGTCGTCTATAAACGGTGGACAATTTTAATAATTGTGAATAATAATTAATAAAGACCGTAGACGCCGATAGTGATGGCGCCTCGCCCACGCCGGCTACTGCAGTTGCAGCTAGTGTCGCCAAGTCCGATGGAATTTATAGGACGGTCATGCACTAGAAATAACTCTTGTTTAAGATCTTACTGGTAGGGAATGCTACTTTGTGACAACCTTTTGTATAATATCTGGTTGTAATAAAGTTTTAAAAACTTGTGGCACTGGATTCTACAAGCTTTTTAATAATCAAATTAAAATATATAAATATATTAGATAATTTTAAGTAATCGAAATTCAATCCTGAAACACTGTATTGAGCTTGCTGATTTCAATGGAATCTTCTTTATAATAAAACATCTGTTTTCGAAGACAAACTTACATCAAAGAATTGCTATGATTTGTGCAATTTTTCAATAAAAAGATTTGCTGTAAAGTGTGAAACGACTTCACGAAAAAGACACAGAAACAGAAATATTTGTAATGTATTCGTAATGCAGTTTCACTAACCTGACATTTATTTAAAATGGCAACCCTATTTGGAGACTCAGGCCAACAGCGTGGGAGTGAATCGCACTCAAATCTTCCGCCTTAGTTATTATTGTTTTGAAGTGGTCAGTCTACTTCTATTATAAGTTTTTCGTCTCGACGTAATCTGGCTGTTGTAAATATGTCAATATAATCTGTTAATTATGAGTGTTGACACTTGATAAAGTCATTTGAAACGAATAAAATATAGAGGGAAATAATAGCAGTGTTTGCATATTGACTGTGCTTTATTAATGTCATAACTTTATGTTACGATCGACTTTAAAGTTTTTTTACAATCAGCCTAAAGCAGAATATACACGTGTCTTTTTTGACATCAAACTAACCTTTTAAGTTGACCGTTAATTTAATTAAGTAAATGCTCAATACAACTCTCCTTAATAAGGTCTGAACAAGTATGTTGGTCCAATTTAAACAGAAATCTTGCTGGATAAGAATTAATTGTAATTGATAGTTCTTAAAAGAATCTACTCACTTCTCAATATGGAAGAACATGTATGGAAATATGGCGCCATACAAGATCGATCGCCGAATTCATAATATCTGTTACCTACATGTCAAAATTAATGAACTCAGATCATTAAACTGGGCTACTGCTAATTATAAAGCGAAATACAGTAGGTGTTGATATGATTAGACGTTGACGTTGACTTGAGAATTGACAAATTAGAAACCCCTACACTTCAACCCAATTGAGTTTGGTGTAGCACATGAGTGTACCCTAATCTAAAAAAAAATACAATTGATAGAATTATTGATACTTAAAATAAATAGAATAACTACAAAGAAATAAAACACTGAATTGATTGGTATTATAAAAATAAGAGTCTAATTAGCAAAGTTTTCATCAGACGATGTTCTGACGAAGATTTTGTCAGTCAAACTCTTAATTTCAGTCAATAAAAAACAATATAGACAATGAAACAATGATGTCACAATTCACAAGAAAGTGCCAGTCAGGAGCACAGGAAAAGACTAATAAAGATTGACTGCTGCAGGTCAATTCAACGTGTAAACTCACGGCCAGATCGCCGTGAAAAGCTCGTAGCTGACTGGTCACAAATAGATCACGGACAGACTGACAACCGCGATGGACAGATCCCAGTGATGCGTGGTATTCACAACATCGTCGCTAAATTAAATTACAACTAGCAATGTCACGCGGTTTTACCCACTGGTGACTTTCAAGGACGCTTGTACTGCCATCAATGTAGCAGCACTCGCAGGTGTATTATTTTATTTGTTATTGTTTCTAAATAGGTAGAAAGTCATCATCAGCTGTATACTTTTTGCGTAAAGATAAAATTGGTCCTTATTATTTACAACAAACAAACATACATACTTCAACTTACGAAGTTACGAAGTTTTGTCAAACCATAGAGCAAAAACTTGAAATAAAAAGTAAAATAAGGTTTTAATTCCTCATCTGAAAAACCTGAACCTGAACCAAAAAATTATTTATTATAAGTTCCAAAAAATCTAGTATAGTTTATAAACATTGGAAATGAGACAGGGTAGAGAGAGACAAATAATAACGTAATTTACAAAAAAAGTTGTAAATCACAACTAAAACGTCCCATTTGCCCACATAAATTGTAATGGTGCATCCACACATCCAAATCGGCTTTGCCGGCAATATACGTCATGAACTGTATTATGCTTCGTCAAAAATAATATGTATAAAGCATAAGCGGTGTGGCCGCCGGCACGACCGCCAGCACATGCCGCCGGGCGGTGTGGAATGTGGATACCATAGAGAAAGAAAAAAATCTTCGCTTTATAAAGAGCGTGCTACTTAGTGAAATTCTATAGGATTTGACAGCGAAAGACCTAATGACAGCGAGACCGTTTTCTAAGAAATAATGGATTTAGTGGAAACGTCAAGTTTCCGTCGCTGGAATTTTTGAAAAATTATGAATGGATATAATTATAATTTAAGTTTTGTATAACAATTTCAGATGAAATGACTTGTGCTTTCAGCAACTGTGAAGTGCGCCGAGGATACAATCCCGAAAATCATACTTTCCACCAGTAAATATGAATCATTGATAAAAAAATTAATTCCAAATTTTATAAAATTTGTAAGTGAAATCGACTCCCATGCCAAATTTTACAATAAATTTAAGACTTCCTTTTTGATTTGCAGCCATATATCAAAGTTTCCAATAGAATAATTCAGGTATTTTCAGTAAAATAAGAAACCGTTTCTTTACACTAGGGCTTGACTAAATGATGACGTCATCAGTATCGATAAATTTTTTGACTGATTTTTTTAGGTAACCGTAAATCTTGCACAGCTTCTCAGCACTGTCCCACACAACTGTCCCGAAGCTGTGCTGTGGTAAGGTCTATGTTGGAACGTGTATACGTGCTTCTAGCAAGTCTTCATACATAAATAAATAAATATGTATTTTAAAAAAAATGAAGTTGTCTTGTTTATCAAATAAAAAGTATTATGTTATTAAAAGTGCATTAATTTAATTATTTTTGTTTCAATTTACATGATTTATCGTAACCTCGTCGATAAAACTTGGACCACCATAAGATACACATCACTATTGAACGCACACATGTAAAGTAACTTTTTGGTTTCGCTGAAAATCCGCGTTTGTCATTCTATACTATACTACATTCTATGGTGGATACACCATAGGTAATAACCATAGGTAATTTGGCTCGTAAAAACTGAACCGTGATTTTTGAAATTGCAACACTCAATAAAATCAAATTTTGACACTGTCAATCAAATAAAAATATGTTTATTTATTATGACCACCGAACATAAAAAATATAAAGTATTTAAACTCAAAACAGAACAAATAAAATTATTGTTACATTAGAATAAATATATTATTTATAATATGTGATCAAACGAACTTCACAAGTGAAGTTCGATCAATATTATATGAGTCGCTTCATTCGAAGATATAACATTACCAGGTAGTCCTCTTAGCCTACAAGGTAGATATCGCACGCCTTTAAGAGATTAGTCAAATCGATTACATAATTCAATCGATTCCCGAACTACTAACGGTTGCGCCCAGCACTACTTGGCCCTAGGCGTCATTCTTTTCAGAGATAGTTAAAGCAAAACTTTTCTGGGATTTGGGTTGGGAGGGTTGTTATATCTTCGAATGAAGCGACTCATATAATATTGATCGAACTTCACTTGTGAAGTTCGTTTGATCACATATTATATTTCTTCGCTTCATTCTTCGATATAACATTACCAGGTAGATGTTAAGAGATAAGTTTTGCTGTCTATAATACAAATTAGGTTAGAAAAGCAAAGTTGTTATTACTTAATAACAAAATTAATCGTTCAAACTAATATTGGTATCAAAATTGTATTCGAATATTTGAATACGAAAATGAATCGGAATCATCCCAATGATGAAAGATTGATCGAGAAAAGTTGTTAGTTTCAACTTGGGCATTTATCTCCGAGGTTTTAGTCTATCCCGCAGCATTCGATGGTGTCCACGGACGTCCCGGAAAATTTAATGGTGGAAACGTGGTGGCCACCACGGCGTGTCGCGTCCTGTGCGCGCTGAACGTCGCCACGTCCGCGCGCTCTGTGCTAGCGTCTGATTGATCCATCTGCTTATTGACTGTGCTGTTGCGCTCTTGAATTGACGCTTCACAGTTAATTGGATATGTTAGCAGGTTGATCTTCCCGGGTGACGTGGATATGATCTTAGATTTGCTTTTGCACAAACATTTTTGTGAAAATATGTCAGGAATAAAGTCAGCTGTTCTTGACCAGCTGAAGAAATTTGAAGAATATCCTTGATTGCTATATTTATACTCCGTAATTTTACCGTAATGTTATTGAATTTACTAGGTAAAGAGTTGAACTTGCTGAGCAGTAGGTTCATAAGGTAAGTAAAATTACCAACTTTTTTGTGATTTTATCTCTTCCGAGTTTAAGTACAAGTACCAATTAGATAAGTACGGTTTGGGGATTTCAAATGCATACGGTTACATTACGGTTTGGTATTTTTTTTTTTTTTTTTTAAATGGGTATTTATATTTATTTGAAAAACCTTGTCAAAAGTCCTAAAATCCGATCATCGGATCCCACATTATTGTCTAACAATAAGGACGACATGGGCGGATCTATGTTTGTTTAGGGATCCGTTCACGGCCTCGTTGTTGAAATTTTCGGTTAAAAAACGTAAAATCGTAGGAACAGAGCAATCAAAGCGATTGGGCATTGAACAACTTTCGGGAAAGTATTTTATTATGTGTGCAATATTAGTATCTACGTTGCATTAACATTTCATTAATTGTGAAACGCGCTAAATAACTATATCACGAACGATTGGAGTCTTACTTAACAGCTTATTCACAAATAAGCTATGTGTACTTATTTTGCTTAGGTACTGAAATACTTCAGAACACAATTTCAGAAGAATAGTTTTACACTTAAGAAAAATCGCGGTCACAAATTTGACATAAATATTTATGATTTTGGGCAAGTTTGCACTGTACGACTCTGTAAAATGCTTGCTTTATTTCCTATTGTTCTAGTTTATTTATCACATCAATTAATATTGAAAATTCCATATTAAATTGTACGGCAATGTTTATGCCCTAATATGTTTGTCCATTGAGTAATTAATCACCATGCTTGTTTACATTTACATTTGTTTGTATTTGACAACTTAGCATGGAAATACAAGGGTATGTGATCCAGTTGATGTTCGCGACAACCCCGCCTTCGACCGCCCGTTTTCCCAGTCTACTAGGCCGCGAGCGGCGCGCGAGCGTTGTTACTTTTGAATGCTGTCACTAATGTACTTCCGTTACTGACGCTTACCATACCTTAGGTACGCTTGACACGGGTCGCCCTGGGCGTCACGTGAGCATGAGTTATCATGACTCATGACGACGTCATCAATGTCTTTTTTACCGCGACCACAACGATCGTGGTCAGCAATTGGATGAAGCTACTAATGGGCTGCATTCAAAAAGGTCAAAAACCATGATAGAAAAGTTTTTTAAACATACTTAACAAAAATATTTCAGATTGTGTACTGCATGATGACATCATCCGATGGCTGGTCAAAAGTAGCTGGAGTTTTGGCTCATAAAGTTTCTGGTAAAACTGTCAAAATTATATTGCCAAAATATAATATTTATAATTATTTATATTAAGAATATTTGTACTAATGCATGTGCCATTATTTTAAAACGGCAAGGTTTTATTTCCAACACAATTCATATTAATTTGTCACAACAGACAAGTAGCCTATTAATATGTCCATTTAGGCAACAATCTCCAACCATATCTTGAATGTCAAGTTGTATTGTTCGGTCGTGTTATTCTATTGGATACCTTCTATCATATCGACCTTTTCTGAAATCGATAGATAAGAGATAAGCACTCAAATTTGAGACACTAAAGATACAAACGGTATCAAGAAGTCTTCTCGTACCGACTCTTATATGACAGAGTTATTTGTTGCCAGCATAATAAGAAATGATAATACTACAAGTATGATTTACCATATTAAGGGACGCGTCTAAGGCGTTCTAGGTTTGTTTGGACCCGCCGTGGTAAAGCCGGATTCGCAAGGAGTTGGTTTACAGGCGGTCTCGTTCTCCTGCATGCCACCCCCCTTCTTGTACTACTGGAACTGCAGAAAGCGTAAGCGCCCCGATCAGTTTCCCTGGCGCCCTGCAGATGGCCCAGGTGGCCGTTTGCGGCAGATTGTTCCTAAGATGAAGCACTTCTTGCAAATTTTGAAAACATTTTAATGCAAGCCTCGCTTCTATATGACCTCTTAGACATGAACTTTTCCATTCCGCTTATTGTCATGAAGAGTTATGTCTCATTCGCTTTCTTGAACTACTTTTAAGAATAGCTCAGCTAGTAAGTAAATGATGACGTTAAAAATTGGGATTGCGTTTGCTGGTAAGTGTTCGGCAGCCGTCAACCAATATTCTGATAGCCTCGCAATCTTGTCCTCGCCGGTCAGCATCAGAGCCGAAGCATTATTGACAGCTAAAGTGCCCATACCTAACTGCTGCTGCTCGGTCTCTATTTGTCGCGCTGACGCGCTGTTTACGAGATGGCAGCCGCTACTTTGATAAGTTTTTTCCGGGCACTTTGAGCAGTTTTTTTTTTTATTATTTTTTTATATTATCTTCGTCACCAAGTGCTGATAAAAGCTTGTGATTCAATTTAGGCTCGGTTTCTGAAAGATGAATATCCACGGCAGGCAAGATCGGGGTGTTGGGAGTACATTTTGGCTAGTATCTGCGGCATTGTCTGACATAGCAACAGAACTCGTCGTAGCGCGTACCTCATCTGAGGCACTTCATCTGGAATGTAGGTACGAAGCGATATTTAAGTTGCCCACTTGACCCTCGTGTTAACTCACGATTAAAACCGCCGAGTAAAATATAATATGAAATACTTATTTTATGTACAAAACGATATTAAAAAGTTTTCCATTTGACCCTCGTGTTAACTAACGGTTAACCGCTGGGTAAATATAATAATACATGTTTGTTTTATATGTTCAAAACGATATTTAAAAGTATTCCATTTGACCCTCGTGTCAACTCACGGTTAACCGCTGGGTAAATATAATATTACATGCTTATTTTATTTTATGTACGGAACGATATTTATTATTCGTCCATTTGACCTTCGTGTTAACTCACGGTTAACCGCCGGGTAAATAATTACATGTATGATTATTTTATGTACGTAACGATATTTATAATTCGTCCATTTGACCTTCGTGTTAACTCTCGGTTAACCGCCGGGTAAATATAATATTCCATGTATGCTTATTTTATATACGGAACGATTATTTATAATTCGCTATTTGACCTTCGTGTTAACTCACGGTTAACCGCCGGGTAAATATAATATTACATGCTTATTTTATGTACAGAACGATATTTATACTTCGTCCATTTGACCTTCGTGTTAACTCACGGTTAACCGCCGGGTAAATATAAATATAACATGCTTAAATATGTGAATATTACATGCTTATTTTATGTACAGAACGATATTTATAATTCGTCCATTTGACCTTCGTGTTAACTCACGGTTAACCGCTGGGTAAATATAATAATACATGTGTGTTTTATATGTTCAAAACGATATTTAAAAGTATTCCATTTGACCCTCGTGTCAACTCACGGTTAACCGCCGGGTAAATATAATATTACATGCTTATTTTATTTTACGTACGGAACGATATTTATTATTCGTCCATTTGACCTTCGTGTTAACTCACGGTTAACCGCCGGGTAAATATAATATTACATGCTTATTTTATGTACGGAACGATATTACGGATATACGGTTAATACCGTCCATTTGACCTTCGTGTTAACTCACGGTTAACCGCCGGGTAAAATATAATATAAAATGCTTATTTTATTAACAGTGTTCGTATTCTATAAAATTGTGATACAAATGTGGGTAAGTGCATAATAGCCATCGTGATGACGCTCGGTCAACCGCCCGGCGAAAGCAAATTTTATTAATATCTTAATTGTTACGAATATGTTATTGCCGTCGTGTTAACTCCCGGTTAACCGCCAGGCCTCGTAACAGAAAGCCAATTTCACTCACTTTAATATTTAATCGTAACAGAAAATGCGTTACTTACCATCGTTTGAATTACGATCAGAGTTTGAATTGGAATGCACAGTTTCTCTTCGACTACGTTCGGTCACTTGTTTTATGTATACTCGTATTCAATCATTTTTATAATGTTTGATCAAATCGTCGTCACTTTGCCATTTCGGCATAATAACTTGCAAATATTTAGTAAGGCGCGTGCGTCTTCTACCTCGCACGAAAAAAGAATGACGCCTAGGGCCAAGTAGTGCTGGGCGCAACCGTTAGTAGTTCGGGAATCGATTGAATTATGTAATCGATTTGACTAATCTCTTAAAGGCGTGCGATATCTACCTTGTAGGCTAAGAGGACTACCTGGTAATGTTATATCGAAGAATGAAGCGAAGAAATATAATAGATATGATATGCCTAAGCATTCACGCTATCCCTCTCTTTTATTTGGCTGAACCTTTATCATGAAAATCATGATCTTCCACCATGCTTTACCTGCCCGGTTTGTTAAGTTCCCTTATTTCTGGCAGTCGTCGGTTGCAATACAGATCACTTCATGGATGTTATATGTATTTAAGTATTTATCGGAGACGCCCCCGTCATAATCGTTGTCTGGTACTTCGTAACACAAGGAAGATAATATTCCTTACCACGAAACCAGACAATTGGTGTGTTGTCTGGCGCATATTTATATTTATCACAAATCAAGGTGTCACTCTCTCAATAAGTATTTCACCTTAAAAATCCACAAAATGTATGAAATCATTTCGAAGAGTTCAACGGACATAGTATCTAGCACAATATGCTTTAGAAAATCAGCAAGTACTCCCTTAGCGTCTTGACGACGGAGCATGATTTACTCGATTGGCAACTTCAAGGATATTATTTTTTGGTTTGTGCTGGCTAGAGTTGAAGAAATAATATGATGAATTTACAGCCGAAAATTAAATATGCTTGAAAATAGCTTTTGACGTTAAAATTTATTTGACAATGTCACGTATGTATTTCAACTCGACTCAGTCGATGTTCTGAATCGGAAAAATGCATTACAGTAAAAAGTGTTTTAAACGTAAATCCGTAAAGTTAGTTTTTGCATGCAAAACCGTGACATCACAAGGCGAGGGCGAGGTGAGTCGAGAAGGTGTGTGAGAGCAAATGACAGGTGTGTTTAACCATAGAGTAAATAAAAAAAGTATGAAAAATGAGGTTTTGATCTGTACCAAAGAAAACTAAAAATCTCTCATCAAAAAATTACATGATCAGTGTCTTTTAAATCCAGCACGACTTCCAGGTCAAGCCTGCTCAGTTTAGCCTACAAAAAGTAAAAAAAACTATTTCAATCATGTCTTTAATAAAGAATGTTTAAAATCATGTCTTTAATACTGTTTCGGAAATTTGAGAGGGCTAAGCGCGTGGTGCGGGGGCGGGCTACGCGTCCTTGCGTGTACTACTTACTACGCGCTGCACTCGCTCAAATCAGAGTGATACTTTATTTGCTCATCATTTGGTACTCCATATTAATTTAAATTAGCATGAATAAATTGCATTGTATAAGTCCTTCAGTAGCTCGAATACTAATGATCTCAAAGTGAAAACAAATGGAACAAAAGGAACGTGCATAAACCAGATGAACAGTGGAAAACTTGTGGAAAAGAAAAACAGCATTTGGCACGTGCTGTATTTAATGCAGTTCCTACATCTAAGTACCTGTATAAATTAAAAAATATATTTGGATAAATGGCTATTATTTATTATGTTATTTATAACAATAAATATTTCACACTTATTTTATCCTGCATCACGAAGCTCATGGTCAACATGCATCAACTGCCCTTAGCGGTTTGTTTGGTCTCTATTTCTTGGGGTTAGTAGCAATATAGATCACTTCATCAAACCTATAGGAAGTGCTCTATTTAGTCCGACAGTTAGTCTAATAATTTTAGTGGGGTTCTTCCTCTAGCTCTTTCGCTCTTTACGTTGGCACAAATAATAAAGTTTTCATCTTGGAAGTAAGGACGCGGCATCTGTATATTGAAGACAAACGAAACGATATTTAGCACTGGGCTGTATTTTGTAATATACTCCCTCTAATTCCAATGTATTGTACCTACATAGAATCTGAAACAACAGCAAACGATACATATAGGTTATTTCTTATACCTACGAATTTTACAAAGTGATTGATTACACGTATCACGTGCTTACTTCTTATCCAAAGTATTGTATAGGCTCTAGCCCTTCTATTCGGTACCTTTGGTTAGAGTAGGCCCTTACTATAAAAGTTGGATTAACATATCTTCATTTTCTTTGGGAATCCACACCACGAGGATTATCCGTTAAAAAAAAGTTGTTAATTACTGCTCCGTGTAAACTTGATGCTCGCTCAGGCAGTATTTTTGGAGAAAACTTGTATTTCGCAAAATTATTCTCCGAGACCCGGCTCGTATTACTGTGGCGGCTGCAGGAGTCTCGACGACGCAGAGTACCTACCACAAGCTCAATCGGATTCTTATATGGCTTTGATTAAAGTAAAATAGCGGAAGATAGGTGACGCGCCACTCAAACGTGGACCGCTAAAATCAGGCCCCCGTCGCCTAATTGCGTCCAGTTACAATCGGGATTGCGTGCGCGGATGACATACGTAAGACGTGTGACGTGAGGAGAAAAATATTATTTTTTCGGGTTAAACGTAACCAAAATGCCTTCGTGTGCTTTCATACGTTGCCCAAACCATTCTTAAAGGAAAAACTAATCGCATGGAATCACATTTCACTCGTAAGTACACGAAAACTTTAATTTCTAAATTTATTTGTAAACGCAGTCTTTTTTGACAGCCATTTTTCAGGGCAAGATAGAAATATACGATTCATTGATGTGCGACCAGTTAGGTATGATGATGATTGATGACACATAACGCAACAAATGCTGCTTGTTGAGATTTGTCTACGCGGTACCGTTAGCATAAAATGTCGATCATAATAAATTTATATAATTTAACTTTTACCTGATATTGATTGTTGCTTCTTGATTAATTTTTGTAAAATAGTATTCAACTTCAATAATGTAAACAATAAAATAATTATGTACTCAAGTTTGTTACAAAAATGACTGTATTAACGTGAAGCTTTTTTTAAATACGCACCTAATCTGTATAATTGCAGGTCTCTTACGGATACATCGTTGCGTGACGTCAGCGCCATCTATTCATCATGTCAACTGCAGCGGGCCAAGTAGTTATTCATTACAAAATAAATTAAACTTGGAAATCATTAATTGGAAAAATCATGTTTTAACAATAAATATTTAAAAATAAACCTATATTTTGTTTTATTTTTGGTAACCCTACTCACGCCAAACATCACTCGACATTTCAAAATAGTAAAGTAATAATAACAAGTAATTTATTAGGTTTCACAAAAAACATGGAACACAATTTCCATCCGATTTGTCTGCTGACGCTTCTTGATTCTTATTGCAAGGAGACGTCAACGTGACAAGAGACATCTCAAAGCGCGCGTTTGTTTCGCTCGCATTACCGTCGTAAGAAATGGGTTTGTCTCTGTCGTCAGTAGCGTAAAGTTACACAGCTGTGTGGGTATCTTGTATGTAGTAGTGAGTAGTGCCATTTTTTAGCTGACAATTAGTATGACATGCCGTATCTTCCGCTATTTTACTTTAATCAAAGTTATATGGCATTATTTTTAGGTTAGTGATGGCCAGATTTGCACGAAATATTATTAGTTTTATTGCAAAAATCTATTTTTTTCTGCAAATAGGTATTGGCGTCTTGATAATTTTGACAGAACTCTTTCACGGACGGATCTCACAGTGAAGTTGTGAATACGGTGATGTATGTATTCACAGTGCAGTTTATAGTCAGTAGACACAGTGCAATGTTTTATGTTTTTGAGGGCTATCATGTATGAAATAAAAATAAAATAAAATCAAATTAAAATATCTCTATGATGTTATTTTAATTCTAACAAGATAAAATAAAAAATCTAATATTTCATATTAATTGTTGGCCTGGTTTGTTAGCCAAAAGTTGCTGGTTCAAATCCAGCTCGTGCGCAAATTTGGATTTCTTATTTCATCTTATTAAAATACCTAGTCGATGTCGCGTTGATATTGGCTATAAAGACATAACTTTTTGTGTCCGTTGCTGTTGGAATTAGTTCCGGTAGCAAGTTGATAGGCTTTTCTTATTTATTTAAAGGCCTAAATACCGAATTTCACGTTTGAAACGTAATCTTGATAAGTCATATACATTTTGCGATATTTTCCAAGAAAAAAACCCTAATTTCAACGGTCTGTCATTTTTATTACCTTCAAGGATCCGATAAAAGAGTGCTAAAAGTGGTTACTTTCACCAATATTTTTTTTCTAAATACTACTTGACTGTGACATCGACTGAATCGAGTCTGCAGCTTTGGGAGGCTGTGATTTGACAGCTGCCAAACACGTCAAAATCCATAGGAACGTGTCAAATAATTCGCCCAGGATTAGTTTCAACTCACGCCGTTTGGTGCGAACAGCGCTAGATTCGATGTGAGTTTGTGAATACCAATTTTTCTACTCAAGCGAACGCCCATATATGCCGCATATATGGATCAGAGTCGAGTTGTACATCATGAATCGACAGGCTGAACAGTCATGAATGAACGTTCGGTTTGACATTTTGATAGAGTCGCGCTCCTCTTCATCATTGTGATGATTGTCAAACGTCAAACGTGTTAACAAGTCTATCAGAGAAGATAACGAAGTCTGAAGATGATGATTGATGCTGCACTGGTTATCAAGAAAATAATTTTGAAGAGGGATTAGAATGGTGTTATACAGTCAAACACTTAGGCTGAGCAGCATCTAAGTTGATATTCTTTTAGTTTGCTGAGGCCCGATTGCACAAGAAAGGGTTAGCTCGTTTTAAAAAAAAACATGTTTCTGTCTTTATCCGATCATTTAATGTTGACAGAGACAGCACTATGATTTAATTCAGTTATTCAGATTATCCTGACATGCGCAAACCGGCTGGCCTTAAAAGAGTCAAATTCGTTTAGAACATTATTGTGAGTAGTTTGATAAATGAGACAAATACTAAGGGGTTTTGTGTGTAAAAAGCTTAAGATAGCAGTTTTCTTAATAATATGATAGATTGAAATTAAAAAATAGTAGCACAGCCATTTTATTGAAAGGTGGGTATAGGTAATTGCAATAGCGTTTCTTGGCAAACCCGATAAACATAATTTAACGGACCACCTACGTGCAAAAGCAAATAATATCAGGAATGTTTCGGGGAACGATAACACACTTCCGAGCGTTCCAGTTAAATTGCCGTTGTTTCATCTCGATGATGTAATAACAGGTTTAGCAAATTTCACGATCGCTTCCATTAAAGAAAAGTGGATCGGAACAAAAACGGGGCTGATTAAGAACCAATTTTCTTTTTCATCGAACAAATTGCAAAATTGCAACAATTTATTGACAAGTTCTTAACATTGTAAGGAATCTGTAATTTATAATTACTGAAGGGGAAAAAACTAATAAAATAATAAATAAATAATAAATAAATAAATATGCGCCAGACAACACACCAATTGTCTTGGTTTCGAACTAAGGAATTTTCTTCCTTGTACTACGAATACCAGACAACGATAATGACGGGGGCAATCAATCAATCAATCAATCAGCCTGTTGCAGTCCACTGCTGGACGTAGGCCTCCCCAAGGGCACGCCAAAGTGCACGATCCCCTGCTTTCCTCATCCAGTCACTACCAGCGACCTTTTTTAGGTCATCGGTCCATCTGGCAGGGGGGCGTCCAACACTTCGTTTGCCGAGACGTGGTCTCCATTCAAGAACCCGTATACTCCAACGTTCATCGGTTCTGCGACAGATATGGCCAGCCCACTGCCACTTCAGCTTGCTACACTTCTGGATAATATCCACAACTTTAGTCCTCTGCCGGATGATTTCGTTGCGGATTCTATCCCGCAGTGAGACACCAAGCATAGACCTTTCCATAGCTCGCTGAGCGACATGAAGTCGGTGGGCCAGCCTGACCGTCATATTCCACGTTTCGGCTCCGTATGTCATGACAGGTAGGACGCACTGATTAAATACCCTACGCTTTAGGCATTGTGGTAGTGATGACGAGAAGATATGACGCAGCTTCCCAAATGCTGCCCAGCCCAGCTGCACTCTTCTTGTGATTTCACGTTCGAAGTTGTCTCTACCTAGCTGCAATGTCTGCCCGAGGTAGACATATTCTTGAACAACTTCGAGCGCTTCACCATTGATCAAGATCGGCTCCGGAATGATAAAGTCGTTGAACATGACCTTGGTCTTGTCCAAATTCATCCGGAGACCGACCGACATTGAAGCAGCATTAAGGCTGTGCAGCATGACGGGGGCGTCTCACATAAATACTTAAATACATATAACATCCATGACTGTGGTACAAATGTTCATGCTCATCACACAAACATTTGCCCCTTGCGGGATTCGAACCCGCGACCGCCGGCATAGTAGTCAGGACCGCTAACCACTACACCAAACGTGTCGTCAAATAGATAAAACTTGAAAATAGTAAGTCTGTTAGTAATGCAGAACACAATGCTAGTTTACACGAGCATAAAACACGGTAATAAGATTTAGAAAAAAACACGGTATTCATGGAAGACTGAGTTGATGAGTTAATACAGATAATTGCGATTTCACGTCAAGAAATGCAGTCAGTGATTTCAAAATTGATTTGTTTTAATTATATTGATTATGTTGCAACATAATTTTTGTTTTTTTTTTTAAGTTTTTACAAGAAATTTAAAATATCAATAGAAATATATAAAAGTAAAACAAAATTAAGGAGTAACAAAAGAGGGTGTAAAAATTAAATAAAAGGGAATGATGAAAAAAACATTAAATAGTCTTACTACAAATCATCCGTTAAAACTGGTTTTAACTCGTCAAGTATGTGTTAACGAGACACAATAGAAATTCCATTGTTATGCGACTCCCGGCAGTCGTTTGATACCTGACTGATTAAGTCATGTTTAGTTAAAAACTGTTTTAAATTTAAAAAGGGTTTAAAACAGTGTTTAACATTTTGTACCACAAATAGGTATTTGGGCAGTGTTTAGCTAAACACCAGTTTTAGATACAAACATTCATTCATTCACTCAGTTCACTTCAGTTCGTTAATTATATTTCCTAGTACGCAGGTTGCAATCAACACACTTCAGGGTAAATGAACATAAGCTTCTTGAAATGATGGCTGAATAGTAACAAAACCCAAATCTTTAAAAAAAAGTTGTAATGACAGAAGAATGAGAAGAATCTGAGGCCTTACTCTGGACACAAAACCCGATCCAATGGTTATGGCCATCCCTGTCACTCATACCAGGCCGTGTATGCGTGAGACAGGGATGGCTATATTCATTGGATCGGGTTTTGTGTCCAGAGTAAGGGGGCTGATTTGTTTTGACTTTTTGACAGGAGTCAAGTCAAGTTGTCAAATGTCAATCTGTCTATTTTTTGAGGTTAAACACAAGATAAAATAGGGGCGAGGGTGTTTAACTAAAACACTGTTTAGAAGAGTGTTTTAGCGCCAAAAACTGATTTGTGGTAAGGATTTTCTTAAAATCCTGTTAAACAGTGCCTAAAACTTTGTTTAAGTGATTTGTGGTAAGGCTGTTATGTATCTTTGTTGAAACTAAAACTTGGCCCAGGCCCATATCTCGGGAAAGATGTATTAATTGTTAAGTATAGTGTATAGTGTTCAATTACGGTTAACTTTGTAATATCTTCTGTGTGATTTCTAACCTTGAATTGAGTTGTTGGTCAATCAACCCGCAGTTGTAATCATGTAAATAAATAAGTGGTTTTGTAATAACAAACGTAAACAAATAACTCGTAATTATTAGTTATTGTTCCAGTCAGTATAATAATAACTGCCGGTTCGTTTTATACCGATAATAAACCAGAAAAGCCGCCACTATGATCTACTTTAATAGTAGGAATATTACAAAAAAATATATTGTTCATATATTTAGAAATACTGAACTATTCATACAGCATATGATTGTAACAGAAATGACAATACACACTCCTAATGTATGGATAATGCAAAACAACAACGGTACTCTTTAGCCCGTAGAGAAAGGGCCGTAGAGCTAACTTCTGGAGAAATTGGAATCGCTTCTGTTAACGTACGGTATCTTTAAAAATACAGGTAATTAGACTATATGTAATTTAAATAATAAACTTCTTAAAACCTTGGTAACTCCTCCTGTCAATGTCAAATGTTATTTTTTTTGTGTCATGTACATCTCCTTTTGAGCTAGACTGACGGCAAGAATAAGTAATATAAAGGTACCGCAAGCTTTGATTAAAGTAAAATAGCGGAAGATACGGCATGTCATACTAACTGTCAGCTAAAAAATGGCACTACACATTCCTTACGTCACACGTCTTATAAATGTCACCCGCACACGCAATCCAATGGAAATTAGGCGACGGGGGCCTGATTTTAGCGGTCCACTTTCAAGTGGCGCGTCACCTATCTATCTTCCGCTATTTTACTTTAATCAAAGACCGCAAGTAAAGAGGTAGTGTTGATCAGTCACCTTCGCAAAGCGAACAGGCTCCACCCGACACGCATACATATTACTTGCTTACGAACTGCATTGCAAAACCGCCGTGACATGATATATTAATGTTGTGTTTATTGTGCCGACATACAACTTCATTTGAATCTAAGTCACATTCTTTCATTATGATAGTAGTGAGTAACCCTGAAAGTCAGGCTTCACTTTAAAGACAGTTCCGTGACTATACTAATATTTTAAAGCTGAACGCGCTAATTTTAGAAATTAATGGACCATTTTAAATTATTTTTTTGTGGCTGATAGCTTATTTATTATCGGGAAAGGCTTTAGACTATAAAACATCACGCTGCGATGACAGGGGAGTAAACTCAAAACGCGTAGAAGAAGTCGCTGGGGTCGTTCAAATTGATAGTTGACGATATAACCCGTGAAATAGTATTGCCAAAGAATACATAATTGCCTTGTATTCTTTCATGCCGATGCTCATATCAGTACTTTTAGTCCAATCAATGAAGCTTTTGTCACCCGAATAATTCTCCCGTCGTTGAAACTTGGCACATAGTGAAAATAAGTAATACAGATTATAGATATACAATAATCCAATGATTTTTTTACGAGAAGTTAGGTATTTATACCTAAACATGGAAATCGTTTATAACTCTCTGTGAAAAAATTCTCAGTCTGAAATTGTTCGTGTATACGTATGTATGTATAAGTTAGAATAGGTAAGAATAAGAATCCAATATTTTTTCGATTTCCGAGATACTCAAAATTAAACTTTTTGCATTTTGCTCTATAACTTTCACCGAAAAAATTCTCTGCTCATTTTTATTTTTTAATATGGTTTTATTTACGTATATAAGTAGCTTTATTAAGTTATCCAAAACATTTTTCAATACAATATTACAATTCTTATTATTACTTAATTATGGCTCGTGAATAATTGCTCAGGCAAATTAAATGCGTTTCTTAGTTAGGGGTCGCTCTATTGAAGTAGATTTTTCAATAATCCAATAAAAATTCCATTAAATACCAAGTTTTTAAAATATCAATAACGGGTAACATTGAACATTACCGCCACTTAGAACCGACCGGGCGCGCGGCAGTGCAGTGGTGCGTGTGCTCATATCTAAAACGTACTGCAGTCAGTCTATCTGTATAAAAAAATGATGATAGTGTTTGTAGGTAATGGCTGTCACCCGCGATAGCCCAGCAGCTAACTTAGGAGGTCTTGGAACTTGGGCACACGGGTTGGTTCTAATCCAGTGCATCACATCGTATGTTATTCATTTGTATGTATGTTCTTATGAGTTCTTTTTACTTTTTTTTAAACAAAATATTGTGTTTTTGCAGTGATTATTTGCCAGTCGAATTCAGTCCTTATATGTTAGGACGTAAGGCTTATTTTGGCGGACGACTGACAGCGGAGTCTGGAACGCGGCGTGTTTTTATTGCGATTTCTGTCGGGCGAAAGTAGTTCTTATTTTCATAATCGGAAGGCTTGTAGTCGGCTGTGATGGATGATTGAGGATTCTAGAATGCCGTCTATTGTATTTCGGCGCCCGCGCACTCCATAGCTATCGTATAACTATATTATACTATTATTCAATTATTGTGACGGTATTTAGCGCGCGGTCCTTAAAAGTCATTCTGTACAAAGAAAGACATTTCAGTTTTCGTTCATCTCAGTTACCTACTTGACCAATCAGAGGACAATGACTCAACGCAATATAATAATTACGTGAGGAGTTTACGAGAAATGGAATGAAAAGATGGACCAAGAAATAAGTAAACGACGGTGGAAAAGCAAAAGGCTTAAGCGACACTTTGACAGATATTGGTCTTAACTTAGTTGTATTCAGTAAGATTTTCTGCGTCGTTTGAGCTGGGTTTGGTGTAAATCAGGATTGTTGTAAAATATGTTCATAGAATTTATCGGAGTATATAGATAGTGCCATCCACGAAGGCGCGCCCCACTCTTTTTTTGATTGAAGGTGACGCGCGCGTCAGTTGCGGTCGGCCGTCATTCAAAAATTTAGACTCGTCACGAAAGTGGCTCTACTTTAATTATTTTTAATATGTCAAGGAAAACCCAGTATGTTGTACTAAAAAGTAAACCTGGTATAATCTACTGTCTGTAAATTTACTTAAAAAAATAATGGTTACATACTTTAACACCATAAACAATTTTAAATAAATAAAAAACCATGTAGAAATTATTACATTACCGGGATATACTTTATCGGGGAAGACTAAAAAACATTACGCTAACTATGAACAACTACGTGTACGAAGAAAAATCTGATATTTCTCTTATAAATATATTATTTTATTTTTTAAATGTTATTTATAAAACATTCTTACGTATTTCGTATACGTCAATAGTAAAAATGTTACTGTTGCATTTTTAAATTTTTTATTATTCGTCTAGTAGCAACCATGCCTACTTAAAATTATATCTTAGTAGAGCATATTTCCCTTTGAGTGTATTTTTTGTAGTGCGCTTGTCATTCTTAAGTCATTATGATGTTCCAAATTCAATTCAAATGTTGTAAAAAGCTTGCACACATGTACTTTAAACGATTTGGACGAGTGGAGGGGCGCGCCTTTGTGGATGGCACTATCTATATTGAATTAATGAATGACTTTCTTTATATCGGACAATGGCATCCATAATAATAAATAAACAATTAAAATTACAAATAATGAATATCAATTAAATATTACATTTGATAAAATAAAATTAAAGCACGATTTTTTTTTCTAATAAAATCTAGGTAAAACATACATTAACGATCTGATTAATCTATACTAATATTTTAAAGCTGAAGAGTTTGTTTGTTTGAACGCGCTAATCTCCGAAACTACTGGTTCGAATTGAATAATTCTTTTTGTGTTGGATAGTCCAGTTATCGAGGAAGGCTATAGGTTATATAACATTACCCTACGACCAATAGGAGCAAAAATGTAGTGGTAAATGTGTAAAAAACGGGAGAAAGAAGTCACTATTCCCCGCGGACGAAGTCGCGGGCAAAAGCTAGTGAAAAATATGACTGCCCCATTACCTATAGATTCAATGGAAATCAAAATACTGTTTGTTCCTCCCCCGCAATCTGCATAAGCAAGAAGCCTTTGTACTTTAGGCGTTGCAGAAACAGCATTCTAAAGGCTTTATTAAATGTCACTTTAAGTGCCTTTAGCGCCTTTTGCGTATAGCTGACCCAGAGGGAGCACGAGTAGAACAACTGGCAGTGTTTGAGCTTAAGACCTCCGTATGTGTTTTTGACATTTAGAATAGATTTGAAATTCTTTTAGAGAAGAAAAAATTACAGAAAAACTTTCATAGTCAGATTGATTCCCATTTCCGATTAGTTATCTGTTTACATTGTTTCTTAATAAAGTGAATATTTAATCCGTACCTACCTATTTTTAATACCAAATTATTTAATCTGCAAGTAAGAACAGGAAGTATGCTTTAAGGAGAGTTATCTTAACTTCATTACTACATCGAGCAAACCTCTGGGCCAGCATATTACTCCGGAATGCCAAGGCGTATTTAAAAAAAAATAGAATAAGCGACACCAAAAGTCTACTAATTAATCATAAATATTGTTGGTTTTCTAATTTTGTTGTTGTATTTATAATTAAATTTATTTTATATTTGGTTCAAGTGATTAAACTAGACCGGTTGCACCCGCGATAATTTCTTATAACCCGAAACCGCACCGAATTATTGCTTATTTCAGTAAGTATTAGTGTTGGGAAATAAGTATAAGTTATCGAAATAATATTTTTAGTGTAATTTATTTAAAAAACAAAGAGATAAGTTTTTTAATAAAAGCATACAACGCAGTAATTGTAATTTCTTACATAATAATAATAGTCCCCCTAGCCGATTTTGACTACGGTGGCCATTCACAACGACTAACCGACTGCGCGGGACATTATAGTGCACAAGTGTGTGCGCAAACACAGGTGCACTCTCTATTCCCTTCACTCTCATAGCCCGATGGGACAGCAATCTGACACGAACGGAGAGAGATCAGGCGCAGGACCAACGGCTTTACGTGCTTTCCGAGGCACGGGGGTGAAACACCGCCAACTTCCAAACTCCGGGCTTCCCTGAGTATTTCTGAACAGAAAAACCCAGGTACATTTTTTGGCCCGACCCGGGAATCGAACCTCTGCCGCAGCCATCGCTTAAAAAATGCGACCCTCTTACCGCTGCGCCACCGAGGCAGTTCTTACATACTACACAGAAAAAAAGATTTTTAAAATATTTTACACAAACACCTTTCTCCTTTTTGATTTGTCTGTATCAGAACATTCACTTTTAACATATTTCTTCATCATACATCTTGGCCGAGGAATATTAAACAATTAAACTTCGATAAAACTATGTAAAAACGTAAACAAACACTCGATTAATGCATTATCGTATTAACGTCTGTTCCCGTTATAATAAAATTAAGTAAACAATTCAATTACCTATAACAGTGCGGGAAGGGGTGTTATGACCTTGTATTCTATGACGGGCCTTTCGGCCCGTTACCCGCAAGGAATCGAGAAAAAAATCATTTAGTGCGGTATCAGGCCGAAAGGCCTTAGCACCATTTTCTTGCTTTTTTGAGTAGCTCTTAAGATAGTAAAATCAAACCTATACTTGTTTCTTTTGAATATACAGAAATGTTCCTTACACAGCCGCCGCACCAGGAGAAGTTTACTGTTTCTTGCTTCCGCACAGAGTGGGAGTACATGCATCCGGTTTTTAAGCCTTATAATGCAGCGAACGTGTTAAACGTAACACAATGAACAAATTTTGCGTTTTTTGTCTATGTCTTGTCGGGCAAAGGTTCGGTCATATTTGGTGCACCCGCGATAGCAGTTTGAATTTTTCGATTGAAATTATATTTTAAATTTCTTGTTAACTAATATATAGAGAACATATAAAATGTAGTCTTTCATAGACTAATTTCATTGAATAAGTTCTTATTTCACTACACGAAATTAAAGCATGCCTCTAAATGGCGCACCCGCGAAAATGGAATCACCCTGAGCTGAAAAATATATTAACTATTCAGATATCGATATCCCATAAAATTGTACTAATGTAACTTTTGATTCAGACTTTGAGTTATGGTAATTTTTAGCGGTGAATAAAGCTAAAACACTTATCTAATGAAATAAATGTATGACAGACTACATTTTACATGTTTTCTATATTATATTAGTTAACAAGGATTTTAAAACATAATTTCAATAGCCAAGAGGAAAATTAAAACTGCTGTCGCGGGTGCAACAAATATGCCCCACCCAACCTTTGCCAGATTATAGACAAAAAACCGGCCAAGTGCGAGTCGGACTCGCGCACCGAGGGTTCCGTACAAACCTGCAAGGTTTACAAAGTTCGTTCATTACGACAATCGAGTCATAACTATGGTATTTTTATTGCAAAATGAAATTCATAACATTACAATGGGGTAAGATGGAGGAGCATAAATTTAAGACAAAGATCTCTTTATCGTTTAAGTAATCCTTTATTTTATATATATTTTGTAATGTAACTAAAAATTTAAGGTTTTCGGAATTTTTCCTTTATGTGTGCTATAAAACGTTGCTTCATGCCAAATTTCAAGATTCTAGGTCAACTGGAAGTACTGTGAAGCCTGGGTTTTGGCGAATGAAGACTGGATACTGTTATGGTCTTTATGAGATTGTGTTTCTTGAGTGTATGTTTCTACGTGCAATGTACAAATAATAAAAAATACTCAGCTTTCGTGATGGACTTCTTGTTTATTTTAGTAGACTTTTATAACATTCCAATTAATTCCTTGTTTTGTGATAAAAATAACACTTATGTGAAAATATCTTCGATTCTTTACATAAGACGTCAAACGAAAAAGTTGAGACGTTTGCACTTCAAAAGTCACTCATAAAGAAAGTTTTTCATCCTTTAAATTACGAAGAATCGAACAAGAGTGACATAGAGGTTTTACGCGAAGCTCCAAACCTCTACAGTACCCTTTAGGTTTTGATTCCCTTGCGAGTACTTGCGAGTTTCAAAATATGCAGCTTAAATTGCTGTCTCTTTTGATTGCGTGGACATAGAAGTTTGATTTTGTTACAGCTTAAAGGTATTATAGACCTGAGTATTTGGTATGAATTTCAATTTAATACCTCTACGGGTTTATGAGGAAATGGGTAGTAAGTTTAAAATTATTAAAAAAATATATATTATGTGATGTAACTAAAATTTTATGGTTTTCGTAATTTTTCCTTTATCTATGCTATATGACGTTGTTTCGTACCAAATTTCAAGATTCTGAGTTCACGGGAAGCACCCTGTAGGTTTTGATTCCCTTGCAAGTGTCGAAAATTTGCGGCATAAACGGCTGTATCTTTTGATTGCGTTGGCTTAGAAGTTTGATTTTTTTCACAGCTTCAAGGGACAGTAGACCTGAGTAATTGATATAAATTTCAGCTTCATACCTCCACGCGTTCCTGAGAAAAAGGGTCTTGACAGACGGACAGACGGACGGACAGACGGACAACAAAGTGATCCTATAAGGGTTCCGTTTTTTCCTTTTGAGGTAAGGAACCCTAAAAACGCAAAAATCAGTTCATTGTGTTACGTTTAATTTGTTTACTTTAGTATTTTGTGAGGTGTTTAAGTAACAAAGTAAATAATATGAGAACTGTAAACTAAACAAACATAAACAATGATTTATTTGTTTTTAATTGATTGCGGGTGCAACCAGTCTAGTTTAATCACTTGAACCAGATATAAAATAAATTTAATTAAATACAACAACAAAATTAGAAAACCAACAATATTTATTATTAATTAGTAGACTTTTGGTGTCACTTATTCTATTTTTTTTTAAATACGCCTTGGCATTCCGGAGTAATATGCTGGCCCAGAGGTTTGCTCGATGTAGTAATGAAGTTAAGTTAACTCTCCTTGAAGCATGCTTCCTGTTCTTACTTGCAGATTAAATAATTTGGTATTAAAAATAGGTAGGTACGGATTAAATATTCACTTTATTAAGAAACAATGTAAACAGATAACTAATCGGAAATGGGAATCAATCTGACTATGAAAGTTTTTCTGTAATTTTTTCTTCTCTAAAAGAATTTCAAATCTATTCTAAATGTCAAAAACACATACGGAGGTCTTAAGCTCAAACACTGCCAGTTGTTCTACTCGTGCTCCCTCTGGGTCAGCTATACGCAAAAGGCGCTAAAGGCACTTAAAATGACATTTAATAAAGCCTTTAGAATGCTGTTTCTGCAACGCCTAAAGTACAAAGGCTTCTTGCTTATGCAGATTGCGGGGGAGGAACCAACAGTATTTTGATTTCCATTGAATCTATAGGTAATGAGGCAGTCATATTTTTCATTAATCAGATCATTAATGTATGTTCTACCTAGATTTTATTAGAAAAAAAAATCGTGCTTTAATTTTATTTTATCAAATGTAATATTTAATTGATATTCATTATTTGTAATTTTAATTGTTTATTTATTATTATGGATGCCATTGTCCGATATAAAGAAAGTCATTCATTAATTCAATATGCTCCGATAAATTCTATGAACATATTTTACAACAATCCTGATTTACACCAAACCCAGCTCAAACGACGCAGAAAATCTTGCTGAATACAACTAAGTTAAGACCAATATCTGTCAGTGTCGCTTAAGCCTTTTGCTTTTCCACCGTCGTTTACTTATTTCTTGGTCCATCTTTTCATTCCATTTCTCGTTAAACTCCTCACGTAATTATTATATTGCGTTGAGTGAGTCATTGTCCTCTGATTGGTCAAGTAGGTAACTGAGATGAACGAAAACTGAAATGTCTTTCTTTGTACAGAATGACTTTTAAGGACCGCGCGCTAAATACCGTCACAATAATTGAATAATAGTATACTATAGTTATACGATAGCTATGGAGTGCGCGGGCGCCGAAATACAATAGACGGCATTCTAGAATCCTCAATCATCCATCACAGCCGACTACAAGCCTTCCGATATGAAAATAAGAACTACTTTCGCCCGACAGAAATCGCAATAAAAACACGCCGCGTTCCAGACTCCGCTGTCAGTCGTCCGCCAAAATAAGCCTTACGTCCTAACATATAAGGACTGAATTCGACTGGCAAATAATCACTGCAAAAACACAATATTTTGTTTAAAAAAAAGTAAAAAGAACTCATAAGAACATACATACAAATGAATAACATACGATGTGATGCACTGGATTAGAACCAACCCGTGTGCCCAAGTTCCAAGACCTCCTAAGTTAGCTGCTGGGCTATCGCGGGTGACAGCCATTACCTACAAACACTATCATCATTTTTTTATACAGATAGACTGACTGCAGTACGTTTTAGATATGAGCACACGCACCACTGCACTGCCGCGCGCCCGGTCGGTTCTAAGTGGCGGTAATGTTCAATGATACCCGTTATTGATATTTTAAAAACTTGGTATTTAATGGAATTTTTATTGGATTATTGAAAATCTACTTCAATAGAGCGACCCCTAACTAAGAAACGCATTTAATTTGCCTGAGCAATTATTCACGAGCCATAATTAAGTAATAATAAGAATTGTAATATTGTATTGAAAAATGTTTTGGATAACTTAATAAAGCTACTTATATACGTAAATAAAACCATATTAAAAAATAAAAATGAGCAGAGAATTTTTTCGGTGAAAGTTATAGAGCAAAATGCAAAAAGTTTAATTTTGAGTATCTCGGAAATCGAAAAAATATTGGATTCTTATTCTTACCTATTCTAACTTATACATACATACGTATACACGAACAATTTCAGACTGAGAATTTTTTCACAGAGAGTTATAAACGATTTCCATGTTTAGGTATAAATACCTAACTTCTCGTAAAAAAAATCATTGGATTATTGTATATCTATAATCTGTATTACTTATTTTCACTATGTGCCAAGTTTCAACGACGGGAGAATTATTCGGATGTCTCCATACAACGAATCTCCTCGTTGATTGGACTATTTACTGTAGAATAATTGGTTAAAGCGTTTGTATGAAGCAACTGGTTAGTTATTTAGATGCAAATGGAGATTCTTTAGTGTCAGCAATGGCAGGTGTAAGGTTTCATAAATCAGCAATCAATACTCCGGCATAATATATCTCAAAGATAACATCTAACTCTTTCATCAAGAATCCATCCTGCCTCGGTGCTTAATTACCTAACTGAAAATGTTTACAAGAACAAAGGCATTAGATAAAAATGTTAATACGTTAATTAATTGCGCGGTCACCGGTGCGTTGCGTCCGGCGGGTCTCGCGGTCCGAAACTAGTGTTGCTTATCAATATTGGAATATCGATAGTCGATAAGCGAAAATTAGCACGACTACAGAGAGGCCTATCGATACTACCGATAGTGAAAAATACTTGTAAAAGCGTGCACTACTGTGGATAGTATTGTTGCTCGATATTTATAAATTATCGATATCGATACATAACTTTCTATGTTCTTGAACAACAGTATCATCAGTCAGTATTGTTTTAAAGACTATTCATAGTTTTTCGATTTAAATTGTATACAATAAGGATATTGAATTATTGTCAAATGTTTATGTGTTGTCTTTGTAAAATGGTATTGGTTTATTTACTGATATAACATATAAGTCCCATACTACCGCTAGTTTAAATCCCATACAATTGCAAGTTGGATTGACTTATTTCAAATAAACGACTGTTTGTCTAAATACATCGATAGTTTGCCAACACTACTCGAGAATGGCTCGATACCGCGGACGGCGGCGCTTGCGCATGGCGCCGCGCTTCCGACCGGAAGCGGGTGCAACTGTCGCCCGATATGCACTACTAGCTGTTGTTTCTACTCGGATCAGCTTACCTGATACAATTTAATTGCTATGCTACTGTGGGTAGGTACTATGTGTATTATTTTTGTGCAGCGAGTCATATTGAGTCTTTTGTTGTGAATGCGAGATGGGTGTGTGTAGTTTGGTCAAACATTGAATTTGTCTCTCTACTTGGAGTCAACCAACAGAAAACTAATTTTAATTAATAAAAAACTTCTTTAGTTATTGGCAGTAATAAGAATTGCAAACCTTTTTTATTTTTTTGTAAGGTGACAAAATAATTTTTAAATAACTTTTATTTATCAAGATTTGTCACTTATACAAATCACAGCGGATTGCCATCTTCCGAATTACATTCTACGAAATTCAAAATTATCTCGTCACTCACAATCAGAACTTTACAGAAAAATATCTGCGGTTCATGTTTCATGGAACGCGCGTGGCCCCATTTATTTTCGAGAAGCGGCTCTTTGTTTTGCGGTGACGCATCGTGTGCACGCGCATCTAGTGGCGCATCAAGTTTATTTATTGCTTTTCGAATGAACATCACATAGAATACTATCGTCGAATGACCAGCCACAAAATAATAAAGAAATAGGACATAATATTGTTGTTATTTTTCATTATGTTCTACTGATCTTTACATGTGGAGAGTTGAAGCTCCACGTCTATCGCTAACTAGGTGTTACACATTTTTATAATCTTGACTAAAGCATGCTAAATGCGGAACATAAACTAAAAAGAACAGATACCCATCAAGAAAATTAACAAAAAAAAAACAAATTACTTTAAAATAATGCTGCACAACGACGGTAAGATAAAAATGAAAGCAAAATAATTACCGTTTCCAACCTTAAGAATGTAAATTGAGATTACCAACGAAAATAATATTTTAACCCTACAGTTTAAAATTTGCAGGTGCTCGTAAAGGGCGCCCTTAACCCATGACAAATGAATGGTTATATAATGACATACGGCGATAAAGCGATATGAGACTAAACCGATATCCCCTTCGTTCCCAAGCCTGAACGCGGTACCGCGATATTGACACTTAAGTTGTGGACATAGAAGTGCATCTTACTAACAGAGGTCCAAACCGAAAAACCCAACGATAGTAGTTTTTATGTAGAAGCAATAAAGGCTACAATCAAACCAAGGGACAAAAGGTCTAGAGTCAATATTGGCGCCGTCTAGTTGTGCGGCGCCAGACAACTGTTAAATGGACTGAACACCCCTATTTTTAATAACAAGCGTAAAAGAGTATCGGTAGGAAATTGTCATTGGACATGCAATCGTGTTCTATCATTAGTCATGATTGGGGAAAACTGAAGACAAATAAACGAAGGTAGAAATTCCCTATTATATCTGGTTGGACTGTCACTGTGCTTTTAATCCAAGCGCTGCTTAAAAGGTACATAAAAGTAATAAACATGCATTGTTTTAATCCCAAAGAAGAATGAAGAATTTGATTCAGGATTAAAGATTGCAGTAGTTTTGAGCCGGAGCACAATACACTTGATTTCGATTAGTCACAGCTGAAAATAGACTACGATTGTTGAGGACTGTAATTTATCGCCATGAACGCTAAATGTGGTAACAGTTTAGTACATTAGTTGCTTGCATTTCTTCCCTTTGTTTGCTTTTTGTTTTTAAAAACTTTTGTAATTAATAAGTAAATAACTATTCCAAGTAGATAGAACATTGAATCAATCATTAACACAAGGAACTATAAAAAAGCAATCATACAGATCATATTTTTTTCAGCTATATGATAAAGAATTCAACAACGCATATTACAAGAGTAACTATTGCTTATTATTTTGCTTCCAAGCCAGGGAGCGAGCTGGGGTTCGAGGAAATACTAGAAAGACATTCGTTGCGACACTGGCATAAGCAATGCGATCCCAGTTGTCTAATATAATCTCAAGCTAGACGCGTTGCGCATTCAAAAACGCTCTTAAATACACCTTTCCATCTGAAGTGGTTGAAATTGACTACAAGAGTTTGGAAATAAAAGATAACAGATCGTCATTTGTTTTAGCGGAGCCACATGATGACAAAGGTATAAGCAATGGCCATTAGCCTAATCTCAAGCTAGACGCGTTGCTCATTCAAAAAGCGCCCCAACCGTCGGGACATGTGGCGACGCGTCGGGACTCCACCGAGACGGGCGCCAGTGACGTAATGGGATTCCGTGTGGGTTAGGAATCACGCAGCCCGGATATAACAGCAAGTATAGAATTAAGTTACGGGCATTATGAAACACGTTAAGCTGATGGAGTTTAAGGATGTTTAAGAGTAGGAATTTAGGAGATATTTTTAGATATTTAGAAGAAAGTTGTCCCAAAGATGACCATAACATGTCAAGTCGATGTTGGGTTTATTAGAAATAAAAGGTTATGTTTTATCCAAAACTTCTGAAGTAGTCTGAATAAACTGCACGAGTCATACATAATAATATAAATTTGGCTACTACGCCTGATGATAGGTAATGGTTCGGCAAATATGGATAATCTCTGACTCTCGCCTAATAGTTGCTGTTCTGTTACTGCAGTGTATTATCTATTCGTATTTATCTTGAAAAAAGTCATCCCAGTGTTTAAGGAATTTGGATGCAAGTTATCTTTTGCGAATGTCTGATCTCTTCGTCCTATGGTTACTAATGACTCGCACGGGGACGGAGAGCGATGCCACTGTTTTGTTTTCATACTCCTCGTGCCTGCCATTACACCGTGATTTGTTGGGAAAGTGGAATGGATATTTATGGGAAAACCGAATTGAAAGAATACACAATTGAAAAAAGTTGTCAATTATTTTTGCAGAAACTGTATAACGTTGGAATATATTTATGGAATTATAAGCTGCTTCATATTTTATGTGGTTGTTACAATGCTCAGCATTTTCTCTGCATATCTTCTACTTTCTCTAAAATACCGTATCTATGATGTGATGAGAGCTTGCAGTTACCAAGTCATCGAAATAAAAGATACCATATAGGTACTTTATTGTTGTTGAGAAATCTACGAATGCACTTTGTTGTCGTTAAGCCGACTATACAGGTGTCAGCCATCATTAACTGTTACATCATCCGCAGATCGTGATGGTACACAGTTACGTCTCACATTGAGCCTCAATTTTTCACACGTCACACCGTTTTTCCAGCGCAACTAATCGACGATTGCTGCCGAGACACGACGTGTGCGCATGCATCGCTTTCTCCGGGTTTATGCGCTTGCGACTGTTGGACTGCATTCACATCTGCATGTAAAAGCATCTATAATCTCATGCTGAGGATAGACTACCTACGGGCATGAAAAAATATTCCTACATTGGAAGAAACAGAATTAAAGATACAAGGAGGAGAACGTTGAGGATAGCTACCTCGATGGTCTTCAAAGCTGCTTAAAGTTTGGGGCTGAAACAATATTGAGAACTGTTTTTTTTTATGTTCCGCTTGGCCAGTCATATTTGATTTGAAAGCATAAATGACAAGAACCTGCAACTCTTTTTCTATCCAACACGTAGAAGTATAATATACCTATTTCAAATAGTATTATAGTACAGTTGATCATGTCTGATGAAACTAATGGCTGCAAAAGCAGTTTTAAAAGTTTCGCAATGCATAAACAAACCTTCACTAGCGCTCTGCACAATCGAGAACAGTTACATCACTGGATAGATCTTATTCTGAGATAAATCACCAGTTTCTCAACGCACATTGGTGGATTAGCCACTCAGTAGTTCAGGCAGGTTCAATCCCTCACTGCTCTTACATCGAGCCGATGATTACTTTTGAACCACAAACGAAAGTTATAGTATGCGGGGACAAGTTCAAAGGAAAAATTCACTTTTATCCGTATCATGTTACTTTCAACAGCTGATAGTCCGATAATGGAAGATATTTGGAATGTTTAACATGGTTAATGGCGCCAAGTCTGACCGTTATCAGATAGTTTCGATAAGCCATCGATTGATTCGGCAGTGGCAAATACCTATCATTCAATACTCGTACGTTACTTGATACAGAATGCAAGATTTACGGATTACAATAACGATCATCAGAGTTGAAATATGCATTTAATGAAATAAACTATATTTCATTTTGCCTTTTAAAGATTACCGCAAACCTTTATTAGATTTTCTCGATATATTGAAGATGCACACATTTGGTGCGTCATCATCATCATCATTATCAGCCAAAGAACGTCCACTGCTGAACATAGGCCTTCCCCAAGATTTTAAACGGTTGGTGCATTGCATGGCTTGACACAAAGTTGTCAACAATTTTAACCTACCCAGAACATCATCCAATAAATAGTATTATGTAATTTCCGAAATGAATGGAATTCAGTAATAAAATAGCTGACATTGGAACTTCATCAAGGTATCAGCCAATTTTGAGTAATAATCTGAAGATACCCCATGTAGTTATGATGACCAACGGTGCATTAAAAGGAATGCAGGGCGGCGCCTGGTCAGCTATCTGCCTAGCGACAGAGCCGGAGGCATTGATAAGCTTATCGATCGAGATAAGAATTCAGCAAGTAATACAAGGACTTATCTTTCGGAATTTAAGACGTCTTTGTGAAGTAATTGCATCCATTGGCTATCAAAGATAACCTTTCTTCTTGATTAAGTAAAACAGGTTTGTAACCGTGTACTTTAGCACTGTTTCGTAACCATCGCATTGTCAATAAAATATCAAAGCAAGTTCCCATACCGCTGTGTCTCCAGGTTGCATAAAACTCCTTATGTCACGCATCAATAGTTATAGAAACTTTTTTCCAAACATATTTTGTTTTCTGCATCTCATATAGAATTATTATCGACATTTATTGCCTACTGCTTTAAAATCCGCAACATTATCGCCAAGATAACCTATGAACTCCATTAACACTGATTGTGCTTGTCCAAAATTTTTGTTATCTTAATTGAGCTGTAGGCGCGACGTAATTTAAGTCCATTTAAATGCTGGTTTTATGTATTTTGAAAAAAAATACTTTTTCGCACGGGCTTTGTTAATACTAGTTAATAGGTAAGTTATAGTATAGTAGATAGGTTTGGTACGACTTAGAGGTATCCCAATCTAACCAGAAACTATTTAATTAGCTTCTTCTTCTTCTTCTTCTTTTCGAGTCAATGGCAATTAAACTTTCTGCGCCCAAAAAGTGGCAACATTTAATTAGCTAATGGATAGGTACTCGTACTTATCAGAGCCAAGCCTTGTCTTCACTCGTTTTCCTTGCAATGGTTAGTGGCAAAAGTAATATAGATTGGTGCCTCACAATTAAACTTGACTTGTAGGAGTAATGTGATAGCCAAAGTGAAAGCAATAGGTTCTACAATTCTAAAAAATAAAGTTCAGATCAGTTAGATAATGTCAAGTTGTATTTTATTACATCCTGTGTTTCTAAGGGAGTTCCACCTTCTTGATGTAGGTACTCTTGCCAAGTTCCCAAAACGTACTTTTGACGCGATTCTGAAAAATCTAAAAACACTACCGGACATCTACCTATTTTGTTTTGAACTACCTACATTTGTACTCTAAAATACAAACTACATAGCAAGTTTATAGCTTTCCTCCACTTAACTCTGTAAAGCGTAATAGCTATGCCTGAAAAAGGCTTGAAAATAAAAGCTGATTCAATTCGTTAAAGAAAAAAACTTTAATTATAATATCCTTACCAGTATTTCCAAGATCGGTGGACTCCGAAGACGCTTCATCACTATAAGCAGCGGATAGCTGGTACAACACCAGCACTAAACACACACCGAAATTAACAACCGCCATAGTACCAATTACTAACTATTACTACTAATAAACACAATATTCAGTCACCATGCCGGCTGTACTAAACACTTGGAGCTCCCATCATCAGTCATCACCAAAATAATCTTCTAAAAATATCACTTGCTGGGTAAAAATCACAGTTTTGTGTTCCGGGATATGGGTAAAGTAATCACTGTACACTGGATTGTGGCACACTTGTTATTTTGACGAGATAACACGTTATTTTTGTGGTAAAATTGACCACGCGTTGCGGAAGCGTGAAAAACAACGCAACGCGACCGCACGGCACAAGCGCTCAAAGCTCCACTGAGTTATTTTGTTGGTGAAAGAAAGGACCGGCTGATGAGCGAGACAGCATGAACGACGCGCCGGGTGGCGTGATGTGATGTTGTTATTGTTAGTCGATATCGATTGGGTTTGGAAATATTGTAACGTAAGAGAATACCATTTTTCTTACATATATTTACATGATTTTATTTCTTTCAGGTAGTAAGCCATTTCAGTTGTATGATGTATCAGTTAAATGTTTTTTGCTTCGATCGTAATTAAAAGTACTTGCTGCAACGGCATAGTAAAGCTAGTAACGAAATTTTTTTATTACAAAAACAAAAAATGACACATTTTTTAAATTGCATGTACATAAGCAAAGTTTGTAATTTTGGGAAGATTTAAATAACCTCACTACTTACCTAAATTAAATAAATAAAATATTTAGATGTAATAGTAATAATCTAAATAATCAAAGAGTATACTTAAAAAAAATATCGATATTATGAATAGCACTACGCCCAACACTATCTTTTGACAACTCTAGCGCATGCGCCAGGGTGTATTAACGCACAATTCGACTTTGTACTCTAAATGCTAAATTTAAAGGCCAAAATCGCTTGAAAACAATAAATTCTTTAAAGGTCAAAGTCGCTTACACCCGGCGCCTGTTTTTGCAAGCAACCACGGCGCCCGAAGCACGCGGTGCATTCTTCTGAGAAGTTTTTTGTCGGATGGTACCGCAACTTTCTACAATAGACTCTTTTGATAGATTTATGGGTAAAAATTAAGAAGAGATTACGCTGGCCCCAGACGGGATAATTATTTAAGAATTTAGGCTTGTACCGGCGCTTGGTCCCTTGAGCAATCTTGAAGTTTGTTCCATGGAGTTTGGAATTGTGACTCACCTGCCTCTGTACCTAATATTTTGTAAAAAGATCAATGTTTATTTCCCTGTTTATAAATTAATATCATACATGATTGAGTGTGAGTAAATATGACAATAAAGAACGTAAACTTGACAGTAGGCTGTATGATGGGGTTGCCTCGCTACTGCAGTGCCTCTGGAATGTTTGCTGACGCTAGGGTTGACTGTTTTTACACAGTCATGCGAAAGCGGAGTACATCCTAAGTGCGCAGGGTACGGGCTAGCTCTAGCAGCGTCCTAAAAACATTCGCCGACAGGTTAAATTGTCACTACTTAAACCACTGCAGCATGGTTCACGTGGTGGCAGTCTGACCTGTTGTACTATCAAAAATGTATTTTTATTGTGTGTCACTGTGTGTTTGTATACAAACATTAGGCTAACTCTCTTATGTAACTAACAAATTGATCCTTTGTTGGTCGAAATAAATAAATGAATTGAATTGAATTGAATGTGCTGCAGAACTTAGAAATCACAAATTATTTTTTGACAGTTTCCTCAATCGTTTGATAACTTAATTTCGACCTCGGTTTAAAGTTAAATAAATAGGCTACTGCCTTCTAGTTATTTAATGTAAGTACTACTGCACATTCAATAGCTAATCGTGTCCTCATCGGACCTTTTAACCTACTGGCGCCATTCGTCATAAAAAATAAAGACATTCCTGCATTACCTTCTCATAAAAATAAAACAAAAGAATCTCATCGCTTCTTGACTTTTGTCAAGCTTTTCAAACTGTATGCCACAGGCTCTAAACACTCAAAAACAATTAAAGTTTCGGTTGAGTCGTACTTTATTTGACTACCTGGTTCCTAGTGGGCTCTCACCAAAGCCCAAAGCACCATTAAGATGACGGTGATTTTCCACTGTCAACTACATTATCTTTAAGAAAAGAATACTTGTTATTTTGTATGTTTTTTTTAAAGTATTATATGGGTTTGTTCTTGTCTTTAGACTATACTAAACACGACGAAACTATGTTTTAAAATCTACTGTAAAAGTATCTAAAACTTACTCTGTCGAATCAAGAGAGACCTTTCCATGTTTTTTTTTAAAGAAACAGTTGTTTGTGTTATTAATTAGTTACCATAAAAGAAGTTACTATATTGTAGTTTGTGGGTTCTGAATTCCTGATTGTATTGAATGTCCAGGATTCAGAACAATCCAATTTATTGATTCGCAATCTTGTAATCAATGAAAGTGATATATTCAATTAGCTTCTCACATGAAACCAGTTAGAAAGAAACATTAATTTATTGTACGGACAACAGTACGTCATGGTAAACACTGCGGTATCTTATGCAGTTGTAATAAGGGCTATTTTGCAACAAAAATGGGTAACCTGGGCCCCTATTTTTGAATCACTCGCTAGGATATGCTGTGTGATTTCCGTTCGAAAACACATTAAAAATCAACGGAAATCACTCAAAATCTAGACGTGAGTACTCACAAAATTGAGCAATGATTTTTCAAATCCTTTTTGTGTACCTAATTTACAACTTGTTTTCATTACAAAATTTGACTTTAAACATTGAATATCACACGCCATCTTGACGCGAGTGATTCAAAAAAAAAGCTCCTAATGTGCTGGCGACTGTACTTAAATAATTGATCGGTTGAAAATTTGATATAGAATGGTTCTGCAGATCTGCCTTCTCCGTGTTAGTATTGATATTGATTGTTTAGCAGAATTCCGCCATCAGCATTTTAGCCGTAATAATCAGTTAAACTCTACATAAACTTTAACCTTAACTTTACCTATAGGTATCTTACCAGCAACTTAAAGAGTGACTTGACAATACCTCAAATGTGACATTCATCTTAATTTAACCATTTCTGTTAATTCACTGTTACTTTACATAAACTAAAACATTACTGAAACGTTAACATAAACCTAACTGTAATGTCAACCAATAATAAGTTTCCGAGTCAAGTCCGAATATTTTCAAAACCCAGAAAAAAAAATCAGCCCGTCCTGGGAATAGACCCCAGTACCTCTCGACCAGCGAACTAACCGCTGAATCCACGAGGCAGTCAAACTTCTATAACTCTCGGAGTACCTCTTCATGCAACTTCTTCCAGTGGGTTGTTGCACCAACCTTTGACTTAGCTACAACTATAGATAGTGTCGCCCACGAAGGCGTCTCTCGTCCTTATCGTTTATTGTACATGTGTGCAAGTTTTAATGATATTATAATGAATAAAATTATTAAGTGTATATTATTTGATATTTTAATATTTGCCACGCACCTCGCACCCCGCGCTTTCCTCAATCAAAAATAAAAGGCGCGCGCCTTCGTGGATGGCACTATCTATAGTTTAACTGCAGCTTATCCGTAGCTTAATTCGAGGATAGCTGCATAGGTAGCTGCAATAAAAAACAGTCTTTTCATCACACGTCCTCCGCCTCGCTAAGCTGAAAGTCGTCGACCTCAACTTCAATCTAGCTTTAACTTAAACTATAATTTTACTTTAACCTTAACTGAAATTAATACATTTAACCGTAAGCTAATATAAGTAACTGTAATTTATACGTCATTATCTCAATTACATACTTTACTGAAACTTTAACTTACCAATAACTAATAATAGTCCCCCTAGCCGATTTCGACTACGGTGGCCAGATACAACGACTAACCGACTGTACGGGACATATTATAGTGCACAAGTGTGTGCGCAAACACAGGTGCACTCTCTATTCCTTTCACTCTCATAGCCCGATGGGACAGCAATCTGACACGATCGGAGAGAGATCAGGCGTAGGACCAACGGCTTACATGCTTTCCGAGGCACGGGGGTGAAACACCGCCACCTTCCAAACTCCAGGCTTCTCTGAGAATTTCTGAACAGGAAAGCCCAGGGACATATTTTTGGCCCGACCCGGGAATCGAACCCGGGACCTCTGGCGCAGGCGTCGCTTTAAAATGCGACCCTCTAACCGCCGCGCCACTGAGGAAGTTACCCATACCTATGGCTACCGGCTAGCTAGCTATAATAGAACTTTAAGAAAATTTCCCAAAATATTGATAAACATTTACTGTGCAAAATGGATAGGTAACAACAATAATCAATAAAAATCAGTCTTTTCACCGGACGTTCTCAGCCTCGCTGAACTGAAAGTCCTCGAAGGCCGCTTCGTCCGCGAGTAAGGACTCCAGGTCCACATACAGCTGCTTCTGTATGGCAAGCTTGTCCACCAAGTGGGCAAATGAGGGCCTGCAATAGAATAGATTGCGTTGAAACGAGGTACACAGAGGGTTGACCATCAATTTGATGTTCGACCTATTTATCCAGTAACAAATAGCTTACAAAATATTTGACAATCATTAGCTTCCAATAAATTATGAGCTAATTATTATTTTAAAGTCATCATGTGTGAAAAGTAGGAGAGATTTTTCCTCTTAGGGTGGTTAGGTCTCTGGCACCTTAGTACATTCAAACGAAAATCGCTTGCTTACACGGGCTTTAGATGGACTACCGGCGTTAGAGCCAAAATCACTTGCACATAACCTTTACTTAAACCCTGTCTCCTGCCTCATTTAAAAGCGGAATGTGGCATTTGAATGCGGCATATGAGATAGGCGTATGCTATGTCTAGCTCTAACATAGCTAGATGTGATAGCTCCAGTTGTCCTTGTCAATATAATGTCGTTCAGCCGCATCGCTGCCGCATGCGAATGCGTTGTTGTACTAACGGCGTTAAGTGGTTTGGCGGTAGTGACCTCAATAGTAGATAAAAATAACCTGTCTCTAGGATCTTCGGCCCAGCATTCCACCATCAGCTCGTAGAGGCGCGGGGAGGCGCGCGCTGGCTTCGACAGACGGCCTCCGCCGGCCAAAAATGGCGGTACTTGGTGATTGCTCAGTTCTGAGTAGGGGAAGCCTCCTGGAAAGTTAAGTATTTGGCTTTAATGATTATCTATCTTAGTCATAATGTTTATCATTGTCTGGGGCCGGGCGTCGAGCTAATAATCTAGCTAGCCCATGTATTAGTTAAAGGACTATAAATTGCAGGGCAATTATTGCACTGAATGATATCTGAGGTGGAAGGTGGAGAATTATTTATACCACACTCATCGCTTTTCTTGTCCGGGTGTTCCTTTATTATGTCATTGTGCTAGGACACTTCTTTGAATAGTAGGAACTCGTAATTTATTCATTTTAGAATTATATACTTACTCTTTTTTGTCAAGTCTGAAAAGGTACGACCGACCACCTCTATGTTCCTTTCCTAACCATACCTCTTAAATAGACATATTTATGAAATGCCATTGCAATACTCAATACTTTATTGCTCCATAATGTACATTTAGGTATTACAATTTATGTGTTAGTTCATCCAAAAGATTGTTTATATCAAGGATTGTAGTGCTTAAAAATAATCCATTCTTACAAAAGTTATAATGTTCAAATTGAAAGTAGATAACATGAGCTCACCTAGAGTGGCAATCTCCCACAGAAGCACAGCAAAGGCCCACACATCACTCTTGCTGCAGTATTGCGAATGCAGTATTGCCTCAGGGGCTAACCATCTCAGAGGTACTGGTCTGGACCTTGTGTGGACGTAGACACCTGACCTGGAGAGGCCGAAGTCTGCCACCTTGAGGACACCAGCTCCGTCCACCAGGATGTTACGAGCGGCGAGGTCCCTGGAAGTGTGTGAAGTGAAATGTGAGTTGCAGTTTCAATTTAAAGTGGAGTTCAAATTCAAACTGTTATAAGTATAATGTTGGCTCATTGATAAGACAAATCTTGAAAATTGCATATGTTTGTGTCATCCTCAAACATCTTAATAACATAGACTATGACAATTCGCAATTGTGCATAATATAGGTAATACGTAAAGCACTAGAGCTACTACAACTACCTTAATAAATAAATAAATAAATCTTTATTGTCAGGTATATTACACCCATAGAGTCACATTACACTTGAATAATTAATTAAATTAAATTAAATTTGATTAAATTGAATGTTCAAAGTTTTTATTCCAAAATGAATTGAGATACAAATGTCACTATATTCTAAAATGAACAATAAATTATAATGAGAAGAGAATTAATGATGTTGATTAAATTAAAATTTACATGTCATACTAACCTTAAATAATACGTACTAGAACTTTCTTTAATAATAAGTGAATAAAATTATTCAATGCTAAGTTTAAGATCGTTAGAACCCGTCCTTAAATGTTGGATACGAAAAGCATTAACTATGAGGATTGAGGATGCGCTTTTCAATATTGGCTAGATGTAGATCATACTAACCTAAAACGGACAGATCTAAATCACTCGAGCGCAAATTGAAGATTGTTTATTCTGAATCTGGAAAAAGCTCTATCAATTGTCGGGGTTTTGAAATTCATACTTACCTAATTTTTTATAGTGAATGGTGATAAATAAATGCTTGAAACATTTGTAAAACACCCTATCTCGTTTACTACGTAATGGAGCAAAACCCTTTGGTTAAAGAAGTTCAAAAATCAGAAGTTTTACGTAGGCATTTCTTAATGAACTCGAAATCTGACACTTCTTAATTCTCCTGACGGATTTTATAAGGCAAGATTTCCAGAGGACGAGATATTTCTATAGCGGAGCTCCATCCCACATTTCCACCTCATCTAAGTAAGTAGTAAGTACACTAACCATTTGAAGTTAGTAAAGCAAATTAAAGTTTCTTCTAAATCTTTACGTTTTTCCACGAGTACCCCAATAATTACGCCATTAAGTGCCAAGTTTAATGCTCAATAGGTCTTCAAAGAAACGGCAAAGTTAAATTGACCAGATGATTAGAAATTAATAGAAATGTTTAACCTCAATCGATCCACTTAGGAACTTCGGTAATTACTCCTTTTCTTTGTCATAATAACCTGTTCGAATATCAAGGGACTTTCAATATCGGTTTTTATTATAACATTTTTGCGGGTACTTGATAATAAAAAGGCTTTTTAAAACGCCTGACAGAGTTTAACGAGCAAAAATTCTGTTGTTCCGTTGGTACAGGAATGCCTTGTGGTTACACGGGGTGTGGGGTGGGTGGCATCATTCCAATACCCCTACCACCCCCTCTAGATTCGCTTAGCAACGGTAACCAAGCAACAGGTGTTCACATTTCGTAGCCTTGTAAATATTTGAATCCGTAAGAATAAACGCATTGCTTACCTTGATAAAGCGACGAAAATATAATTTGTAAGCACTTCGTGCTTTTAAGAAGGGGCAATTTTATTTTTCCTATTAAGTAATTATTGTTGACGGACTCAATTAAAAAAGAAAATTTACATTTAAATAAAAAGTTAATTTTTCATAATAAAAATCATAAATTACCGATTTCGGAAATTTCGAGAACTTGCCTAAAGGAAAATTACATAACGTAAGTACGTACATGTAAAAAAATGGATCAAACAAAACATAATACCTAAACATAAGCTACCCAGATTGTCAAAACGTTAAACACATTAAAACAAGCCCCGGCAAACGACCGAAAAATCCGTCGTAACAGAGTTTGTTATACCTGAAGGCTGTTCTGTGATTAAATATATCTCGAGCGCGGGCTGTTGGTAGGGCTCGGGAAATTTCTGGGGATAGGTACTCGTAGGGAATCCCGGGTGTTCCGGGAAAATGTCGGGCTTTTCCTGGCAAGGCAGACCCCGCCTAGCGAGGGAAGGTCAAGGCTCTTTGCGGGTTTTATGACATTAGATTCTGTATTACAGATTTCTGATATTCTGGTCTAGCGAATATTGACTGCGTGTTGTTCATTTGAATATTGAGTAGCAAGAAATGTGTCGGTGTGGTGTTGCTCATAATCAATGTGTAGGCGTGAATATCTACTTAAGACAATGAAGAGTGTTTACTTATATTAGTATAATAAGAAGAATATGGAGTGTTATACCTTGAGTTAATTATTTAAAAAAAAATGTTCCTACTTTGTATTAAAAATATACATCTATTGGGTACTCATCTATAATTAAGACAAGCTTTTGCAGAGAAAATCTTTTACATTATAATAGCCCGAAATTAAAAAATATTCAGATAAAATAATGTTCGATGAAAGTAGCATAAAGAGATTTTTTCAATAGATACTTGCCTGCTCATGTTTGGATTCCCATTGTAAATTATTTTGCGATACGGAACCCTTAACTTAAAATACCATAACGTTAGCAGGTAGTAACGGAATATCGATTTTGCTCCACAAATAAAAGTAAGCTGGTAAACTTTTACAAAAGAAGGCATGAAGTTAGTTATAACGTTAATTTTAATATTTTCTCTTAAGTTATCTATCTTCTTGCCTTCATGATTTGTATCAAAAGTATCGAATTAAAGTTGCTGTCATTTATATTGTTTTGCCCAACTTAAGGTACTCGCAAAACAATTAAATTAATAAATACTTATTACAAGGCTAAAGAAAAACCGAGATATACGATCTTGCTTTCAAAAATTTGTAAAGCCTACTTTTGATATAAATCAATTATTTTTCACATCGAAAACGGATATTGATTATCTACTATACAAAAATAAGTCGGGTTTTCCTTCCTGACGCTATAACTCCAGAACGCACGAACCGATTTCCACGGTTTTGCATTCATTGGATAGGTCTCGGGCTCCGTGAGGTTTATAGAAAAGAAAATTTCCATAAAACGGGGCCGGGGCGGGACTGGGCTTTGGGCGAAACGAAGTTCGATGGGACCGCTAGTATGTTATAAATATACGTCTCGAAGCCTATACCTAGGGGTCAATTCCACTATTTACAACACGAATCGTTTGAGTTTAGTTTAGGTAGCAGTTCGTTTGGAGTTACGCTCAAAAATATGACACAAAACAGTATTCCACTATTTATTCTACCGAACTTAAGCTGAACGCAAGACGAAACGCAGCGTAAACAAACAGGCAAGCACAGATTAGTAAGAGCATTAAGAGATTGGAAAGCTCTTTGAGCGTTTAGGACCCTAATAAAGATTGGAAATGCAACCTGTGGTGTCGCTAGCGTCGTTTTATTTATTTTTTAGCTGATTTTGTGCAATTTGTTTTTTTTTAATTGTATTTCTCATTAATAACAGGTTTAGATTTTAAATAACACCCTAATTGACCCTAAAAAATGAGCTTTATAGAAATACTTGTAAGTTGCAGATTTAAGAAATATTTTGTAAACATTCGATCATAAAACATCAATGTTTTCGACGGCTCTTGAGGTATTTAAATTATTTAAACTTTGCAATATTTCACTTGATCCTCATGATCAAGTATTTGTCAGTAACTTGACTGTAGGTAAATATTTTTCTTTTCTTATTTTAGATGGTTTTTAATCAGTATAATGAAGCCTAAGTCTTTTACCTAACGCAATATAGTATTCTGTGGTACAAGTACAACATGTACACTACGTATTCTTAGCTAGCGTGGCGCACGTGGCAATCCCAGGTAGATAAAAAGACAAAGGGAAGGGGTTGAAAGTTATTGTTCTTGTTTGCGTACCTTTACCGCTTGTGTGACGTTGCCAATCTAGCTAGCTATTGTGTTATCCTAAACAGCTTTACAGCTGGCAAGTAATAAATACCCTAAACATTCCGTTATCTATTTTGAAAAATACTCACGTGCTATTTATAGAATAACTAACCTATTGACTTGGCAGACGGTAAAATCAATGAGCAGTTTTCTTGTCATTAGATGTTTATATCATCGAGAGATGGCACTAGCGTTATTTTAGGAACTAACTTTTAAAACTTTATCCAAGAATTATAGCAGAGGGCTATTGCTTTTTGCCAACGTAAATAATAAACAGTAAAACAATATTAATGAGAACTTTTAGTACATAAAGGACATAATAATGGTAAAAAAATAGTATCCTAATTAATACATAAGTCGAGTCATTAACGCATTTTACAATATTTAATTACGCACTTTTATTCTTTGTCCATGGTTTTCCGCCAACGTGAAAATAAAAGCTCCTAAACTGACCTTAACGCCATCTAGTAAGAGCTGTAAAACGGTGGCAGAAAAGTGCTCAGTAATCAGTCAGGTATCAAACGAATGCCGAGAGTCGCATAACAATGGACTTTTTATTGTGTCTCGTTGACGAGTTAAAGGTTTACACATCAAATCTGCTATGGTTCAAATTTAAAGTCGTGTTGTCGATAATTATTGATTGATTCATATCTATGGTATTATGAGCGGTTGTTTAATATGGTTACTTTCTTGCTTCTCATTAATGGTTTTATTTTAACATTGTAAATCGTAACGTGGTGAATCGATTCATAACAAACTCGATATATTTTTTATAATCTATGCTTGCAACATTCGATTTATTAAAATTACATCGGAGCACCACTAACAGACGTTCAATGATTGGTTGAAATAATCGTCATCTATTGGTGGATTCGTAAAGTTCTTCTTCAGATGCGGTTCGGTCGACCTAAACGTCAAAACATTAGTAGAATATGAATCGGCTAATCTTCGGTCGAACGATAAAGTTGAGCTAAACCACAACCGAACCGCTTTAGTGGAATAGGAAATGTGACGTTTAGTTGGTTATCGTCACCGGTTGAGTTTACGTTAAGTTCGATTTTGATAGTGGAATTGGACTGCTAGTCTTTAATTATTTAAAACAAAATACAGCCTACAACCAACCTGTGTGTAATTCCTCTCTCTTCCAAATGCCTCATCCCAAGCGCGACTTGCAAGGCGTACTCCCTCATGGTTCCACTGTCAAGTTGCAGGGCTGGTTCAGCCACGTAGTGATCCCTACTTTTTAGGGTCTCTTCTTCTACATACATCTTGCCATCTGGGAGCGTCGGATCGGAGTCGCTTAGGTTTGTGTATTCCGCTGAAATGAAACATTGCCGTTGTTTAAGCAGCAGGGGAAATGAAATTATGATTGCGTCCTCATTGGAAAATAGGTCAGGTAGGTAATAGTTGGTAGGCCTAAATGATAATTACGGTTCCATAACACACTAAAAAAATAACTGCACTAATACTTAACTCATCAAGTATGTGTGAACGAGACACAATAGAAATTCCATTATTATGCGACTCCCGGGAGTCGTTTGATACCTGACTGATTAAACATGGAACTAAGTAGGTACGAAGGAAATAGTTTAAAGTTGTAACTGTATAGCAAGCGTACTTATGTCTTGGTTCAAGTTCAATTACCAGTGAACCAAAACACTCTAAAAGTAAATTCTTAGAATAAAAGAGTTAGTTATAAATATAATGTGAACCAAAACTGTTAAATCGTGTAGTATGTACCTATGTATACTTAGTTTTTGAGGTAATTGATCTTTCATGATTGAATATCATCTGATTATTGCTACTTATTACTAACGTAAAAAAGGGTAGGCACTAACATCGCGTCGAAAAAGGATGTGCCTAGATAAAATGATACGTATTAAATACATATTTATTGAATAACTTAAAACGACAGTCTGACTGCTGCGTGGCTCTTTTATTTCAGCTTGCAGCAGCTTGTAAGCCTTTACGTTACGCCTTTGCTAATGAACTACAATCAGGCGTTCCCTATTCTTACATAAATAAAAGTGACCCATGTAATATCGCTTAATATTTAATGTAGGTACCATAAATCGTAGGGCACTTGAGTCCAATTTTCTTTGGTAGTCGAATATTGTATACAATCTTTTTGTTACTTTTAAATTAATATCAGTGTATTAAATTTAAATTAATAAAATTTTTGATTGAAATAGAACTCAATGTTCAACGAATTCCCTTTGTAGGTTGTAAGTTTTGTGTTTGTAAAATAAATTATTTCGTTAAAAAAGGAATGTCAAGATTGTTTACAATATTCGCCAAGCAAATAAAAGCGGACTTTATACAAGTTAAAAACGAAAAAATACTCACTATCAGCTTCCGAAGGCCGACCTCGGACGTAACTGTTCACTCTCCTTGTAACACTGGATCCTTGTTCTCTTCTCCTCCCCCTGGCCGCGCGAAGCAATGTGAGGAGATCTCCTCTAGGAGCATGTTCTAAGAGAGCTAAGAGCGGCGCTCTCCTGGTGCAGCAAGCGATAAGTCTGATGACGTGCTTGTGCGAACCCACGTGCTTTAGCATTTGTATCTCGCCGAGGAAGTCTTGCATCTCTTCTTCCGATGCGTTCTCTGTCAAATTAGGCATGTTTTTTTATTGTTTACAAATGGTTTTGCGAGAACTTATAAGTATGTCGCAGAAATCTGGTTGAATCCAGTTAATTGAATGCCTAGGTAGTTCATTTGATGCCGGCATCCAATTAAATGGCTGAACGTCAACAAACCAAATTAATGAACGCAACGTTTAGCCAGGTGACTGAACGTCGTGTAGTAATTTTACCTGAATGAAATTGGATATTGACGAATTTTTGATGTTTCCATTTCCATTTAGGGGTTGTACCGAGTGGACCTCGGTACAAATTTTGGCCCAGCTGACATGACCGGCCCAGTCCCACTTCAGTTGGGCAGCTTTCTGCGAGACATGCGCAGTGTGGTGTTCCGGATGCGATCAGATAGTTTTACGCCTAGTATGCTGCGCTCCATTGCTCTCGACAGACCTCAAGATTGGACCTCTGACGAGCGGTCAAAGACCATGTTAGGGCGCCATACGTGAGCACTGGCACGTGGTAGACCCAGAAGACGATGGCGTGACGAGTTAGACGTGTTCGAAAAAGACTGGGAAATAAATGCCCAAAATCGTGGGGACTGGGTATTAAATCTCAGAGACGAAGGCAGGACAATTTTAGGTCAGATCGTAAACTTTTTGGTGACTAAATTTGTATCAGAACAATAATTTAAACAGAATTCAATAAAGCCGGTTAATAAATAAAATTACTTAATTAAAAGTTTGAATGAATCACAAATTGAATCCTTGAATGTGGAAACGTCCAAACTTCGTAAATTGGGGTCATTAAAAGTTTTCGTGTAATTATGTACCTTATTAGATGAAGGAAGCCGTTGCTTTATTTCAGAACCTTAATTAACTGACCATGGTGTAGTTCGAAGAGTTTTAATTGCAAATAGGACACAAATTAAATGAAATTATTAAAAAACCACACAATGTTTATGAAGCTTAGGGTGAGATGCATCTTAGTATTACTTTATCGATAAATCTAAGTATTTAATCAGTGGATGGAGGCTGGAGTACGAATTTGTATGGTGCAAGCGGGCCTTAACAAATCATTTATAACAAATGATTTTTCTCCAGATTTATAGCATCTTAGGCCCAATTTTCTCATAGATAGTAATGGTAAAATGTCGTTACCTTACCAGCGGTTGGATATTTACGTTTCTGTGTGTTTTAAAGAAAAAAAACCTAACCAAATGTTAGGATGGCTAATTTAACAACTATTTGTTTATGTATTTTTTCTTCAAAACGCACACAATCGTAAATAAGTATTCAACCGCTGATAAGAACATTTTGATTTTACTATAATATCGATCACGCAACTTGGCCCTAATGGCTAATGCCGTTATATTTGATATCGATTAAACTTTATTAGTGGCTGAAAGTGTTTTACTAAATTTCAACACCTAGTATGTGCTTAGAATGGCCTGTGTATCCTACTACTATTATAAAGGCGAAAGTTTGTAAGTATGGATGTATGGATGTATGGATGTTTGTTACTCTTTCACGTAAAAACTACTGAATGGATTTGAATGAAACTTTACCACAATATAGCTTATACATCAGAATAACATATAGGCTACAATTTTTGAGGTTTCTAATGTGAGGTCGTAAAAAAACACATTTTTTGCGCTACTAGACGGGACGAACCTGAAGTCCACGCGAACGAAGTCGCGGGCAAAAGCTAGTTCATTTAATAATGCTAATCGTATGCAGTGTTCATAAAAAGTCTTTGGGTTACTAAGTCGCTTCTTGTAGAAATGCGAATCTAACAATGACTGTGTGTCTCATTAAGACATATTTCATACTTACTGTAACTGTTACATATATGTTTCACAAGGTGTAACCGTGTGAATATGGTGTGACGTTTACATATTTAAGACGAATAGAAAATTAAGTTGTAGAAGTCATAAGTGTTGTAGTATGGCTTTGCTAACTTTTTTTTTTTTTTTTTTTTCGCGGAGTAAATGCTTTATGCATACCTTCTGCCCGGAGTGGGGGCATCGGGTTATGTGGGACTCCCTTTTCTAGGTTTAACCTAGTATTATATGATGAAGGACCTCTTATGGAAATGTTCAGAAATAGTCCAGTTTACCGATGTGTTCAAATATATAACAAACTTCCAAACGAGCTTAAAAATATTACAAATGAACTATCTCTTAAGAAAAAGTTAAAGTCAATTATTTTATTAAAGAAAAGTTATTATAACATTAGTGAGTTTATGGAAGATGATAAAATTTTGTGATATTATTTATAATTAAGTGTTATCTGTTCATTTGCTGTTAATTAAGTACCTACTTTGTCATAATTTTATATAAATTGTGCAATATTTAAGTTAATTATAGTAAGATATTTGCTTTACCCTACCGGGTGTGTATATGTAGTACTTATTTAACTATGTGAAAAACTACTATGTATTTTCTGCAAATAAATGGATATTGAATATTGAATATTATCTGTGGCTCTACATATTATCACCATTATATTATGAAGCGCAAGCGAGAGCGTACTTGCCGGTGATGACACGCTCCGTGCATGACACGCGACGGTGTTAGTCGGTGACGGAACGGTCTAGTGGGAAATTTATCATAGTTTTCAATACAAATAATATTTTTTTGCCAGACGCATTCCAAGCACGGTCATGGTATGGTGTTGTAGCACAAAAGATATAATAGCATGGTAGTAGCCAGAGACCTTAACACGTTCTGGGACACTATTCCAGCCATAATAGATGTTTTATTGTTTTCACGCCTGTAAGCGGTCACTATCCCGGAACGTGTTAACTTGTAGACGGCTAGACTCGACGTTAAGTGCCGCTAGTGTTAAGAGCACTATAGTTTGTCGCTCATAAGAAGTTTGTCATTCATTCCATACATGTTGTGTCAAAATAGCATATTCTGTGCTGGAAGTCTGAAGAAATATGTTTGACATTTCGCGTAGACAATTTCAATATTCTGATTTTCTGCTGCATCGAATATCATTCTAACTTACGTAACTTAATCTTTAATAAATCTTAAAAAAAAATATTTGTTATTTTTTAAGCTTGATCCAAACATTCTTCACAATCAATAAATACACGGAAATACCAATTTTGTCTCAGTATTTTTCGAGCGCCACCTGGTGTTTTTACAGAGAACTATGTCGAGACTTCCGCGCAGCGCTAATTTATAAAATTAACAACAAAGAACTTACCAGTGAGCATTTTTGCGGCTACTGTTATAGTTTCTCCACCAGGCATGTCCAGTTGAGCCGCGTGCACTCGCCCAAAGGCTCCGCTGCCGATCAGTGCACCTAGGTGCACTCGCGATCTACTCACTTCCCATTCGTCGAACTCTTCTTCAGTCTGCAGAAATATTAAACAAATAAGTAAATATGTCTATTTAATATGGTCATATTATCATCGCGTTTGAAAATTACGTTGATACAGACATCAGACAGACCATCCTTATTATTACAACAAGCTTAAAGGTTGAAGCCACAGAACGTAAAATACGAGTCTTTTATGTTCTGTGGTTGAAACAGATCTAGCCACCCGTAAAGGGAACAGCGCCATATCAACTCGAGGCGTTCAGTATTCTCTGGTTTAGAATGTTTTTAACAATCACAGTGTCATATTTGAATTCAAAGATGAAATAAGAAACCAAAAATTGCGCTCGGGCGGGGCTCGAATCAGCATCTTTCTGGCTTACCGGGCCAACTGCTCTTCCAATTTGAGCTACCGTGCTGTCGGTCCGACCCCGCGAAAATCTCGGTCTCTTATGGATACGTCATTGCGAGACGTAAGCGCGCCATCTACCCGTCTGTTTATGCAACAGTATTCTCTGGAACTCTATGCTTCAACGCACATCTTTCAAATTCGTAGCGACCTCGGATCGAGATCATCTCAGGACCCAATCTCGCCCAGCGGGCCTTTGAATTTGTAATTAACCTACGAAGTAAAGAGTTATCTATCTATCTATGATACTTGTTTTAGAATTTCCACATTTTATTAACTGAACACCGGTCGTTCATCATGAACTAATTTTCTTACTATGGATCATGTCTATGAATAGTGTTGTGGGTGAAACTATCATGTAAGAAAACCGTTGCAAATAATTACCTCAAATTCTTTTTGTACATACAGGGGGCTCTGCTCCACTTGACCCGGCACAGGAACTTCATTGGCTCTGTAAACAATAGCTTTTGTTAAAATTCCTTAAGAATTGTGATATGGATCTTAATCATAGGATATAATTTCGCCAAGCACATAAACAGGTGAAAATATTGTGTATTTTTATTAAAGTTTAATTCGGTTCCCTTAACGCTCAGGGATCGAAAGACCGCCGGCTGTCGCGTAAACAAAAGAATGACAAATGAATGTTGATAAACACATTCGTGAGGGTTTAACCTACTAACTAAACCATCGATGTATTGACGTGATCTTTTCCGAATTCAAGAAACATTCAGTTATTGATAGTCCATACTTAATTTACATTATCGAAAGATTGGCAAATTATGTACTATTCTCAGTCGGAGACAGAATTAGAGGCCGACATTTTATGAATGTTGATTATCGCTACTACCTATAATCATTTTATGACGGGGTTATTTCTATATCATTATAGGTGTCTTATCAAAAAATAATGATACACCCGTATAAACTGAGTTGCAAAATTAGTGATCACCATTATAACATCCCGGTGGGATTCGGTTGCACCACCGCACGGTAAGCCGTAGCGATGCGTAGTATCGCCGTACGCAATGGTCTAATGATGTGCGTTATAAAACCTATCGATATAAATAAAATTCTTTAAAAAAAATTCAAATGTTTTTTTTTTCTTTATTTAAGGACTGTTATACCTAAGCAATTAAAGAGTTAAATGTTAACAAGGACTGTCTCTTATTCATTGTATTTTTTCCTACTGTAAGTAAATAGGTACAATATTCAAAATATCTTTGATTACAAGTTCAAATTGAACAAGTTATAACATGCTATTTGAATAAGTTATTTGATAACTTTTTGAACGATCTTGAGATGTTGTGTGTGTCATAATATCATAGCTTACTCGTACCTACCAATTTTTCGAACGCAAAGCGTGTAATCAATGGTTAAAAAAATACTTATTATAACACAAAAAATGGGCTCGGAAACCTGTAATTAGTAGTTTCTAGGACGAGGACTAATTATTTGTATTTATGTAGTTACTTATTACTAAAGGCGCGAATATAGTAATTAGCACTTATGAATGAAGCTTGTAATTAATTAGCAACAGCGAGTCACGATTGACAAAAATACAATATATTGGTTGAATACGTATTTGTGATAATTATATATTTGAAATAAAAATTATAAGTATATACATGCAAAAACTAAGAATAAAAACTAATATTATGAACTTAAAACCTACTCAAAAATAAAACCGTGTCCATGAGGCAAAGAGGCGAGGATGCTGGCTGCGTTACCGCGTTGGATAGCAATACTTATCCGTTGAGCGAGAAACGAGCCAGCGTTATTATTGGCCAAAAGATAATTTAATTTATGGGCAATTTTTCCAAAAAGTAATTTAGCGGATGGTCCCCATGGTCCAAAAGTTTCAACGCCAAACGGCGCAAATATATAATCACTTGCAAGTGAAGCATACTTACGTCGTTTGGCGTTTTCAGCCAACTCCGCTGCTGCCCCAGCTTTAAGAGCTGACTCCCTGAGATGAGATGGAGCCAAAGTATCAACACAAGTTGCGTCCCAAACTAAGGCCCGACCCCGCTCCCAGGGTATCAACGTGAGACCATCTGGTCTCTTGCCATCATCACGAACCAAGCCACGCGGTTCCAACGTGGAAGGTACGTTGATGCTGGCAAGAGAACTCCTGATGGCATCATTAAGAGCAGCGTGTCGGGCGAGACGCCCAGCACTTTGTTGGCAACATAGACAATGGAGACCAAATTTGTCGACCTCTTTGCCACAGGGACACGTAAAAGATTCACAGATTGGTATGCCAAGGCGCAGACCCACACACACCCGAAATGACTCACTGTCAAAAAGAGTACCAATATTTTTTGAAGGTAATGAATGAAGCCAGTGGCCTGAATGTCTGTCAGAAACTGCCAAAAGCCGTGCTCGACTTAAATCATCGGAAGTATTTTGAAGAAGAGAATTAAAGGTCTTTTTCGCAAGAGGGCCATCCCAGAGTTTTTGATGATGACGTGCCTCTGGGATGTCTTCATTAGGACAAAGACCTTGCCAAACGTCCTCCGCCTCTCTCACCTCAAGGAGCTGGCGAGGATGGTTAAAGATTTTGTTGACTAAAACAGAAGTGCTATGTAGAGAGGAAACGAAGGCGGGGAGGGCTACACTAGAAATTTGGCGAATACCGACACCACCGAGCCGAATAGGAAGCGATGCCTGAATCCAAGAATTATTATCTAAACGTAAATTAAAGATTTTTTCCAAACATTTTCTAAGAGTGGCGTCACAAAGTGTTATGTAATCGATTTTTTTTTCCAGATTGGACTTGCGCGAAGGTAATACATAAATTTTGGTACAAAAAGACATGATTTTAGGATGGTATAAGCAATGTGAGAATTTAAGTGTTCCAATCTGGGGGCCAAAAGGGTAAATTCATTAATTTTTTTGTCAAGAAAAGGTTCGATGCTGGCATCAAGAAGCGGAGCACCTAGAAGACAAAGCGACTCAGAATTTAGAATCTTGATGTTTGGAGCTACCGAGTTAAATTTATCAATAATATCCTGACGGGCACTAGAAGAAACATGATCATTAATGAAAAGTTCGCATTTTGACAGGTTTAATTCTAGGCCAATTTTTTTGAAGCACTCCATAACCCGAACGAGGTCTTGAAAAACGGAATCTGCTGTGCCTCCAATCGATCCGTCATCTAGATACCAGGCATTGAATTTTGACTTTAAAGATGAAATTACAGGGTGAATGCCTAAACTAAAGAGAGCTGGACCTAAAGGATCGCCTTGCTGAACACCGACTGCTGAACTAATCGAATGTTCCTGGAAAAGTAATTTAGAAGGACTATTGTAACATTGGAAAACGAAAGGATATAACTGAGAAACATGCACCTGAACTTCATTCAGCAAGACCGTCCTGTCTAGAGAGTTGAAGGCATTCTTCACGTCAACTTTTAAAAAGACGTCAGATTCGTCACTACTTAAAAAATTACGAGCCGAATGAACTACAGCTTCGCAACCTCCTCTACTACCGAAACCAAGTTGAAAGGGTTGAAAAATATCTTTCAAAGACAAAGAGAGCTCACGGCATGCTAACTTGGCTGCAAGACGGCGAAAGGTAGAGCCGATAGCTATAGGTCGAATACCACCATCTTTCTTTCGAAAAGCTACCAGTCTTGCACCAAAAAGAAACGGCGCAAAACTTTCAACTACCTTTCCAGATAAGAGGAGGTTGCAGAGCTTTGTAATATTTGAAAGCAAGGTCCTACCGGCGACACCGGCGGAAGCACTAACCAAATCCTTAAGATGTTGAGGAGTGATACCATCGACGCCGCCAGCAGAACCGGCTGGAAATGACATTATGGCACTAAATGTGTTGCTGTCATCCATTACCTGAAAATATTGAAAATTTTGAGTTGGAGGAATAGAAGCCGAATGAGAATCAAGACGTGAAGGATGTTTCATTCGAAGGCTTTCGAGTGTTTCCAGGTTAAAAGGAGCGAGAGTTTCATCTGAGAATAAAATTCGAGCTGCGTTTTTGAGGTCGCCGTCCATGACCTTATTCTCAACAGTATGATATTTATTATGCAGCCTAGATGTAACTGGAAAAGATGAGCTGGATGGGATGGGTGTGTTGTGAATTGATGCAGTATTGTCGAGAAGAGAACGGGTCAAAGATTTAGCTGGCGAACTAGCATGAAGAAATGAGTAGGAAAAAGTGAAAAGTTTTTGCCAGGCTATTTCAGTGTTATTCAGACAGTTTTCAATGGTAGATGACAGAGATTTGGCTATGGCGATTCTCGCTCCCCTAGGGATCCGCTTTACAACTGGTGTTGAATGATGGAGGAAAGCTAGTGTATTTTCAAAAGATGTGGTCGGGGTAGCATGTAGAGAAGTATTTGATGAAGTAGGAATGGGGAGAGATGAATGAACTTGTGGTTTGGCATTGTGGCATCGAGAAACGTGGATGTTAAGTCCTCGTTTTCCCTTGAAGTACCTTGAAGGGTCGCAAAGGGCACATCTGATAAATTGCGGCTGTGAGTGTGATCCGGGTTCATCGGTTACAGAATTCATGGACAGAGTGTATCCATAAATAAACTTAAACAAAACAAATTCCAATATAAAAATCTACACATACACCATATTTACACCTTGCAAAATAAAAATAATATGTAGAAAAACGGCTTAAATAAATTGTAAATAAATATTAACATGAATTTTGTCAAAATGACAAATGATGGCACGACGACACTCGTTCCTAGGCAACGTAAGATGATCGGCGTTCCTATTGGTCCCTGAAGGGAAAATTTGATGGCGATGTCACGACAGATGATGGCGTCCTTAGCAACGGCTCACCATGGTTTCATAACAAAAATCAGCTGATTTTGATTTTGATATTTCTTCCAAAACAAGCGTGGAAAAAGTGTTTACAAGAGCACTGATGATATATGATAGGTATGTACACAAAATATAGGGGGATATTGGGTGAAGCACTTTAGGGATTGATTTAAATTAATTAATTTCCAAATAAATTCGCAAGACGTGACAAGTCAAGTTTACAATTTATATATTTTGATTAGTAGATAAATGGCAATTTTGTTTGCCTAATGTACAATGTTTGAAAGAAAGAAAGCAAAAAAGAAAAATAATTTATTGGAGAGACATCACAAACTCACATACACAATTTACACTTAAAATACAAACAAACAAAAAAATCTACATTGACACAAGTTTGGCCATCTATTCGTATATGCCTACTGACTTACTGTGTGTAAAAAAAATCATTCCGTAAAAAATATTTCTGTCGACTATTATAAAAGTACGTGTCACATCCCTAAGGTCATGGGTCGCGGGTCACTCTTGCGCAGATAGATGTTCTAACTGTGGTGACGTAACATTTACGCAAACGTGCTTTACCGAGCCGTTCACATACTATCACCAAGTTTGGGGAAAAAGTCTCTTACAAATTTTGAGTCTTATTTCACGGAGTTAAGTTTTACACTGTCTCAGTTACCTCTAGATCTGACGATGATAATTTTTCACATTTACAATCTTGTGTCATTACATTTTATGCCTAAATCGGTTGAACTTAAGGTGTAATTGCAACAAGTAATCAAAATAAGTTTTAGGCATTGAATAGGTGTGATGTGTTAAATTAAATTGATAATAGAGGTATAAAATATAAATTGATACTGAAGCAGACATCTCTTTTACGAGGTCGAGATTTTGTAGCCTGTAGTTTAAAAAAATATTGTTGTGTGGTAGTTTATTGAATTTTTGTTAAGCTCTAAATGGTGTAATCACCCATTTACTTCCAACTTTTAAATGTAAATTTAAATAGTATTAGAATTGCAACATAATTTATTTATTTTAATCACGAAGCTTCTTAACGGTGATCCTTTAATGATTGCTCTCGCAATGGCACAGATGCGTCCATAAAAGTCGATGAGTCGAAGGTAGAAATGTAAGGACAATCCTACAAACTGGTTTGACCAATCTGGATCATCGGCCACTCTCTTGCCCTTTTGACTTGGAACTTTGATAAACTTTATCTGGGGATATAGCAAAGCCACAGCTCCAAATGATATACATAAACCCTGTGGCCTATAATACAGCAATAATTGTAATGATTCTACAGAGTATACCTAGTTACTTGACCTGGTTATAGTTCTCTTAAATGCTTTCACTCTCATAACCCGATGGGACAGCAATCTGACACGACCGGAGAGATATCAGGCGCAGGCTCAACGGCTTTATGTGCTTTCCGAGGCACGGGGGTGAAACACCGCCAACTTCTAAACGGGCTGCCCTCAAAATTTCTGAACAGAAAAACCCAGGTACATATTTTTGGCCTGACCCGGGACTCGAACCCGGGACCTCACAGTTACATAATCAACATAAATATAACATAGAATTGAATCCGGGACCTCCAAGATGACATGTACTCATGATACGATCCACAACCTTATTCAATGATGCGTTTTGCCGACAACACTAGTAATAGCAAAAAAATTAGTAATGATTGTAAAAAATGTAGGTAAAAAACGTACAAAGCGCTTTGCTGACTCCTTTCTGAACTCGCTGCCTGCTGAAGTTCCTTCAGGAATATGACCTAACTCTCTTTAAGGCAAGAGTGAATAGGTTGCTACTAAGCAGATATGCACCACCCTAGTCCTGATCCACACCTAACACCAGGTGCGATTGAGGTCAAATATCTGATAGATTCAAATAATAAAAAACAGTAATTTGAATCCTGTATCATTGCTTTTACAGAGTTTGGTTTGCATGGCGCGCGAATTATATCCACATTATTTAGTTTATCATGTATCGTATCTTTGATATAAATGATACATTTGGATATGAAACATTCGCAATTTGTAAGTTATAGCGGTAATCGTGGATTATATCATGCTTATGATAAATGGCCGACCCTTCACATGCTAAATCCTATGGTAATCTTACGCTTATGGGTATTAATACTTTTCCAATTAAATGTTGTTTATGATTATAAATAGGAAGGCTTTGAGTAAGGTTTATTAGTGGTTAATCAAGCGGGAGTATTATTAGTGTGAGGTTTTATTAAATACTAGCGGACCCAGCCAACTTCGTTTTGCCCCCGGCCCCGTCCCATCCCAGCCCCGTTCTTATATATATATTTTTTCTTATATAAGAACTTTTTCCTGACAATAACAAATACAACAAAAAAAGAATTAGCGAAATCGGTCCAGCCGTTCAGGCGTGATGCCGTGACCAAGGGAAATAGGGATTCATTTTTATATATATAGAAGATAGCGGTCCCTCGTGATTGCTTTGACGCTAGTTTTGAGTTTGCTCCTTACCCTCCCATCGCAGCTTGATGTTTTATAGCCTAAAACCTTCCCCGATAAATAAACTATCCAACACATAATATATTTTTTAAATCGGTTTAGTCGTTCTTGAGATTAGCGCGTTTAAACAAACAAACAGGCAAATTCTTCACTCCGGTCCTACTCGGTGCAGAGAGCAAATGCCACCGTGTAAGCCAGTCAATGCATTCCAATGCAATAGCCTAACATCAGGTCACAAGACGATCTCTGGACCTTTCACTAGGAAGCTTGACGGAAATTTAATACTATGCATCTGATTTTTCGACGGGACTTTCATTTCCTTTCGTAATGTTTACTTGAATCTCCGCATACCCAGAATCAATGATACCTACTTAAAATAAAAAATCATCAAGAGCCTGTCATTTTCTCTCCGTGTTCTTTATTTGAAACAAGAGAATCTTAAAACAAAATGGCGCATATTACTGGCTGAAAAAAGAAACTTGATTAACCATTTTTTTTTTAAATGGCGGTTATTAATGGATTTTTTAACTGTTATTATTTACTAGTTATGCATACTGTAAAAGCAGTATCTTTCTATCACTAGTACTGTTAATAGTGTTTTATTAAATACCTTAATGAGACTGGTCTGGTCTGAGCATGCGTGTAATTAAGATAGAATGAGGTTGAACTATTAATCAAGTCTTAGCTCGAAGCTCAGATCTTTATGGAAATTAACCTGTAATTTCTAGAACTCATATTTAAATACAGTTCTAATTAAGGAAAATAATATATGATTACGAATGCCAGCAACATACATATTTCTTGAGAAATTTATGCCTGAAATAGGTTATTATGCTAGTTTATAAGGTATAGCTTAATACTCGTATATTCTGTAGTTGGGATCGGTTTTGTTCTAGCAGGTGGGGTTCTGAGTTACATAGGCAAAGGTTTAGATAAGTTGAGACCAAAGTCCCAACCATAAAGGTTTACGCATATTTCGATCGTAGGCGTTTGAAATGTCGGCAATTTCGCGTTGCGTTCCTTCTGCACACGTCTTAAAGTCTTTGTACAGTTAAGCGCTTATAATTTTAATATAAAAAGAGTTGAATAAATGTAAGATAAGATGATACTTATAAGACTATTGAGGTTAATTTGTACCGGTTCTGATGACCTTCGAGGTTGAGGCTTGACCTGCAGACAAATCTGACTTTGACTTTGCTTATTTTTACGCAACAAAGTGATTGTGGTCACCATTATTGTAAAGAAAGAGTCTAATGATGGTTTCATGGCGAGCTGGGATTTTGTTAAAGATAACTTATTTTGTATTATAAAATTGCGTTGCGGGGAAATTGGTTTGACATAATATATATACACGTATTGTACGATCAGAAATGAAGTAATTCTGGTGATCAAATGAGTATCATTCTGTATAAGGTGGCAATTACATAATTATAGTATTTTTCTCGCACGTGACACGTGAGACATTATTAAGCGCACAACTTTGAGTATGTTGATAATGGAAAAAGTTCTAATATGTGTTGTTAGATCTTCCTAACAACTAATACTAATGTAATAATGAATCACCCACAGCCAAAAGCCCTTGGGTAAATGTGTTCTGTGCCCACAGCTCAATGGTAATTTAAGATCTAAGTTATGCTTTATTTTCTGTGGTAATGCGTTATTATCGGGATTACTAACACTCTACAGGGTGTAACAAAAGGCTTAACGAAGCCGAAAACCACATATTCCCCCCATTCATACAATAATTTTACCATTAGGCCGGATAAAAAAAAAGATCTCAAAGTTAGATTATCTTTTGATTGCGCTGTATGTTAAATTTACTTAGCTTGAATAAAAGGACTTTTTGGTATGAATAGCACTTTTTTATATATGTATATCTCTACGCACTGAGAAAAAACATCGATGACAAACGATGTAAAGGACAACGAACTGATCCAATAAGGGTCCTGTTTTCCTTCAGAAGTACGGAACCTTAAGAACCTGAAAGTGAAAAAAGATATGTTGATATTAAGCCTGTTAAAATAACATTGTTATTTTTAGGCACGTACCCATGACATCGAAATCCTGTTGTTTTATTGACACGTGCAAATGCGAAGCTTATTGGATGAAGGGGGATTGAGCGAAAGTGAGTGGGGATGTAAATATATCCTAGGGATTCGAATGTACTGTCAGCGTCGAAATGTGTATACGTGCCATTAGTGCTGGAGGCCTTATGAGGATGTGTCAGCGACAACGAAAGCTTTTAGAGTTAAAATAAAATGTTCTTTAATCAGTTTTTGGCAATCTTGCCCTCATAAAAATATTCCGTAAGGTTTTAGAGACAAAAATAAACGCCAAACATAAAGTTCAAATGTACCCTACCATGACCATTATAATGTTAACGATCCTTTTTTTAAACACTTTAAAACTTTTATTTACAGACTTTATTGCACAAATTATGGTATACAAAGGTGGACTTAATGCTAAAAACATTCTCTGCCGGTTTGGACGAGATACATGCTTTCACGTTGCATTGTAAATATTTATTCCTTTAAAAAGTTTCATGAGAACCAATATATTTGACACTACTACTACCACAAAAGACAGATAGTAACTACTACGTTTGACAAACTATGGCAGTATATTTGACCCACAATGGCCACACTTTTGGTTTGACAAATAAATATAAATATGCGCCAGACAACACACCAATTGTCTGGTTTCGTGGTAAGGAATTATCTTCCTTGTGTTACGAAGTACCAGACAACGATTTTGACGGGGGCGTCTCCCATAAATACTTAAATACATATACCATCCATGACTTAGAAATGTTTGTGCTCGTCACACAAACATTATCCTCTTGCAGGATTTGAAACCGCGACGGCTGGCGTATTAGTCAGGAGCGCTAACTATACATCAAACGCGTCGTCAACATAGTCACACGATAGTTCACATCAAGACCTAGAGCACAGTGTTTCAACTCATTTTTAAGCCAGACATTAGTTACGCAAATAGTTAGACACTGCGGTTGACCCACAGCGGCTAGACATCTGGTTTGCATATTTTTTGAAAGTCGTGACCGGGATGCATCGTTAATTTGCGAGTGCATTAGACGACGCCTATTGTACTGCGCAGGCGACGATTAGACCATAAGGCGGTTACTATGAAAGATTCGTTAGTATCAAAATTCTATATTTTTACTCACACAAACTATGTACTATTAAGTAAGGTGGGTCCCAACGAACAAAAATCTAGAGCTAGAACAAGAACATTATTCTTGTTCTTTTGTTTTAAACGGAAGCTCGGTTTCAGCGTTTTTCACCAAAATATCGAGCGAGCGTTCTAGTATATTCTGTAGAAAGCAATAGAACAACGAATTCGTTCGTTCTGAGTAAAGTAATTTAATGAAGTGGGGATAGTATGAGCATTCGCTCGTCTGATTTAAATGGGCCTTTACAAGACTAATATCTTGGATGAAAACAAACAAGTGTCTCATTATATTATGAGTACATGGACCCGGGCTTCAATTCTCATGCAGTTTATATACGAATAATAATAGTTCTTTATTTTTCAGGGTCACGATTTCTATGCATTATGATTTCGTCCGTGCGGTAGTTTTTTACGTAATCTGAATCGCAGCCCAGAAAGAAAAATACTGTTAGATAGTACCATATGTGACCTCATAATCATCATCATTATCAGCCAACGGACGTCCACTGCTGAACATAAGCCTTCCCACAGTTTTCCACATCGACCGATCACAAGCACACACAAATGTAACTCCTGTGTGTACGTTTTTTTTAAGTTCTTTTTAAAAAAATAACTTAAATAAAACAGGCTCAATACTCACACGATAACTATTCGTGTCATCGATTTCCTCACAGAATCAAAACATTTTCAACTTCTATCATATTAAAAAGAGTCAGTGGCTACCATTGAGTTGTTATTACTACGTATGGAGAAGCTGTGCCAAGCAAAACTGTGGCGCAAATACGAAGTCAAGATAATGACGTATTCCTTAAATTTTTAATTTGTATGAGTTGATGACAAGTGGCTTCAATTCATGGCGCACAAGATTTGTTCGTGGTGTGGTGTTCGTGGAGTTCCATACGCTAGTAATAGAAGTTCAATGGTGGCTTACGTCCTAAAGTAACTAAATTAGAGAAGGTTATTCAATTATTTAAAACCGAATGCTTTCAGAATACGCACCCATTCCGCAGAGTTCTCACGGTCTCCCATCTCGTTCGTAACGCGGAGTGAATCTTAACAAATTCGGACGTTCACTTATTGGCACAGTACTGTTCTTACGTCAGTCTGCTTTCTACAGGGAACATTTATTTTAACAAGGATGGAAGAATATTTTCACTTTTATAATAATGATAACTTACTGATTTATTTACATGGTGTTTCACTATTGTCCGAAACAGCATGGGATTCAGCTTTAGCAAGGCCCAAGTTATTCCCCGCATGAAATCAATGCACAGTGCACAGTGAACTCCTTCTGCACGGAACTAACTTTGATAACTGTGTGATGGTCGTTTTATTTTCAAAACTACGTAAAGATTTATAACGCATGACCTATAAAATTGTTGAATTTCTAGGTTAGTTGGTAAGTTGTAGCTAGATTAAAAAACACACTGTAAATCCATTCAGAAAAATACATGCACATATTTAGGATACATAAATTAAATAAAAATGTTATTGTTTATGATGTCCAATAAAGTATATGTATTTATTATTATTATTATGTTAGATACTTAAGAAAAATAAGTCGGGAAAATCCGTAAGTTTTCGTTGGTTTTTAACAGCAAGGATAGATGTTTTGTCAGCAATAAAGGCCTTCAGTGGGCTATGTACTACATATCCGCGGTTAAAGGGTACGGGCTACTCGTGGTTCAAAGGCTTTCTCACGTTGTTGATTTTATAGACGGAATTTGATTTGATCACTGTCCTATTCAAACAACACATTACTCTACATTACTCGTACAAATACGGATAGGTAAAATGTTGTTGTTTTATATTTTTGGTTGGTGATTATTTTTCAGTTATTTCGGTATTACATTTTGACTTTCCATCACATAGAGGAAGCAGATTTCGTAAAAACTTTTTCTATTGATTTACTAACCGAGTTCAGATCAACCAAGTATTATGCAGGAATTTGCTATAAAAACAACCTGCTGTGTACTTAGTTTAATACAAAGGTCTTTGGTGGTAAAATATTGAGAGGATAACGTTTTCCCAAAAAATATGTCAATTCATTTAATGACTGAGTTTAGCCAGAGCTGGAACATACTATAACCTTCTGTGTAGTTTTAATAAATAGGTGTCAGGTAAAAGTAAAGAAATCTAGTTAGACAGTTATTCAAAGCAACAAAAAGAATATATTGAACTTATGAAATCTTAAATGAGATACTAAAAATACCAATTATGACAAATCATGCTTAATCGTATGCGCAGCGAAATGGCAGAAAGCGGCGTACAAACACATGTCGCAGTACTTTCGTTTTTACGTAACGATGTTATTGCTTTTCTGATCGGAACGTGAGCATTCATTCAATAAGGATGCAGTGCTGACTCACTGTGGTTCGGTAACAAGCGGACGAGACGAGATGAACGGAAAAAGCGTGTAAGAATCATCAAGTCCTTCACAGTGACGGCAACACGACTGTGGAACTGTCTTCCCGTGGATATAAAGTTAACCGATTCTGAGTTATCATTTAAGAAAAAAGTTCGTTAATTTTTGAAAGAGTGAATAATTGCATAATAATATTATTATAAGTATCTGTTTTTGCTTATGTATGTTTATGTAATCTTTATAGTTTAGGTACATTGCACCCGTTGCCATCTTTCTGCATAACCTGAAGGTTTGACTAGCAGAGAATGCTTTTAGCATTAAGTCCACCTTTGTACACTTAATTTGTGCAATAAAGTCTTTAAATAAATAAATCAATTGCACATTTTAAAAAATGCAAAATTATTTTACAAGGGGCGAACCATATTTATTTTTATGCCCTTGCATTTTTTTTAATTTTCCACCGTGGTTGGCTTAGCTTTATTAAATGGAAAGCTTAAAATTAAACCCGCATTTGGCAGTATGCAGTTACATTACGTTCATATCACAAGTTACGTAAAACATACTACATTCAAGTTACTAAAGGTTAAAGTAATTTGATGCAAAGATAATTAATTGTACAGTTTAACATTATTGACGAAGTATAGACCCTCGCAAGCGCTATTTCTATAGCACTATTTTTTCCTCAACTGTGCACGTAGGTTGCACGCACACTTGACAATGCAAGTACATACATATTATTGAATAAGTTTGGTACATATTTTTCGCTTTTATGTTATTTTCGTTGACACCCAGATAAATCGGATAGCGAGTGGAATTGAAATCGGAGATGAGATCGCAAACGAAGTTACGATTTTTATTCTACCATCCATATTATTGTCATATTTTGGTGCTCGTAGCGCAGTGAGCAAAATGTACAACAATGTACAAAATGTAAATATTGAGAGGGTTCTGTCGAGAGTTAGAGATAAATATTCTCCTAGAAAACTCAGAAAGTTCGCTCGTGTAGAAATGTGACATCAGATTTCAGGTATTTACAGAGAAACACGGCTAAAAAAAGAAAACAAAAGTTTAAAAAGGTTATGCCTACCAGTGTCATATTGTACCATAAAATTATTATCCCTTAGATTATTTAATTTATGGATTGAACTCGGTGTAATTTAGGCACAGGAACCCTATTTTTGAATCACTCGCTTCAAGATGGCGAGTGATTTTCGTTCGAAGATGAAATAAAAGTCATAGAAAAATAACTCGTTTTCGAACGAAAATCACTCGCCATAACCAACCGAGTGATTCAAAAATAGGGCCATAGGTTATTCAACTAATGATAGAAGAAGCAATATTGTGTGCAATATTCTTACTCAAAACATTAAACTCAATTTTAACGGTATATATGCAACTGTAACATATAATTATTCTAACGTTAGTTATGTAATCTCCGAGTTACGATAGATTATGTATGTAAATAGCGTATAATGGAGCAATTAACAATACATTTTTATTTGGTTTAACTTCAACACGACATTAAATTATATTTATTATGGGAGATAAATATAAAAAAATGTTGGTTTTTAAACGTACCGCGTAAAAAAAGTGCATTTGAGAGTATAATTTTCACATTGTAGTAGGTACGTATTATGTAATGTTGCTCACTAAGTACTGTGCAAAACGGGTTATTGATATCCTAAGTTAAATCAGTGGGTACACCTAAAAATAAGAAAATATTTGAACCAATTTTTATATTAACGTCTATAAAATATTATTTCTAATTAGAATACATTATTATACAGGGTGACTTTAAAAAAATGCGCAATATTTTTAACTAAGAACCCGCTCATTCATAGTCCCTTCCACATATTAAAATGAAAATCAATTGTTGTGAAATATCATTTAAAAAATCGAACAGTATCACTCCGATTACCATTAGGCGGAGTAATTTTTGATACGTTTATATAATATGTAATTTAAAAAATTTTATACTAAGTCTTCAACTGTAATTTATACGTTTAATTTGAAGCAATGATCATTTCTAAAGTGTTTGATATGATTTTTCTCAGTTTCATCATATACTTTATATCAATTGATTTTCATTTAAATATGTGGAAGGGACTATGAATCATGAGTAGGTTCTTAGTTTAAAATATTGCTAATGTTTACAAAGTCACCCTGTAGTAATCAATATCTGGCGTGTGTTCAAACATAAGACAATATCAAACATTACAACATCATTTGAATCCTACTTCTTCGAATCGCAGGCGCAGCCCATACGTTATATTTGACGTGAACTCTTTTTTATGAGCGTGAGTAATGTGTGTTGTTTCTAGATTAATAACCTCAAACAAAGAGTACGAAGTTACAGAGAAGTAACAGAGTTTTTTGCCTAATCTTTTTGTTTTTACGAGAAAAAATAGTTTCATTAACACATTTTGTTACTTGATTTTAGTAGTTATATGGCATGAATGGTACCAAAACCGGAAGATTAGGTACATTTTTCAACAATTACAGTTGTCAACAAACGCATAAAACTCATTATGAACTTTATTTCTACAAACAAGCGGAATAATTTGACTCATAACTGCTTCTGCTCTTTGTTTTCCTGCTTTCTTAACCTTTAAGGCTTTAGGAGTTATGATATAACATAAACTTCCCTATTCACTAAGCTACGAGTTTTCAAGAGTTTGGTTGGAGACACTTAGGTTAAAGTTATATTATTTGTAACTAATACATTAAATTGTCGTGAGTTTTGTTACTCACTATTATACCCTAGCTGGGATTTATAAAAAGCTTATACTGCATTAAGTTAGCATATGACTTGAAATTATATGAAGCAAAGAATCAGGACTAAGGATATATTGTTTTCTTTTTTGTGCCATTTTCTTTAATATTAAATAATAACTACTTTGTTCTCAATCTATTTTAATAATAATAATAAAATGCGTTTATTGCTTCCCATACAAAAAAGAAGAACTTATTTCTATCACAAATTTCTTTCTATTTTTTAATCGAATCTTTAATGTTCAAGAAATAACATCAAAACGAGTAAACTCACAATAAAAATAATGATACCTACTGCACCCTCTGCGCTTACCTAATCTATGCTTCAATGTTCAAGTGACAAGATCAACGGAGTCGTCGCGTGCGCAGTAACAGTAGCAGGGCTATTGTTCGTAACCGGATTTCCACGTTATGTTACCCGTTCCGGATTTTTTATTACCCTTTTATTGGGGTAGTGGGAGAAATTATGCTGTTTGCATCATAGGCAAATGATATGATGATTTAATTGTCTATTCATCACGATGAATACTTTTAATTCTTGAGCTACTTTTAAAGGTCCGTTTTCTATCACATGGCTAAAATGGCATTAACACCTATTGTGTAATCTATATCGTGTAATCTGTAAATGTAATATAATAAAACATGTATTGTGTCTGGAATAGTGTCTCGGAACGTGTTAAGCTAAAAATGTTAATGTTGATTTTATTTATTATAACTAAGTCATTTCTAGAGATAGGAACATTTATCACATGTAGTTCACAGTTCACGCAGTGGTTAGGTCTATTTAACTCGTCAAGTATGTGTGAACGAGACACAATAGAAATTCCATTATTATGCGACTCCCGGGAGTCGTTTGATACCTGACTGATTACGATCTTACTATTTATTTATTTAAGATCTTAGTTCTTACAAAAAAATAATCCTTGTACTGTATAATTGAACTGTGAATGAAGATTTTTTAGTATTTTCTTCACGCGTTCTTCATAATAGACCACATTACGCTTGCACAACTAGGCAATTGTAAAATTCTCAACAGAGAACTAAAAAAATACCCCAGCAATTACCAACGCATATAATTAACACAGATTACAAACTGAGCGATTCTCACTAAATCGCTTTAGTGTGCAAATTCCCGCTTTTGTTTGAATTGCACAAAACTCCTGAATGGATACTAATCTTGGCCATTAAGAATTTATTGTTTGGAAAACTGTTTTAAAGTATTCAGTTGGCAATTAACCTTCCGCGGCCTAGGATTACTCGTAAAACGAAGTTCTTTGTATTTGTTTTAGTATATATTCTTTATTGCACTTATAGGATGTACAGAAAATACAAAAAGTCACAATGTGAACAAAGGTGGGCTCATCCCTAAAAGAGATCTCTTCCAGCGAACCCATAGGTGTTGGAAATGAAACAGTTGCGGATATCGGCAGTGCTATATTAATAATACGGTAACTTAGTTTATTTTAAGACACAGGAAATACTTGTGAGCAGCCCTTTTTTATATCGTTCCTATGGCTCTATATTTAACTACACAAATACTATATGGTAGTGGTAGAGTTAACTGTTAAACAAGATAACCCCGAGCCACACATGACTTGGTCTGAACTTCTGAAGTAAAAAAAAAGATACATGTTCACTCTTTGTATGAAGATGTTTGTTTATGTTTATGGTTCCTGTCAGGTCTAGGCACGTTACACAAATAATGTTTAGGTTCATATACCATGTCGGTTTTAAGCCAAACAATCCATAGTAGCCAGCAGAAGCTACTGATTCATGATGAGAATTGATGTGCAAACTGCGCGATTATGTATGACCCAACAGGTCATTTGGTCAACATGCATGGGAGAGCTATTATACAGAAATGTGTGTGTTACCTGAAAGGGATAGATAAATCACATTGATTAATCGTAGACTTCCTATTACAAACTACCTATTCTTCAATAAAAGCCTCTTATGGAATAGGAGTATTTAAGTAAACAAACGCGAATTAACTAAAAATTAATTGATTAACTTCTAAGTAATTTAGGTAGGTATTCATTGTTTGAACTATTAAACTATATGTTCTAAGTGAGTTATAAGGTTAGTATACGTGATAAAGGTTATTGTAAGGCCGCATGTATGTAAGTTACTAGCTTTTGCCCGCGACTTCGTTCGCGTGGACTTCAGGTTCGTCCCGTCTAGTAGCGCAAAAAATGAGTTTTTTTACGACCTCACATTAGAAACCTCAAAAATTGTAGCCTATATGTTATTCTGATGTATAAGCTATATTGTGGTAAAGTTTCATTCAAATCCATTCAGTAGTTTTTACGTGAAAGAGTAACAAACATCCATACATCCATACATCCATACATCCATACATCCATACTTACAAACTTTCGCCTTTATAATAGTAGTAGGATTATTTTAGGGTTAGGTTCAAGAGGAAAGTGTTACTATGGAATTCAAGTTTGCCTCAAGAAAGCAGAAATATCTATTGTGTTGTGATATTTTATAATAGAGGCTCAATGTATTTACCATAATTTAATATAACACTTTACCTACCAACGCTGAGTAGTAATAAGTTTAAAAATGTGTAACAAAAAAGTCAACTTTTGGTGTTTCATTTCTAATTCTATAACGCAAATTTTAACAACAAGATAAAAAAAAACTTATGATTTAGATAACACTTTTTCTCTTTACTCTTTTTCCTACACTCTGTATGTATAGGTACAGTAATGTATGAATAAAGATTGATTGATCACATCGAACTCTGCCTCGGTTTCTTTTTCCACAGCCATTATTTACGGATCTTTTATAAGTTTACATCATTGATTCTGTTACGGTGTTGGTTCCGTATTCGCCACATCGGCATCAAATTCGCTAACTTTCGGGTTGTTGGGAAAGTTAGAAAACCCTCAGGTAAGAATGTAGTTACTTACTTAAGATTGTGTTGTACGTGTAACCCGGGAGTCGGGTTTGTTCTCATATTAGAAGTAGTACACACAGCCGCACGTCAGACTACCCCACTTTGACCTTGAGGCCGCCTCTATTCCCTTCGCAATAAAAGCTGTTTTCGTAGTTCACATGGGTAACCTGACGTGCTGCCGTCTGTACTTGCCTTAATGTGGGTGGATACGGTTTTTGAAAGAACGAGCAGCTTTAGTTAAAATATATTTTAGCTTGATACCTCCACGTGTTCCTGAAAAAAAGAGTAGCGACACACAGACGGACGGCTAACGAAGTCCTATAAGGGTTCCGTGTTAAAACACGGAACCCTTATAGGATCACTTCGTTAGCCGTCAAATGAAAGGTAAACCTTTCGAGGTACGGAACTCTGAAAAGATATGATACCTATAGTCAATCACGGTTAAATAGGAGTAGTTAGGTTCTACTAAAATACCATCTTATCTTTATTCGTGCTTCTCATTTATATGAGAGATGCATGAACACATATCTCAAAATCTGATTTTTATTTTATAAAATATTTTTTTTTATATCTCCAGGGTCAGACTGCCGGTTCAAAATAGGAAAATAATATTTAATAATTCAAAATGGCATAACAATGGCTACGAATATAAGTAAAAATAATATTTTGACTTTGTTGTCGGTAGATATTTATCACAGACAAGTTATGTACTTGTTAGAAACATACGAATAGCTCTCTGCTTCCGCATAGAGTCAACGACTTTCCTAGTTGTCAAGGTGCAGTGAAACCGTACTTGGTGTACCTCTAGAATCTGCCTACGTTATACAACAATGATTAGTAGGTTCATGAGATTTTTCTAGAATTATGTTTTTTTTTCTCGACTCAAATCAAGACAAAAGTAAATCGTGGCCAATATAGCGCACGTAAAATAAGTCCTAATGAGACTGTTTGGCGGCAAAATAAACCTTTGCTTTATAACTTCACCTTGGTACTAGGAATCAGGATCCAAAATAAAATAAAATAAAATAATGAAATTTTATTTCAGACCAAATAGTCCATATTCATTTTCAAATTACAATAAATTACATCAATGTCAATGTCATTTGTGTATTAAATAAATTAAATCAAGAAATAACAATATTATCATATTATCATGTCTAAGTCCTGGATGTTAATGTATACAACGAATCTAAATAATTTTGGTACTTCGTAACACAAGGAAGATAATTCGTTACCACGAAACCAGATAATTGGTGTGTTGTCTGGCACATATTTATTTTTTAGGTAAAAAAAATGAATCAAAACAATTTACGTTTCAAATTAAGGCATCCTTTCCCCTACCAGAGGATATGAACCTAAACCCCATTGTAAATAATGCACATTTCACATAAAAGGCAAGTGCGGTATCAAATTTTATTTTTTCTCTTGCACTTTATAGAATGTGAAAATGAGCCTGCTGAATCTTTCTATTTATTGCAAGAACACACGGTGATTGTGGTTTACGAAAGTGATAGTAAATAAACATAAGTATAATATGTTTAGCGGTAACGTGACAAAGGAGTGTATGCCTTTATTTAACTTTTGAATGAGGCGGAGCCGTTACGTTCCATGAAATAGCCTTTTGTAGGAGACTAGCGGCCGCCCGCGACTTCGTTCGCGCGTCTTACTTTTACTCCGTTCCCATAGATCGTAGAATTTTTATAAGCCTATACGCATTAAACTACTTCTACAGCCTTTCTTGGTAGATAAACTATCTAACAAAGTATCTGGCAAATTTTATAACCGGACCAATAGTTCCTAAGATTAGCGCGTTCAAACAAACAAAAACATCCAGCTTTTTAATATGCGTATAACATTTAAATACGAATAAACAAATATTATATTAATTCATGTACACACAACTCGTAGCTTGGTCTTTATTCTGGTCAAACTTTACGGGGATATATTTATATTTTACAACGAAATGAAAATACTTACTACGCCTATCGTCAATTATGGTTCTTTCGGGTGCTAAAGAAAGCAGGCTACTCTGTGCTTACACTATATCATTCCACATAAGAGGCTGTGGGAGAATCATATTCCCTCAAGTCTTCTCCCGCTAGCTACCTTTAGAGTTTGAACTTGAGCTTTGTTTATGGTCATAACGAAAACTCGGTCAGAGTGTATCCTTAGGGCTATTTTGAATTCAAACCGTGAATTAAAATACCATTCTATGTAGGTATCTACCCCATCATCATCATCTTCAAAGGGTGTTCTATCTAAAGCCGTCCACTGCTAAGCATAGACACCCCACGAAAACTTTACAGAAAAGTTCTGAATTGGACACACTTCGACCACAGGAGCAGCGTAGGATGTCCACTTATAGAGATAAATAATCTGTCCACCAACATTATGAACAAACGACCTTCTGAAGATTGCAGAATTACACTGGACACAGACTGCTTGCGACCGGTCGCTGTAGAAAAATGTGGGGTCTATTTAACTACCCTGTTTAATCACAAAAAATGATTAATTATTCTAAGGAATAAAGTCTCTTCTCTAGAGCAACATCAATAACAAACATGTGTCAAAACATTGAAATTTCAGACTTGTCAAATTATTGTCAAAATAAAATAACAATTATTTTAGTCGTAAGCACTAAAGAGTTTTGATATCAACTTCGAAGGAAATCACCCCCAGAATAACTTTGTGCCCCTTTTTCACCCCCTTAGGAGATTAATTGCAATAAAATACAAAATGAATCTTCCGTCAATTCTGTAAAAGAATGTGTATGCAAAATTTGAAGTAGATTGGACCATGAGATCACGTTGTCCCATACAAACTTTGCACCCCTTTTTGACCCCCTTAGGGGTAGAATTTCGAAAAATCCTTTCTTATCGGATCCCTACGTCATACAAAGAACACACCCTCCCAGTTTCAGGTTTCTACGATCAGCGGTTTAGGCTGTGCGTTGATCCATCAGTCAGTCAGTCAGTCAGTCAGTCAATCAATAAATCAGTCGTTCAGGACAAAGCATTTTATTGGTATAGAAAATGTAACATAATTTTTAAAGTAAGTATCAGACATGACAAGTCTCTAAACACGGGAAATATACGTACTATACGTACATACTGTTAGGCCAATTGCACGACCCATGTTAACTAAACAGTGGGGTTTAATTAACGTTCTGCTGCTGACTGTTCTTTGATGTTGACAGGTATGAGACAGAAAGACGAGGAGACGTTTTGACCCAGTTTATAAATTTACTCTGGTTTGTTCCAGTGGGCTTTAGATATTATTATTCCAATTTAAACACTGGTCAGCCGTAACGGAAAGCCTAGTCAATATCAAATAATATAATAGTCCCCCTGCCCCTGGCCGATTTCGACTACGGTGGCCAGTCAAAACGACCAACCGACTGCGCGGGACATATTATAGTGCACTAGTGTGTGCGCAAACACAGGTGCACTCTCTATTCCTTTAACTCTCATAGCCCGATGGGACAGCAATCTGACACGACCGGAGAGAGATCAGGCGCAGGACCAACGGCTTAACGTGCTTTCCGAGGCACGGGGGTGAAACACCGCCAACTTCCAAATTCCGGGCTACCCTGAGAATTTCTGAACAGAAAAACTCCGTTACAAATTTTTAGCCCGACCCGGGAATTGAACCTGGGACCTCCGGCGCAGCCGTCGCTTTAAAATGCGACCCTCTCACCGCTGCGCCACCGAGGCAGTTAATAATATCAAATACTTATCCACTATTTAAGGTTTTTGTCCACTACACCTACTACCTACACTATGACAGTGCTAGGAACGTGTCAGAAAAAGAACTTCGTATTGAAAACTGTGACATCTTCCCCACTAGACCGTTTCGTCACCGACCGACACCGTCGCGTGCCATGCACGGAACCTGTCAGCACCGGCTTAATGCGTTTTCGCTCGTTCTCAGTCCATACAATGGTAAGACAAAACGCCGTCACTCTGTTCAGTAGGCAAGGTGGAGCGTATCGTGTTGCTTTTCGTGCTTGACAGGTTCCTAACAAGGGCATGTTATGGTACGGTGCAGTGACCTTTAAAACACAGAGGACCTTTAAACAAAATCTGCTAGCAATTTATTAAGCTTTTTTCAGTTAGATTTCGAAATCACCGCCCAAAAGTCTTGAAGTCAACAAAATGGTTCATTTAAATCGCTCATTACCGTGAGAGTTTGTACACGTAATGGAAGGTTTTTGATTACAAAGAAAGGTGGTTATCGAATAACTGCGCAAAGGTCGGGCCGGTGAACTTTGTGACATAATGGCGGTCTGCGGCTTCCCTGCAGGGACTGGGGCTAGGGCTGACACAAATACAAATGACACAAATTCTACAAAACATGGATGGCTTGAGACATATGTTGAACCTGCGTCTTTTGAATGCCCGGTGAATCTGTAAGCTACTCGACCACACCACACTGAAATGTTCATGTGTTAAATGTGATACACTGACAGTCCTCATAATCTACCATTTCCAAAAAAAAAACTAATGTGAATCGATATTATAGGTAAAGATTTATCACGACATTTTATAATAATAATAAATAAATCTATATAAATAAAAATGAATTGATGTTCGTTAGTCTGATTAAAACTCCAGAACGGCTGGGCCGATTGAGCTGATTTTGGTTTTAAAATGTTTGTCGTAGGCCAGGGTAGGTCTAAACGGTGAGCAAATAAGGAAAAATTGCGAGAAAAATAGAGTAAAAAGACAATTCCATTTTCCCTTATAAAAGTTGACCACTTACTTTCTGTCAAACATTTGACGGTATTTGTAGTCTCGGTTCCACTCGAATTGAAGAACGCATTAAAACAAGACTTTTGAATCGACAACATAATATCAACTTTGCTCATAACATCATGTATTTAAATTTTAAAATATAAAAATAATGAATGGGTTATGTTTGACGTTGTTTGACATGTTTGACGGGTGCCAATCTTACCAAATTAATGACAGGCAGGTATACGTTCTGCAAATACTGCCAACATTGTAATAAGACTCCAGTAGGCCTAACATGCATGACACACTATTACTTTTGATCGACATGACAAAATTAATCGATCAATGCTATTTTATCATATTCCCTAACATGCCAACCACATTGGACAAATTTATCCACAACGATAACGAGATATGTCAATTTCTAACCATTCACTCTATTGTCAGATTTGGCTCAAAAAGATCAACTTGACATAATGACAGATTGACTCGATATTGCCCACAGATTAGTAAGAGTTTATCTAATATTGCCCAAAGAATTTGAATTCAAATTAATAAATATGTTCCACGGGGACTTTCTTTTCAATATTTTTACACTTTATTGTTTTTTGAGAGCCTAGGATAAAATATGGCACGACTCAGTCATATATTTTTGCTGTAAATATGTTGTTTTTTATTTGTCGTCGTCGCTAATGGTGGAATTTGAATATTTGTTATTTTTTTTTGTTATAATTATCAAATGCAATAAAATTAATGATTTAATTTAGTAGATTTTCGGTATATATTTTTTTTTTAGTATATTTTAGTACTGGCAACAGAATGTTACCGATTATGATGTAGCATTCGTCACATCTTAGTAGTATTTTATTACAACCAGTATGCCTAACATGCACGACACACAATTTCTTTCGATCGACATGACAAAATTAGTCGATCTATGCTATTTTATCATATTCCATAACATGCCAACCACATTGGACAAATTTATCCACAACGATAACGAGATATGTCAATTTCTAACCATTCACTCAATTTTATGTCAGATTTGGCTCAAAATGATCAACTTGACACAATGACAGATTGACTCGATATTGCCCACAGATTAGTAAGAGTATATCTAATATTGCCCACAGATAATGAATTCAAATTAATAAATATGTTAGGGATAAAAAATGTTCCACGGGGACTTTCTTTTCAATATTTTTACACTTTATTGTTTTTTGAGAGCCTAGGATAAAACATGGCACGACTCAGTCATATATTTTTGCTTTAAATATGTTGTTTTTTATTTTTCGTCGTCGCTAATGGTGGACGATAATGTTACACGGCGAAATGTCAAAATTCGATAAAAATATGTGTGGCATGTTAGGGTTCAATGATAATTTTGTCATATTTCGAATTTTGACAGTACGACATGGCTTTCATGGCAGCCATGTTAGCAACTGCGGGTATGTCGATTTTTGACAAACAAACGCGCTAAAATGCCTCGATAAATTTTTATCACGGCGTGCATCCTAGGCCTGCTGGACAGTTATTATTTTTGTTCTGCCGTTCCATCCACTTATTACAAAAGGGACAATGCATTTTAAGGAGTTATACTATAAGTTCACTATAAGTTCTGTTTTTACATTTGAACAATCTTTTCTTCAAAAGTTAGGTGACAGTGACACTGACAGTATTGCCAGATTACTAAACTACTATAGGCCGCCCCAACACGAAGTGATACGAAGTTCACCGGGTCATCTTTATTAAATAGATATTTTAGAGATAGACATTTGGATCATGGAAATCGGACGGAGGAGGCGAACCTGGTGTGTTGTTAGGAACCAGCTCAGGTTCGATCATTTAAATAACTTACTTCTTAAAGGACACGGTCTTATCGTGCCCCAGAGTCGTTTTATGTTTGATTAAAGAAAAGCATTAAGAGACTTGACTATATCATTTTTCAAAAAATATATTGAATTTTTAATACAATATTGTTAATTTACTTAAGCGCTCGCAATAGCTATTTTAAGAAGGAAAATGAAGTTTGCCTCCCATAGGTACTAACCTTAAAACCTACTAACCTCTTCCTAAAACTTGAAAAAAAAAACTGTGACAAGGAACTTCTTTTCGTTGGCTATTGTTTGCGTCATCGTAATTTTCACGCGTTACGCACCCTAGCGGGGCAGTTTTCTATGTTTTAGTTTTGGTGGCCTAGATGGCGGTTTTTCGACACAGATGGCGCTATGATCTAGAAAGACCTGTTCTAAATAGTGTGCAAGAGATTGACCCCACACATTTTATTTCGTTTCATGTGAAAACCCCGCTATTTACGGCTTATATTATTTTAAAAGGCGAAGAAACGAACCCATAAAATTAGTTTTGGTCGTGACGCATGGATTTTTACTTTTGGGGCAAGCAATGTATGGCGGGTCGACCGTGTCCTTTGGAAGTGACGAATTTTCGTTTTTATATCAATTTGTGCTTTACTTGAATTTTCTGTAGTTTTGTCATATAAATTCGTTTTGTTCGGCTTAAGTTTTAACTACATTTTACATAAATCTAAGTAAGTGGTACGAAGTTCACCGGGTCATCTAGTAAGTAATAAATATGCGCCAGACAACACACCAATTGTCTGGTTTCGTGCTAAGGAATTTTCTTCCTTGTGTTACGAAGTACTAGACAACGATTATGACGGGGGCGTCTCCCATAAATACTTAAATATATACATATAACATCCATGACAAAGGTACTAATGTTCGTGCTCATCACACAAACATTTGCCCCCAGCGGGATTCGGACCCGCGACGGCCGGCGTAATAGTCAGGAGCGCTAACCAATACACCAAACGCGTCGTCATTTATGAGAATTAGTTGAGTATATCAACCTATAAGGAAGAAAATCTGTAAATCTGTTTTTTAAAAATTCGTTCTGCCGAAGCTGTGAGAAGGCTGTTCAGTCCCTCGGTAAAATTTCACACTGAGTGGATATTTTCAGCCACAAAACGCTCTAATGATAACAGTTATTGTAACAGATAATACTGAAAGTACCTATTTATTTGTTACTACTTAACAAAATATTTAATTTTATCGCTAATCCTGCCCTTTTTTAACAACCCTACCGGCGCCCTAGTGGTATGAAATTACATAAACACTATTATAATAATAAAGTTTTAACCCTTACTGAACCTTAGTTCTCAGCTATTACCGACACCTGTTCTAGAATGGCTGGATTCAAAGGTGAAATGTTTTATAACTGCTTGCAAATAGTAGCGGATTTATTGCAATATTGTTTCATAATTCGGTTTGCCAGTAACAAATACATTTAACAGAAATCTACTGAACATGAAATATCGAAGCTTTGAAGCTCTGAGAGTAACGTTTTGAGCCAATCTCAATGGGCTCAAATACTCTTTATTTTGTAAGTATTTAATTAAATCAATTGTAAATGTAAAAAATAAAAGGCCAATAAATTAAATTGTTATGTTAATAGCGTGAGTTAAACACCTTACATAAAGTTGTCAATTTTTAACAGATTTTTAATTTGTTGCTTGTACAGTTACCCACAAAATCAGCTGTAATTTTTCAATCTTAAAACTGTTTTCTTCGCCGCTTTAGACCATTGTATAAAAAAGTTTACAATCAGCTCTATTTAATGGTACTTTTAAGTTACAAACTCATTTTACTGGCCGCTTCAGACCATTGTATAAAAAAGTTTATAAACCACTCAATCTGATTGTACTTTAACTTTCAAACTCAATTCACACGTATATTGTTTATCAACGATTGTCTAGCAGATTAGCGCATTTAACATCCATAGGACTAACTTTGAACTTTAATATCCAATGCTTTAAAATCATAAATTGAATGGGCTTTCGGCAGGATGTCGTTATGAAATGGTAGAGCGTAACTCATTATTGTATTTGACTGACCATTAATTTACGAACAATGGATAGAAATGTTGAGAAACGTATTGCGGTACTATTGAAGAAGCTGACGCGTTAAGTAGCTGTGCTTGAGTTGTTCATTGTGACGTAATTTTTTAAATAAATTGGTTTCTTATCTGTATTGCAGGTTGATGTGATATAAATATATGGAAACAGCAAATTATTACACTTACGATAAAACAGATTCCTCTAAAAAAACAAAATGCTTATTTAATGAGCCAGAAAAGTAAAAGCATATTTCTTAAGAGTATATAGGATTTCAGCAATCCAAATAAAAATTGTACTATTGCGGGTGTGGATGTCATATAAAGTAGGAGGCATGTCAGGCTTTTAAAAGCCGCGTAACATAATAGTTTAATTTTCTAAAAAAGTTCCACTCTATTCTTTTGAAGCTAAGAATCCCGGATTCATATTGCGATGCTGCTTTGACAGTTTAGCAGCTCTGCTTTTGAACGAACTAACAAATTCGTAATGCGATAACGTATCATCCACACAGTAGATTAGCGTGGGACAGATATTTTTTTTTTTAAGTTGCATCGCAATGTCAATTTGCCGACCCAGCTAGTTTTAGGAATTGAACTGCTTGGAACTTGAACGGTTTAAAACAGATTGCATCACCCCTCCCAGGGCGAAGCAAATATCATGGCAGACTACTGTTCTAGAATGCCAAACCCAGACGTACAGCCAACTAAAAAAGAGCTAGCAATATGCAAAATTGTGGATCACCTAAGAGAAAATAAATTTAATGACCTGTGCTTATCGGAAGAAAGCATAAGAAAAGCTACCAAGAATGACCCAATCCTTAAGGAAGTTAAACAACGGCTAAAAACAGGCTGGAAGCCCCCTCCCAACCCCTCCCCCTGGTCAATCCCTGATATTGTTGTAAACGAGCAAATAAATTGAGGTCACTTGCATTTGGGCCCGTATATTTACTTTTACTATCCTCCTTACTCAATAACTTGCTTAATATCCTAACGTAGGTGGTAACTACAAAGCTTACTAAGTAATAGCTTGTTGAAGAAACAACCAATCTTTGATATTATAACACGAAGTAGAAAATATAAAACGAAGTAGAAAGGTTAAGACTAGACAAGTTACACTAGCAATTAAGATTAATAACTAAAATTAATATATCTTCTTTCTATCTCGTAGAATAGGCTAAAGGTTTTTTTTAACGCAAAAAGATTTTAAAACTTTCTGTTGCATTTTTAGGTCTTATAAAATCATGGTAAAGAAAATACATAAAATGATTTTTAGCGTGGCACATCGAACGATAATATTATCACACAAAATAAGAAACAAATACAAAATAGTAATAGCACGCATTTTTTTTGCAGCGATATGAATCACGAAACTAACCTATATTCACTTGAAGGACAAATTATCTGAGTTTAATTTCGCCAAACGCAGGCCTTTCAAAAGAGCAACAATTACTTTGAATAGCTTAGTAAATGCACGCATAATAAATTCAAAGGCCTAACTTATTTCTATTCCAAACACGCATTTAAAGCAATAAGCGTCTGAATTTTTACTTAAATCTACAAAGGGATTTTCCAAACTACTTCAAAATAACCTACAAAGTTTGAAAAGGCATTATTTAACACAATCGGGTTGTAGTAGTAATGCATATCTCGTAAAGCGCACGGTAATAGTACGTCATTTACATTTAAATCTATTTACTTTTCCAACCACTCTTATGGTAATGTGAATAGAGTTTAAATTGTCTTAATAAATGCAACAAGTGTGCAAATGTGATCAGCTGACGGCTGTTTAAAGTAGACTCTCAAAGGCTGACTATAGAGGCGATGTAAAAGTTATAGGTTGTAGTAAGTTCATAAAGCACGCATGCGCGTTATTTGGGTATCGTCAGCCGCGGACATTGTTATTTTAAGTTTCATTTTATTTAGCTTAGCATGTTACGTTAAGATTGTTATCTTTGTTAAGGTATTAAATTTGATAAAGAATTGAAGAAATTGTTAGTTAATAAGGCATATTATAGTATGACTGAATATTTTAATGACAAATTTTAACATATTTGGACTTGACATTGTATTATTTTATTGAGTATGAATTATTGTTGATATGATTGTAATTTGTTTATACCTAGTTTGACAATTATCCAATTTGACATAACCACATTATTATTATTTAGCATGATCGAATTAATGACTTTTAATTTGACAAAATAGTTATTCGATTGACATTAATAAAAAATAAATTAAATTGTAATTAACTTTAAAATTCACGAATACCTCGTTGAAGTCATAATGTAGCTTATTAATCACCTTTTGCCTAAATGTATTGTCTGCTGTTATATTATGAAGTGAATAAGTGAATATGAATATGAATATGAATATCTTAGTGAGATTTTGAACTTTGGACCCAGATAAAAAATTTTCTTACTGAAGGTAGTTTCAATAGATCTTGGTGAGATTTTGAACTTTGGACCCAGTTACAAATTTTTCTTACTGAAGGTAGTTTCAATGACGCATTCAGAAACTCTGTCCCTCTAAAGTAAATTCTAAAGACTCAGATGCCATTTTATCCAGAAATACCAGAATTATATAAATGTTCATTATCATCATATTTATCAGCCAAAGGACTACATTCAGTGTTTTCCTGCTCCTAGGTCTAGTCTATAATCAAGAGCAAACATCTTCGAATAAAAATAATCTTTACGAGGTCATGTGTCCTACATCCTACGCTGCGCTTTTGGTCGAAGGGTCTCCAATCTAGAACTTTTCTACCCCAACGGCCATCAACTCTTGGCACTTTGTGCCCTGCCTCCTATAGTTATAAGTAATTGTATTACTGCATTGACACAACCATACATTTATTCTATAGGATTTTAAACTTTCGCGTTGCATTGCAATAACTATTAGACATGACGGGTCTAAGTTAGTAATAGCAACTAATAAGTTTTTATTCGCGTTTAGACCCGTCATGTCTAATAGTTACATACATTTATTCACCCAACTGTACCGCGAATTGGCGAAAGCATCGCACTCGTGACGTCAAAGTTCACTCTCACTGTCGGGCCGGGTCGGATTCATGCGCGCGCGCCGCTTCCGCGTTTGTTTACCAAATTATACGCTTTTTGCATAACCGACTGGTTATCGTTTCCTGTGTGAGACGAAATTGTGTGCCGAATGATATAATTTACTTAAATGGATATCAAATATTTAATATGGTACTACTGGGCCTCAACTCAATGAATATGAGGTGGAATATCCCTCATACTACCACATACGGATTGGCGAAGGTTTGTTGTAAGGCAAGCGACCAACCTTGCTGTCAGATTTTAATCAAGCTGCCGTAGAGTCCTGCAACCTATTGTCCTATAGACCTATTGTCCTGCCCTACGTGTCCCTATACCTGCACTCGTGCGGACCTGTACAACGCTACTGACAACGCTCTGTCAGTCGCCGAGTACTGGTCCTCAAAAATATAACGCCAGAGTCAACACGAAAAGTAGAAGAAGATCAAGCTGCCCCATAGGACTTCTGACATAGACTTGACGACTTAAACCAACTCATGTTAGCCGAGATATATAGACCGTGCGTCCGTGTGTCAGTCATTATCTAGGCTGGTATGTCAAGAACCGCGATAGCTAGACTGAGTTGAAATTTACATTTTTATTATAACAAGAAAACTTGAAACAACATAAAATGCTCCCATACAACAAACGCGACTTGTTTGCTTAATATCAATGAAATTTGTATTCCTACCTACCGTTTTTTACCTATTCAATGGTACCCTTTGTGCGCGAGTCCGACTCGCAATTGGCCGGTTTTTTAATGCATATCCAGACATTTGCATGCAGACCACAATCCACCAGATGGTAGGTGATTTTGAGGTCGAAGATTGAGCATGAACAGCCTATTCACTCGTTTCTTAAAAGCGTTTAATTATAAACTGAATATCTAATAAAACACTGAAACGAGTATTCGTAACATTTTTTAAAAATAGCAGTTTTTACTTCGAAGTTAAAAACACCATTCGAACTTAGGACATGCATGAGTTTGCCATTACCGCTGTTTCATACTAAGTGATGGATTAACACACAGATAAAAGATCTTGTAACAGAGATAGTTATTGCAAACATCAATCTCGAAGACATTATAGAATCATTTTTCATATATGAATTCATTGCGGATACATCGCATTAATCACAACGATCTGGAGAACTACCACAATACTTCAATGTACGTAAACTATATCAGAGTATGTATAAATAAATAGTAGGTAAACAAAGTATACATTTAGCTGTAGGTAAGAACAACTGTAGAATAGTTAGATACGGGATTGCTACCATGAACCTTATATAGCGCCATGATCACCAGAGTCACATGCATGAGTAACTAAATCGAAATACAATGTAAATATTAAAATTTAAAGCATTATGTATCTGAACTATTTAACAAGGAATGGAAAACAGCTTCCCAAAATTGAGGTGAGTAGAAAATGGAAGTGGGACACTGCATCATCAAACAATAATAAAAGTGATACAAAAAAAATATACTATAACGCAAGTTACACAAAACACCATAGTTGTGGTAGCAATCAGTTAAAAAAATAGCTTATTGACAATAAGCGGCATATTTTCTAAGGAACAAAACTCACTCTAATCCAAAGCTCGCAAGTTAATGCTGACAAGCTTCATAAGTGAATGTGACCCTTATACTTTACTAGCAGTCCCCCGCGACTGCGTCCGCGCATTTTAAGTTTGCTCCCTCCCCTCCCGTCGCAGCGTAATTTTGTATAGCCTTAAGCCTTCCTCGATAATCAAGCTATCCAACAATAAAATATTTTTTCAAATCGGTCCAGTAGTTACTAAGATTAGCGCGTTCAAACAAACTAACTCTTCACCTTTATAATATAAAAGTATTGATACTATATCGACATCTTTTTCCAGACGAAACTTGATTATAAGCGCTATTAAACAAATTATGAATGCGACTGCGGCCTATGATGTAGCAAATAAGTAATGCTAAAGATTTTATGGTAGCCTCCTCGTGTGTTATCGTCTGTATTCATTTCGAGCTGCAATCGCTCTGATTTCTTAATCTTAGACTACCGTTTACACAGCACAAATAGATGTGTATAATACACTATTTAGCCAACTTCGATAATGCCTTAATGGAGGGCTGCGTCAACTTCTATGTATTTTTACCAACTTCAAAATAGGAGGTATTCAATTCGACGTATACTGTTTGTGATATTGTTGGGATTGGATATTATCTTCTATACCTATAAAATGCTTTGTCCTGAACGACTGACTTATTGATTGACTGACTGACTGACTGACTGACTGATGGATCAACGCACAGCCTAAACCGCTGATCGTAGGGACCTGAAACTGGGAGGGTGTGTTCTTGGTATGACGAAGGGATCCGATAAGAAAGGATTTTCAGAAATTCTACCCCTAAGGGGGTAAAAAAGTGGTGCAAAGTTTGTATGGGACAACCAGATCCCTTGGTCCAATCTACTTCAAATTTTGCATACACATTCTTTAACAGAATTGACGGAAGACCTATTTTGTATTTTATTGAAATTCATCTCCTAAGGGGGTAAAAAGGGGTGCAAAGTTATTCTGGGGGTGATTTGCTTCGAATTTGATATCAATACTCTTTAGTGTTAATGATAAAAATATTTTATAAATAATTTTTGACAATCATTTGACATGTCTGAGACACAATGTTTTGACACATGTTTGTTATTGATGTTGCTCTCGAGAAAATGCTCTAGAAGAGATTTTATTTCTTAGAACAGTAAAATATATTTTTAGTGTTTAAACAGGGAGGTATCAAGCGGTCTGTGTACAGTGTAGATTGCAGATCGTTTGTTTATATTGTCGGCGAACATTCTACGCTGCTTCTGTGGTCGAAAGGGTGTCCAATCTGGAACTTTTCTGCAAACTTTTCGGGGGGGCCTATGTTTAGCAGTGGACGTCTTTTGGGTATTGATGATGACGATGGGGTAGATCCCTACATATAATTGACCCTTTGAATTCACGATTTGAATTCCAGAAAGTAGAGTATTCGCTATGACCATAAACAAAGCTCAAGTTCAAACTCTTAAGGTAGCGGGAGAAGACTTGAGGGAATTTGCTTCTCCCACAGCCTGTATGTGGCATGATGCGTGTAAGCACACAGAATATAGCCTGGTCTTTCTATTAGCACCCGAAAGAAATATACGATTGACGATAGGCGTAGTAAGTATTTCCATTTCGTTGTAAAAAAAAAGATATATCCCCGTGGAAGTTTGACCAGATTAAAGACCGGGCTACGTGTTGTGTGTTCATAAAATATACCTAACATTTATCTATATGCATTGTCTATACGCATTTCTACATATATATTTAAAAACTGGATGTTTTTGTTTGTTTGTTTGAACGCGCTAATAACAGGAGCTATTGGTCCGGTTATAAAATATTTTAGATACATTGTTAGATAGATAATTTATCGAGGAAGGCTATAGAAGTAGTTTAATGCGTATAGGCTTATAAATATTTTCTATCTATGGGAACTAAACGGAGTAAAACTATTACGCGCGTACGAAGTCGCTGGCGGGCCGCTAGTTTGAGTATATACGAATATGGCGAATATCTAGTTAAGCAGCCAACTTTTGTAAGTGTATGTATGTTTGTCCACGGATTTCTCGAAAAGGAATAGTGATATAGATATGTTTTTTTTTAGTTCAGCATCGTATATTTTAAGTTATGGAATAGCGTAAGTTTCATCAAAATTCATTTTGAGATATGGATAAAATACTAAAAATCAAAACATCAAAAGTTATTTTAAAAATTAAATTTGTTTCTCCTAAATCTTAGAAAAATGCGATATTTTAAAAAGCTTTTTAGTGAGTTTATTGAAGGTGGTTTTGAATATTTAGAATGTAATTTTATGTTTCGTAGTAATGTTTGTCTTCTATCTGTCAAATTATAGCAAATTTAAAAATTATTACTTACAAAATTTGAAATGATCTTTAATGGTGTTTTTTGTATCGACTAAAAAATTAGGTTAACATTCACTTTAAGTAATTTTTATTATAATTTTTTTTAGGTGTATAAAATCTTAAAACAATACTGATTTGGTTCTGCTATGTCCGAAGTTTAGAAACACTTTCGATCTAAAAGTCTGACTGACTATTCGACTAATTAATGTTGCATCGAACAGCACGTTTGAATGACTGGGTATCGATTATAGCTGTGTTATCTGAATCACATAAAATGAAATGGCCTATAATTACATAATAGGTCTAAGATCAGAAGTAACATTACTCTCTTTAATGCAGTTAAGCATCAATTAAACTAGAGGATAAAAATAAATATAATTGCTTTATATGTACGCTTAGTGAGCTGAGATCATAAGACTTTGGTTTTATGTAAATAGCGATAATTGTCATCCAACTTTATGGGCAATATTAATGTGAAAATTCACTGTTTTATTAATATTGTTATTATTGAAATATTTCGCAATCAACTGGTTTTTATGAAAGCAACATGTCACCCTACGAAAATAGGCGATGAGTGTAATGAATGAAGCCTTAGTAATCTGGCGTTACTTCCTATAATTTAATGTTTGGTCTTTACTTCTTAAAAATATTCAAATAAGGTAATATTGTAGTATTTTCTATTTTTAAACTCTCATTGTATTCGTTATTATTCAATATGTTTATAGGCTCGAACAATTTCGTCATAAAAATAAAGACGTTCACATGGAACAACATAATTTTCTTTCACATTTATTTCTAGTCATGCGCAGCCGGTCAAAGTTCTCGACCTTTCTATTTTATGTTATCTTACTTGTCGCCTAAAGCACAATATAGATTGTTTCAGTAGAACCTGTCATCAAGTACGACCGTTGTGAAATACTAAGCCATAAATAAATAGGAATTTAAAAAAATCAGAAGCATGCCTAGTGCCAGGGCAAATGCGCAGGTGATCAAAGATTGGAATCGGATCAGAAGAAAGGAGCATTACATAACCGCTAGCTTAAAATGGGATCAGTTGTGACAGCACAACTATGTTTCATTTTTGAACCTGATTTGTATGATTCTTAAAAAAAGTTGATTCAAAATCATCGATAGAGGCCTGATCAACGGTTTTCAATGAGCAAATGAGCAACAACAACAACAATGAAAGAAAGAAAGAAAGAAAGAAAGAAAGAAAGAAAATACATTTATTCGACTCACAAACATATATACAATACACTGACACGTAAACACAAATACAATAAAGAGACACACACATAATTACATTTACAATAAGAATGAGCCGAAAAGGCACCCTCTCAGCATTCATCGTGGCAGCAAGAGGCGCATGCCACGACACTGATTTTCAGAGGGTGCCTTGTGGGTATAGAAGAAACACAAACAAGAAAAACGTAAAACGAAAGAAAGGAACAAAAATAAACACAACAACAAACAGAAATATATACAATAATAATAAAAAACATATGTATTCGCAAGCGCTTAAAAAAGTTGCAAGCGCTTGCAAGCGCCAACGACAGTCGCTGAACTTTGATGTCCATAGCGAAACGAAACGCACCGGCGTGGGCGAGTATGAAAGAAAAAAAAAATAAAAAAAGAATACGTCATTACGTCCCGTCCGGTGCGACCGCCACGCCCTGTCTTTTAACTAAAGATTTCGTTATTGCCACGTTAATGGAGGACATCAGGACACATTGACGTCGGTTTGATTGGGAAAGCGGAGTAACTGGGTGCAGCAAAGGTGACGGTCCGTTCTGTTCGCTTAGCGACAATGCAGAGAAAAAAGCAGCAGCAACGCAACATGGAATCCCTACGCGACGCCGGCCCTGCAAAACGTAACTCATGTGCGAGGATGGCTCCTTTGTGCGAGGAGGGCTGCCTATGCCGATCACTCTACCCGGAATCGTTGTCCCCTGGCTTGACGCGCATTCCTTGTCGGTGAGTGTACCTGTGCTTTTCATCGTCAAATTGGATTATCAGAAGGAGTTTTTTGAGGTTGTTTTTAAACGTTTGTTTTGTCTTTAGGGCGCGCAACGGCGGGGGCAGAGTGTTCCAGCATCGACTAGCGGCGAATTTAAAGGAACCCCGGAATGCGACTGTACGGTGTCTCGGAGTGAGGAAGACGCTCGTGCACTCCCTCCTCCCACGTCCATTCCCACCTCGTGCCCATTCCAAGTCCTCGTGTAAGTAGCTTGGTCGCTGTGTCCTAATTACCTCAAAGAGTAGGGTTGCAAGATGAAGCTTTCTGCGAGCTTCCATCCGCAGTAAGTTTGCAGCATTAATGTATGGAGTAACGTGAGTCCGAGGAGGGATGTGGTAGCAGAATCTAATGCAGGCATTTTGTACTCGCTGTATGAGCTTCGCTGTACGGGCCAGCAGACATGGGCCATAGACAGTGTCACAGTAATTGAGCTTAGACAGTATAAGAGATTCGCACAGAGTTTTTCTGAGTTCTTCACTTAGGTACGGCCTTATTTTGTATAATAATTTAAGTCTGAAGAGACAGTTTCATCATTTCAGACAATGGCACTAGTTACAGTCAACCCATGTGGAAAATTAATTTTGCAACGCCAATATTTAAAATTAATATTTTCTTCTTCATGTTAACGTAAGTATAAAAATACTTATCTCCCTAAGTTGAGAATGAAAATGCCATAACAAAGATTTACTTACTTCCAATTTTGGATAACCTTTCTAAAGAGGACAGTCCGCATAAAAGGCTAAGATATAAGAGTGAGTAAAATAATTAAATAAAATAATTTTTAATCTTACCATGCCGAATCTGAAAACAGGCAGGTTAGAAAATCTGGCCAAGATCTTCTTTAACACAATTTTTTGGGTTCATTATGCTATGCACACTGCTCACTATTGATACGAGCACAACAATGATTGGATTGACAAACTATTCCACACACCACACCCGAACTTACTGTTGTTAACATACACTATCACGATCTATCACTCAAAGAAAGGCATGTTCCCAAGCATTATGATGTCACTGTCCATTACTTTAAAGTTTAAACAAACGTGACGAACGCCCGAACATGACCCACGCGGAAGTTACGAAAGTTTCTCCATATGATATAAATATTCAGGTAAAACCAGCTCGTACGAACATCGTTACATCATCGACGATCGCAAACCGCTTTTTAATCTTTGTCTTGGGTTTTTGACCCCCATTCGCGCCCGCCATTATACTTTCTTCTTTAGGTCAACTTTTTTTTAGCAAAGGAATCAACATCGCACAGCCCTAACCGTCTTATAGCGTGCTACTCGAAATATCACGCTTGTGAAAAGGGAAAATCCTAAATGTCAAGGTTTACGCAACTATTGTCCGCGCAATAGGTGTGTGTTACGCAATAAATATTTAGCGAAACACTTATTTTCTATAAAAGATGTTGCAAGCAAGATGTAGCTTCTTTCTGAATGCTTTATGCAACTCGGGTCACACCGGGTTGCGTAACCCTGTGTCGCCCACGCGACCAGAGAAACGGACTTTCTACCAAACATACACCTGCTGCTTTATCGAGATAATCGAATCGAGATGATGTGAACCATGAGACCTTGTCGAGTTTCCAAATTCAAATTCTGTTATCTTTAATTTAATAAAAACAAAAAGAGATATTCTACAATTTGATATTCAAGAGCTACGAAATTCAGAATTAATTAAACTGGGGTAACGAAAACAATGTGGTCGGTTTATAAGTTTTTATGCAAAAGAACTTTATAATACAACTAAAATTAAAAATTAAAATTACTATTTACATAAATACATTTAGGCACCGTAATTTTTTCTCTACTTATAACTAGGTTTCGCCGGCAGAGCAGGTATCACAAGGGGGGGGCGCTCGGGGCGCTGTTTAGTAGGGGCCGGACTGGCCGGGGGGGCCGTAGGACGAGCTGACTCCACCGGAGGATCCGCCGTGACCGCCGCCGATGCTGCCACCGTGACCGCCGCCGATGCTGCCACCGTGACCGCCGCCAATGCCGCCGCCGATGCTGCCGCCAGAGATGCCACCGCCGATGCTACCACCAGAGATGCCACCGCCGATAATACCACCGCCAATAGAGCCACCACCGATTCCACCACCGATTCCAGCGCCACCGGACTCCTTCTGGGTCTTGTACTTGATGAAGTAAACCTCGGGCTTTGAGGGCTGAGTGGGGGCGGCGGTGGGGATGGTGATGTCGGGCTGTTCGTCGGGCTTCTTGACCAACACGTAGACGAGGGTCTTTTCTTCGTTCTGGGCCTGGGCGGGGATGATGGGCGCGACTGGCGCGGGAGGAGCGGGGGCCTTGATGAAGATGATCTTGTAGTGCTTCTGGGGAACGCCACCACCCTGGACTATTTGTGGGCGCTGTTCTTCAGGTTCTGGGGGTGGGACATGGACGTAGATGTGCTTCTGGACGATGGGAGCGCCGCCGAAGCCGCCGCCGAAACCGCCGCCGAAGCCGCCGCCGCCGCCGGAGGAGAATCCGCCGGATGAGAAGCCACCGCCGGACGAAAAGCCGCCGCCGCCGCCGGATGAGAACGAGCCACCTCCGATGCCGCCTCCGATGCCGAACGAGCTGGAGCTCAGCCCGCCGGAGGCGAAGCCGCCATGGCCGCCGCCGATGCCGCCGCCGAGGCCGCCGTGGCCGCCTGATAGGCCGCCGTGCCCGCCGCCGGGAGCGTTGTAACTGTATCCCGCCTCGGGCCGCGCCGAGCCGAGCGTCGCGACAGCTGCCAGTACCTACGGCAAAAGCACTATTTTTAACAAATGAACACTGATTGCTCCGGTTTATTGGGCGCAATAGCGGCCTTATCCAGGGATCCGATCAGGCGTATTGAGCGCAATAAGTCCGAGCAACCGGCACAGCACAGTCCTAGGAGGAAGCACTCCAGGTCACACACGGGTCACGTCACTTTCACTGCACGATACCTACCAAGAACGCTTTCATGTTGACTCACGGAGGTGTCGTGGTTGTGTGATGCTCCGGTGTGGCGGCGTTAGGCTTATATACCGCGGGGCAGTCGGCACCTCTCTCCCTGGCTCTTCCTAAGATTCGGCCTTCGGGCCATAAGAGAATTATGATTTTAATGACACCCGTCCGATTCGTCTTCGGTGAAAACAATGTGGATCGGTCACTGGACACTTTCACGGCAATTGAAATAATTAATAAAGTGTTAATTGAGTTAATACCCATTGTTAAGTCGACAATAAGTCTATAATCGTCAAAAAAGTTCCGATTCAGCTTACAAAAAATATTTGCCAAAAGTGACGGAAGAAAATTAGGAAAACGAAATCCCCGATGATCAGACTCAATGGTCACGTAATAGTAAAAGTTGTCAATTTTACAAATATGTATACGTACATAATCGTACACTCTCAAGTTTATGTGTTTTCGTCATACATATTTTTGTGAATGTAGGTGTTATTCTTTTTACGGTAAAAATCAATCATTTGACTTATCGAATCACATTACGTTTTATAATTCGAACGAACCTACAAAATAAACATACAATTATGATTATTTCTTTGGGAATCGAACCTTGTTCACCCAAGGGGCGTGGCCTCTGAATCAAGAATCACTGGACTGAGTACGCATCCCCTCAGTATTAATTACATATATAAATAAATAAATAATATTATGAAGGTTATTAATTAACATAATCTTTTAAGTTTAATTGTTCTCTTATTTACGCTAGGGAATTCCCCTGTAAGTAACTAGGTTACACGTGAATCGAATCTTCATCTTTAAAACAACATGGTCTAAGAATGTACCTGTGTACATTATTAATAATTAATGCTTATTTTTCCTAAACAGTAAGATTTCAGCACGTGTTAACTCCCTCGAACCTTTTCCATCAATTCTTTTCATTGTTACAAGTTTCAAGACTGCTCCTAAACTTGACCTAATTTAAGCGTACTTTTTTTTGACGTTTAGGTCATACAAAAAAAACTGACACTTAAGAAATAGGAGTTCTCGTGAAGCTGACAAGAAACAATTCAACTATAAAAACATCTTAATCAGTATTGAACTTTTAAAGAATATACAGGGTTATTGAAAATTCGACGCATTTCTTTGAAAGAGCAAAAGTAGAGCTACATTTTGTCTTTGTTTATCAACATTATATTTGTAATTTTTTTGGTTACGCGACCGCCGGCGGTCTGTCGATCCCCGCGCGAGGATAAAAAAAAGGATTACTAAGCTTACTGATATTCAGAGTAAGTATAGCGAGGCTAGGTACCAGATCATACATAATAATAGTATTAAAATGAGACAATTACTTATGAGCAATTTAAAATTAAAAGCACAAAAACGTGACTAAAACAAAAAGTAATCACTATCGACTAGGGTACAGAATAAAAAATTAAGAAAAATTTTTCAAATGAGAAAACTATTAAAACTATTTCAAATGAGATCTACGTTTACCTCGCCAAGGAAATGTTCCGAATTTTCGGTAGCCCGGGGTGCGTTGCAGTTTTGATAGTTAAACAGCTCTGCTTTACTGTCAAATTAGCAATTCTTATTGCAATTTCGCATAATATTGATAATATTACTATAATATAACAATATAAATATTAGTATTCATACCATAGTAGTATTATTATATTGATAATATTCGTTTACACTGAGTGGGAATTGAACTGCCTCGGAATCGAACGTATTAAGTTGGATCGCATTACGCCCCCTGAATTGCTAAACCACCAGGTGCGATTCCGAAACGATGAAAGAAACTTTCGATACAATAATGTACGACTTCCCTCGCAACATAACTTGTACCATATTGAGAATTCGAGACAGCGACGTAACACCGGCTATTTTGGAATCCAGACTTAAGGATGTAAGCAATCTCCTCCAATTAACTATAAAAGGTATACGATACACTTTATTGCAAGATAACTGACATTTTGTATTTTAGCTTTATTTTATTGAAACCGGAAGCAAGAATAGATCATAAGTCAATAAATAGATCACTTACTATTACTACTTGTTAGTCGAAATATTATGAAAATATTTAGAAACATAAAACCAATAATAGTTTGCAGACCTGACAAACTTTTTCTAACCTAGAAATATGCAAAATGAAGCTCCCAATTCATAGACGAAAAACTTTAATCAACATTATCTCCATTCATACATATTTCAAGATGTTAAAAGTCAAATTATGTTAAAATTTATTACTTAATACAATAAAATCGGCCGCAACTTTAGATGGAATTGGTCCCTTTTGTCTTTCGACATGATACACTACGTTACCACACTGATTATGATTAGCAAAAGATTACTATCCACTCACACGAGGCTTCGATTAAGATTGTGTATTCTCGATTTACCAAGAAGGTTAAATGATAAACATCTTTTTTATAACACGTCGGTTGCCTGAAACAGTTCATAACAACCTCTTGAGCTTATAACCTAACATACATACGCATGCGATCTACGAGTATATACGATTAATCACGTTTTACATCCATATTTGCTACACAAAATAAGAATAAAATGTTGATAAATATTTTCATTATTTTAATGATAATCTATTTAATTACCCGCAACAAAATTCTAAAAACTTTTCATGAAAATCGATACGTAATCTTCAGAGCTTACAAAATAACAAATGTGTATGCTATTTTCATTCATTACAAAAGCAATGAGTAGTTACTTATAATTATTCAATAAAAACTAATGAAGCCTACAAGTTCTCTACTATAATTTATTAAAATTATATGCCGAAGCCGAAACCAAACAATTTTAATTGATATGTTACTGTGCATTACTGAATAAAAAGTGTGTAACACAAGGGCCGAAATGTATGAGTGCATTTCTTATGATTATGACTTACTACAACATGCATAATCACAATAATTTGTTGATGTAAATAAGATTTTTGGAACTTAGGGCCAGTTTTTTTTTTAAACCGTAGTAATGGTAAAGATACGTTACCAGCGGTTGAATATTTACGATTGTGTGTGTTTTGAAGAAAAAACTACCTGAACCAAATGTCTAACTACTATAACTTTAACTTTATCGATGAAACCCAGTATTTTCATCGACTTTAGACATGTTATTGATTTACTAAATCGTAGCCATGAAAGATATTTCATGAATATCATCAAGGATATGAAAGTTCGACATTTGAACCGCAAAAAAAATGCAAATTAAAGTCAAATGTCAGACATAGTGCACATAAGTGATTATATCATTGAAAGTTTAACCTTTCCTTATTAGTATTACAGAAAAGATGATTAAGTATGCGTTGAAAATTAATTATACGCTTTGGTAATTATTTAAGTCGGTACTTTCAAGCTGTTGCTGCATTTGTTTGACAAATGAAACAGGCATAATATGCGGAGCGTAAATAAATGCTTTGACTAAAAAGATGATGGTTTTGTTTATAACGCGTACTTTGTACAGATATTTTTTTGTGACGCTATAATAAAGAATATTATTTGTCTCCAATTATGTTAATAATTAGAAAGGCTACAAGTTCATTATTTTCTTTTCTTTTACCTAGATGTCGTCAAAAAGTTAAATTTCGTTATTTGTAAATTATTTTTTGTGTATATTTAATTTATGTTTATTTTGACTATATACATATATTTAAATTATTTTTTTGTGTAATGTAAGTATGTTTATGTCGACATATTAATGCATTTTATAATTTATTTTATATTACCTACCCGCTCAGTTATGGCAAACGTTCCGCCACTGATTCAACTTTCTGCATTCCCAAGCGGTTGACTGGTAGAGAATGCCCTAAGGCACTAAGTCCACCAATTGTACAATTCACAGTGCGATAAAGTTTAAATAAATAAATAAAAAGTTCTGAAATCTAGAATCATGATTCAAGGTTTAAAAGTTTCCCCTAAATATATATACGTGTATAATAAGTGTGATGACTATTAGATTTTTCCATGTCAAAGTGGATCAGCTTTATTTTCTGTCTTACACAGTAACCCGTTGTAAATATGATACTGTCGTAGAGTGAAGTGGTAATTTTATCTGACATAACGCAAACGTAAATCAAGTCATGCCTGTTTATCTCAGACATAATACTAGTGACCTCACAAACGTTAGTTATATGGATCATTGTATCATTTGCTAGAAGACAAGTTTGTGAGACTTTGTGAAAAAAAAAACTATAGGGTTTTATTTCACTCTCTTCAGGATAGTTCAGTGACCTTATTTATTAATTAAACTTTTTTCGTCATAACGGTTAATCTAAAATATTTTGTAATCGATATCAAACATTTCGTCATCAAGAAAATAAAAGTTTATGAGTTGGACATGACATTTGAGCTAAAAATGTCGCGCAAACAACTTTAGTCATTAAACTTTTCAGCACTTTTAATATTGATATCATCAATTTGGACACAAAATGTGTGGAAAGAATTTTAAACTTGACTTTGACAATTTCCCTGTACTTTTTCTGTCAAAATTATAGTTGTCTTAGCCCCACTTGCGCACTATAATTTAACCCAGGATTACGCTAACCGAGAATTAAATTATAATTCTGTCTCTATCAGTTTATTTGACGTTGACAGAGACGGAATGATGATTTAATCCTGGGTTATATCATCGTGCGTTAGTCCCACTTAATAAGGGTAAGATGCAAAAAGTTGACCATTTTGCCGAACCTACTCTTTTCAGTGAACCGATAAATCGTTACTTTAATTCGTCATATTCCCATTGCAGCAAAGGTGGCGGCTGCCCATGCACAATGCACATTTTGACCTTTTGACACTTCTTCAACTTTCAATATCACGACTTGTGTCATACTGCGAGGATTAAAGACGTTTATGTTCATAAATTATAAGATCAAATTAATTATGCGACTCATTAACACTTGTTTCTAAGAATAGCTTTAATCTAACCCACTCTAACATTTCTTGGTACATTAGTACTTCATAACACCAGACGTGAGAATATATTCATCATTGCAAGTCAATGCAGTACTGTGGCAGTACGTTGAGTAATTTACAAAAAGAATACAACTATTGTAATGCCAATCCGATTGAATTGAAACAAGCCGTGTGCATCTTTTCGACATTCTAACAGAACTATTGCTTCCTTGTCAGTTTCAGAACATTTTTTTCAACAGAACTTTAGTAGCGCTTTTTTATCTGGTGTAAGGCTGGGTCTAGACAGATTTTATCATAGGTTTAGCCATGGAGAATGGTTTAGCGTTAGTTATAATGTCACTTATATCTAATTTAATTTCTCTAAAATAGACACATTTAATATCTACTTAATACGAATAATGAAGAGGTTTCAAGTTAATCTACCTGCATGGTAAACAAAGTTACGTACGTTAAGTACCTACCTATTAGTATTAAGTTATTTAAGTTTTTGTAGATAGATGCTTTTAAGGATTCCATAGCCTAATGGCGAAACACCTAACCTACCCTAACCCTTTATCATTTAAACCAAAGAAGTAAAATTTAAAAAAAAACACGATGTAGATCTTTATAAATACTTTCAATGGAATTTGGTTTAAATGAGGTCAAACTGTTGGTTTTTGATAAAAAGCAAATTATTAACACACGCAGATACAACTTTGTTATTTATACAAACACTTTAAAAAAACAAAGGTATTTTTGCTGTCAACAAAATTTAATCTCTGGCAGTTAAATGGTAAAAGTACACACACAGCGGCCAACATACATTCACTGTGTGCATCTTCCTTATTTCTGGTGCATTACTTCACTTGTTAGGTTTCACGGCGGGCTCACGATCTCTGCCATTTCGATTTCATTTGACGGGTTATTAGTGATTTTTATTTAGAAAGCCAAATTACGTGAAATATGATCATATGTGAGCACGAATTTGTTTTTGCTATTGAAAGCGCTGTTTATTTATGCAAAGTAATTTAAATATTGTAAGCATCCCACTGCTGGGCAAAGGCCTTACCTCAAATATGAGGTAGCATGAGCCATATTCCACCACGCGGCTGTGCGGATTTTTTAAATACTATTTGCACGGGCATTCAAATTATGAGAGAGGTAAACATAATCACCATAATGTATTATTCTAGCCTTACTTTAATTATTTCTTGGTGTGATAGTTTCTCTACCCAAAAATATTAATAGGAGTCTACAGAAAAGGATTTTGAAAACACATACGCTAAAACATCTAAGATTAAAGCACATTAATGGGAGCAACCAGGCGTCCACCATACGAGTAGTAAGTACGTTCCCTTTACGTAACGTCACAGAATATATAATAGTACTAGTAACGTGCTAACGTATGGTTGACGCCGCGCCTGGTGGGTGGGTAGACATGCTTTAACCGTTATCATAATTATAAATAAATATTTTGAATAACGAAAACTCCTTCAAGTTATTTTTGACTATTTTTGTAAAGTCGCCAGCACATCGGACTATACATTTTTGTTGAAAAATAGTCCTTATTCCAACAGCATAAGATACCGCAGTGTTAAGCTTGACGTGCTGTCGTCCGTACTTTACTGATGGAATAACTATTGGCCCAGAAAATCCACAGACTTAACGTTTCCCCTTCACAGTTCTGAAGTCGAAGGTAAACTGTATTATAATAATAAACAACAAAGTTACAGCGAGTTGTTACCAAACTTTAACAAGTAATAAGTTATTATTATAGAGTGATAATAGTAGCAGTAAAACAATCTTATCGTAATTTTGACACAACACCCAATAAAATACTTCACATGTCAATCATACGACAGGTAAAGCTGTAAAATCTAAAATATCAATAGAAATGTGATTACCATGAAGATTTAACTAAGTACAGTCGTTTGAATAAAATTAAATAGTTGGATTGCATAAATGTCTATTTTTTAAATGCAAAGGCGGACTTATTTAGAAGTACCTACGATGTATAGATACTGACCGGAATACTGGTTTTAAATGTGCACAAAATTTTATACGTTTTTGTTCAGTAAAGTTTGGCGTAAAAAATTAAAAGGTACTTTTATTTAAGTCGATTTTTAGGGTAAAACTAATCCTAAATTCCACTCTTAGGAAGGCATAAACAAGGCAGCGATTTCACAGTCAGCGCTTCCAAACATCATTATGTAATTACACTTATACACTTCGATATAGATTTGCTGAAAATTTATTTCAGGTCGACTGTACATCACTGGGTTGCACCATAGATTATGCCAATTCTCTTTTTTAAGCCCATTCATGTCGGAACGAGGGCCGTTCATTGGTAGTTAATGACTTGCAAGCCATTATGCGTTGACAAGATTCACTAACTGCTAATTAATGGGCATGGCCTTATCATAAATTTAAGGACGTGACCTGAGGATCAGTAAGCTAAAGCAGCATCGGAAAATGCAGAACAATTCTAGAATTATAGCAATAGGTAAAATACATGACCATTTCAAGATCGCAACATCACATTGAATGCAGACCGCTTACACCCAGCCGCTGTAGAAAACTATGGAGCCATTCAGCAGTGGATGTCCAGCAGCTATTTATACCAATGATGATGACGGACTCATAAGTTTAATATCTCACGTCATTCTTTACCAAAAATCTTTACTTTACGCAGTCAGATTCGGCAGACCAGCTGAAGTATTTAGATAATCGTGTGCGAGTTTTCATACATTTCGAACGCCAGCGGTCGAAATATGCTTGCGGGGGAAAACGTTTTCCTACCCGTAAACCTTTATGGAATGAGACAAATTTGGTCTATTTCATAGTTTTTCAAAATATCTCTAACATGTAAAAAATTGACAAAATCAGACAACGTTTAAAGGGTGGAAAACGTTTTCTCTTTTTGTTTGGAAGCTTGCGCGCACACGATCCTCTTAAAAATATGTCATAGAATTGTGCAACAAGTCGCTAAGTTTCAGTTTGGGAAAGTATTCACGGTTTTTATGCTCTAACTAAACGTAAGTCGCCTCAATCGTTTCTGCTTCTGCCAATGGTTGACTGGTAGAGAATTCTTTAAGCATTAAGATCGCCATTTGTTTGTCTATGTCTATTTGTATTACTTATTTAATAAACAGTAAAGCTTGGACCTAAAATGGACCATAAATGTAATTCCTGAAAAACTCTAAGTATTTTGTATTTTGGTTTTGTTGAAAGAACCTTACTATGATCTCACCGAAAACTGGCAATTTGCCAATTTGGAAATCTGTTCACAATAAAATATTCGGATGTGAGCAAGACTGGCGTATATAGAATGGTCGCCGAAAGTCGCCAAAACTAGGTATTATGTATTAATACCTAGTTTTGGCGACTTTCGGCGACCATTCTCTGCTACAAAGCAAACAGAATAACTTAGTCTCCAAAAAACTATATTTACATATTTTTTTATGAGCTTTCACAGGACATAAGATTTCTTACATTTCAGGTATTTTTAGTTAAAACTTGTTTCTTGAATATCCTAGATTCACATTTTCCAACTTAATAAGCTTAGGTAAAATGTACGATAGTGTTTGGTGAAGTGCTTTTTCATCAATAATTTTCTCGCATTGAAGAATATTCAAAAGTGATTCCAAAATAATGTAGATTAAAAACATACAGACGTGCCATACATAAACTAAAGGCTAGATTAAAATGCTACAAAGCTATTTTACCTGAGGCATGATAAGACGGTAAACAGCATTCTACAGATCCATTTGTGAGGCCTATGGAATTGCGCCATTAATATTAAATACTGCCATTAAGTATTCGCAGTTAGTATACCCATTGTTTTGTTTTGGTGATAAATAATACATGTAATATCCATATTGCACGGTCATAAAAGCTACAAGTAAATGGGATTGAATAACACACCGAACACGGATTGGAAGTGTGTGGAAGCTTAGTCATAGAAAACTTAGGTACACTAACCAAACTATTTAGTTGATTTATACACATTTTAGACGAGTTAACATGGGTGTGCCATACTACCACTAGTAAATGGTATTAAACCTAAGATGTGTGCCTCTTTTGTTTATCGCGGTATTCGATAAATATCAAATGTATTTTTTATCATTTTAAAAAGTTCTTTATTAACTTTAATGTATTTTTTTAAAAAAGCAATAAGCAGTTCTTACGTCTTCAAAGACAATTATTCCAAATCGTCTCCTAACTTCTGCATTGGCCGCATCGTCTTTGGCCCAGATCAGTGGCTACCATATGTATTCCTTAAAAAGTTATACCAGTTGATCCCATTATCCTTTTACAAAGACAGTCAAGTACGTGGGTTTTCCAACTTAAGTTTTAGCCAAATCTGGCAAGATTTTTAAGTCATTTTGCATAACGATGCCAAAAGCAGCATTCCTCATCCATGCATAACGTTACATCAGTTTAACCAGAACCATTAACTATCCAAAGCCTGTTCAAGTTCTAGGTTCGTCACTCAATGACGGCTAGACGGAGATTGCGCAACAAACCAGTTTGAAAGCGCCATCTATGCGCAGAGATGGCAATTATTGACTTAATTGACAAAATAAATAGTTACGAGGAAAGTGAGATTCGATTATGTTAGGAAATCGAAGATGCGTGTGCTAGAACATACGCTAGTCAATATTTTAGTGGAGGGCTGGATTAAGGTTGCTTCATCAAATGACAATTCTAATATTCAGGCTTTACGTGTTAGAACGGCGTAATTCCGATTGTGTGCAAAACTAAGACCTCATTTTGATCTTTGTTTGGAAACCTTAGAATAGGGTCTAACTATTCTAACATGCATAAAGGCACAAGTATGCTCTTTTTGGTAGATTTCACTACGGCGATTAGATATACGAGTATTACAAATGATTCAGTCACGAGTAAAAAATATACATTCCTGTGTTACAAGCCCGCACATATATTTACCGTGGAGGAGGCTAAATTTCAGTGATAGTGGACGTCCTTTTCTTTTAAACTATCCTGATATGAAAAGGCGGCATACGCTTATACATATTACAAGACCCGAAGCGTACTTACATATTACAAGCAAAAGTAATTTTCGAATCAACAACTTGTCTAATATCTTACTAAGTTAATAGCTTTAACACAAAAAAATATTTTTTGGGAGTCATCAATCATAATTATGAGTGGACGCAACACATGGCCAATTATATCATTTACTCCACGCTGCAAATAAATAAAAACTACTAACAAGTTTGCGTGTCGCAGATATATTTTTGAGGTTCTAAAAAGCTCTCTAATTAAATTGAATTCCTTCCTGAGACAAAGAAAAAACGATACGACAATGCTGATCTTACTAATTAGCAGTTTTAAATACTATATTGACCACCACCCGTAGGCATTACTAGAACATCTATCAAACGCGTTCTTTCAGACATTATATACTTATCAGGCACCTGTCAGTGTTGTTTTTTACATTCTTGTTCTAATTTCTAATTACCTGACGAAAGCTCAAAGTAATCTCACTTAGCAAACCTAGGCATCACACATCTGATTCCGAAGATATCCCGCGGCATAGACAATTGCCTGCCATAACACACGCAGTTCTTTCGCAACGGTCATCCTCTTTACATATAAACGTGGATTAGCAAAACTACGTAATACAAGACTCCTTTCTATAGTTCTAGCTTACACGTATGAGTATAAATTTTGACCCGTACCGTGAGCGGAATTTGTATGGGTCAGATCGTTTTAGGTGAACGCACGTTCTATTCGCATAAAACATCGGTTCCCAACAAGTGATTTGCAAACGCAAATCTTCGGTGGGCGGTGGGAGCAGAAATATTAAAGTTAATAGTCTTGTTCAAAATCAAAAAATACTTTCAGGGTCAAACAAGTTTTTAAAGTTTTTGTAAGTGTTAAACACACCAAAGCGGTGACGTAACAGGGGCTGGCGTATTTTTTGTACAAATACATTAGAGTCCATACAGTTCAGCAACCAATCAGGTAGCTGGAATTCAAACCATTCGGGTTATCTGACTGGTTGCGGTGCGTCATAAAAAATGACATATTATTTCCTTAATTTTAATTTTAGGATTGACTGTTACATTCAGATAGAAACTACTCAAATAACTAATAGGGTCTCCTGGACGGTCGAGCGTCATTTAACCTAAAGGTAAAACTCCAAAATCATTAAATTTACTCAAAACAGGTATGGAATTATGTAAAAATCGTATTCATTTGACAGTTCTAAGTACGATATGATCTGTCAAACGGCAAAGAACAAAAGGTTTGACAGATCATATCGTACGTTTTGAACTGTCAAATAAAAACGATTGCTTTACACAATTACCCCCACAGATTAGTAAATTACCCCTCTGATTGGATCTGTCAAAGTTGGGTAGAATAGCCAGCTCTCAACTTCTGGGGATGTGGTTTAATTTTTGGATCGAAGCCACTTTAAATGGGTCGTCTATTTAATTGAGCTTCGAAGTAAGTGACTTAAATGAAGGCTACTTATTGGCAGGGAAAAGCAAATTACGGTGGGATGGGACCCTGATTGAATTTATTATTACTTCCTCATTATTGTTTTTCAAAAAAGCCTTAATGTTCAAAGTTTCAATAGAAAAATTCCGGCAGCCAACAAAATGTTTTTTTTCAAGACACTTTTAAAAAGGATAACAAAATCAAAGATCCTATTGTTCGAGGCTCTCTGTAATTGAATTATTATACTTTCAGTTGTTACCGAGACATATTATCAGCGAAAAAATTATACAGGTAGGTAGCCTATAAGGCTTCTTTCATAACTCTCAGTATAGAGAGAACAAACTACCTATTTATTATGTAAGACGAAAGTACAAGTTTGCAACATATCGGTACTTATACCTAACTTTGTAAATAGTGACCTTTTGTGCAAACACGTTAAAACTTTTTACATTAATTAGTAAGTTCTGCCACCGGCATTGTTTGAATTTGACCATCATAAACAATGGCTTTAACAGCTATTTATCTTTGACAAACCTTCATAAAACAAAGTACACAGAGAGTTATGTGTACAAAACAGATCTTAAGGTTTTCTTCGTTTATTACACTATATGATAAATTTTATTTATTAAATACATAATTACAAAAATTTTGTGACATCCAATCCATAATATGTGAGATTAGTAGCCTTAACTAATTTCCTGCAAACATATTACACAGTATTTATAGAAATTACAATAATTTAATTTTAATTCATCATTCTTATTAATTTACACAATTTAATTTGCAAATAGTAAAAAGTGCGTCAGTTCAACAAAGAAAACTATGTCCTCATAGTTCTAAATCACCTTAATAAATCTATGGTATTAGCGTTATGACAGCTAATAAAAAGTACATCAACGATTGGTAGTGGAAACTAGCTTTTTATTCCTTTTTTAATATTTTCGACACATAAAGTGTTAGTTTCATTTAATTTAAATTCAACAAAAGTTTAAATTTAGAAAAAATACAGCATGACACGCGGTCGCTCGTCTAATTCATATTGGTATCTTCTACGCTTTTTATGCTTCACACCTAAGTACTTACTATCACTATTTGGTATCGTACGAGATCCAAGTATTGCACATCATGATCAACTCTTACTTTTCCATACATTCCTACTCAAGGCTGAGAATGACTTTTGACCGTCACTGTGTAAACAGTATCACAAATTCAAGATGTTTGTTTTGCTGAGCTTACCTAGACCTGCATCTTTCAAGGCCTTTTTGAAGCCTGTCAATTGCTCGATATATAATACTGTTTGAGATATATGCGTAGGTTAGTTACATTTATCTATGTTAAGGGTACAACAGTACCTTTGCAGGTATTCGCGCGAAGAAAGGTAATTCCTTTTTTATTTTTACAAAGCCAGGCATTTTCTTGAGAGTATCTATGTGATGATGCGGCTAAAAATGGCTCAAGTTTGCTTAGTAAAGCCGTGTAGGCATTGATACTAGACTAGGGTCTCATTATTCACTTATTAATCACTAAAATTAAAAGTAAAAATACCTTCATAAAAATAAACAATAAGGGGTTTAAAATAATTGCTAATTTGTGTCCAAGTGTACATTTTATTTCTTCATAAATTACAAATTAAAAGTCGCGTTGATTCGAAGAGGCCAAACAAATTAATTAAAACACAAACAATTTTCTCAAGTGGGCAAAGAAATGAAGTCTATATTTTTCCTGTTTAATGTTTAGATAACGCGACTTGTTGTACAGATGTAATTTTTTATTAGGGCGATCAAAAATTTAACCTTCATCATCATTTTAAGAGCTAGGCCTTTGTCAGTGGGATTTTATCTAAAACTCCCGAATTAAGGGAGACAGTTTGGTGGTTTCCCTATGACCTTCCATATCGCATTTTAGGAACCGGGAGTCTCCGACGTCTTAATGCACTGTCAAAAGCTTTTCCTCATATACTTTATCTTTAGCATTCTGCCAGTGCTGATTTTGCTGCTACCCAACACCCGGGGAATGCTTATTTAACCCTTCATCATCATCATCATTATCAGCCAAAGGACGTCCACTGCTAAACATAAGCCTCCCCCACGGCTTTCCACAACGACCGGTTGTGAGCGGTCTGCATCCGGTGCGATACTGCGATCTTTACAAGGCCGTCTGTCTATCTTTTCGATGGACGTCCTACGCTGCGCTTTTAGTCGAAGGGTCTCCAATCTAGAAATTTTCTGCCCCATCGGCCATAAGTTCTACGCGCTATGTGCCCTGCCCATTGAGCTTACTGATTCACAGGGCTATGTCCGTAACTTTAGTTCTTCCACATAACTCCTCATTTCTGATTCGATCTCGTAGAGAAACACAGAGCATAGCCCTCTCCATCGCTCCATTATCCATTATTTAAATTTAAATAACAAATCTATACTTACTAATATTATAAAGCTGAAGAGTTTGTTTGTTTGTTTGTTTGTTTGTTTGTTTGTTTGAACGCGCTAATCTCCGAAACTACTGGTTCGATTTGAATAATTCTTTTTGTGTTGGATAGTCCAGTTATCGAGGAAGGCTATAGGCTATATAACATCACGCTACGACCAATAGGAGCAAAGATATGGTGGTAAATGTGTAAAAAACGGGAGAAAAAAGTCACTATTCCACGCGGACGAAGTCGCTGGCAAAAGCTAGTAATTAAATAATCAACATACTAAAAACGTAGTAACCGTAATCACAACGTGTCAAAATGGGCTCAATGTCACCATAACCACTTTGAATTATAGGTGTTCTCCAATATATTGGGTTAACAGCTACCACACTTACACAAGATGTCACAGACATAAAAGGTGTCAACACTCATCGATATTGCTCTGAGGCAACTGAAGGTCTATTCCCATTTTCATAGGAATGATTTATTTTATTCAACTCTCGAAGACTGACACGGCGTTTTTTATTTAAAAACAAGGAACATAAACAAAACCAAATGCGTATGGAAATTTTTGCTCACTTTACAGTCCACCATAATTTTTCTCGAAAGAGGCGACCTCAAAAATCGATTCTTTGCATTTGCATATTCTATGACAAAATCTCCTAAATCGTCATACTTGAATTTTAATTTTACATCTATAACAACTTATAATTTGAAAACCTGACATTTCACGAAGTTTAACCAAAGTAGGTATACATTATATTCGGCCTGGAAGAAATTTCTTCCAGCAATAAGACCGCCTAAATTATACCATTTCCGAAAATTTTAAATGTTATCCTGTTTAATTCATTGTATATGATACTGGTATATCGATTTATAAATCCGTCGCTTCTTAAAAATTTAAACACCAAATGAGCCACGCTCCATAGTAAAAATTTCATTTCTGAGAATAACCCGATCTTCAAAGACAGGTCATCATTAAAACTGTTTGAGTGGCCACGCACGTATTGTCGGCTTTGTTACTAGACCGTGGAATGTTTGTTTAAAACAATTATTGTTCTTATGTGACATTTTCGCTCTACAAAGGTTTATCTTACGAGTAGAGAAAATGCATTTTTATTTGTAATGGCCACCAATAAAATAAAAACTATAAGGGTTCCGTTTTTTGCCACTCGGCTACGGAACCCTAAAAATACGATTACAGTTTAGCTGTGGTTTAACGGCCTAGAGTATGTTAATTTGATGATTTTAATTTTGCTACAAAGGGAATGAGATTCAAAATTTAACTTGACTGTCACTTTTTCTATTCAAGTTATAAAATTGAAAACTTCAAATTAGCATTCTCTGAACTGCAAAATTATATCTACGATGTGTTTTATGTATTATTTTTACCAATTAAAATTAACTTGTACCATATTCTATGTACGATCAGATATGAGCATTGTTGCACCCAGTGAGTTGTTACTACTACGTATAGAGAAGCTATGCCAAGCAAAAAATGTGTCACAAAAACGACGACGAAGATTGTGACGTTTTCTTTGAAAATTTGAATTTCGAATTATGATTTGTACTACGAGTTGATGACCGGGCCATCAATTTAGGGAGCACAAAATTTGTTCGTGATGTCAGTTCCATACGCTAGTAATAGTAGTTCAATGGTTGCACCACTAATTGACTTAAACAAAATAGTTCATGATACATTACCGATACTGTATCAGTGACAGTTTGACACTGTTGCGTTTATCACGCGATTACTCATCTCTAAAGACCCTTTACACACTGCGACTTATAGCGACGATGCAAACGCGATGCAGTCGCGATGCAGCATCGATGCAGTCGCAAAATGTCAACCTTTACACACTGCGCTACTTTACGCGCGTTAGTATCGATGCAGTCGCGATGCAGAATCTGGAAATTGACAAATTATGAACTGAATATTGGCAATTGCATCGATACCAACGCGCTTCTGCATCGATGCCAAATTAAATTTGTTCATTGCGTGAGTCTTGATGATGTCGCGCGTTTTCAAAACGCGCGTTAGTATCGATGCTAAAAGTAGCAGTGTGTAAGGGGTCTAGAGTGGATTATACAACCGTGGAATGTGTTCTGCACTGCATTAGCAAACAAAAGCTTTTTCCATGACATAATGCTCTCAATCCTTTAGAATGGCGGCGTCTTCTATTTTGCTATTTAAATAAGATTGCATTGATTTAGACATCATTTATGCAATATCCTTTAATATTATAGCCCGCGAATTATCTTAGCCGTCTGATTAATTGAATTAAATGTGGCGCCGTTTTAGATTTATATGCCTATTCAAATTGAGGATGATTATTTTGTCCTCGAAATCGAATTTTATAAAAGCCTAATTTGGTTAGTGTGATGGTGATAGTTATGTGCGATTGAATAGTTTGACAAGAAGTCTTGTTCTGAAATGCATTTTAGTGCTTTTTGGTAGCGGTGATGATTCTTAATTTTTAATGACATGTAGTTAAATGAACATGAATTATTCAACTTATTTGCATGTCTAAGCTTGTATATGTCTGGCATTTTACATAATATCTCAAACACTTTGTTTTTGAAGCATTTCTTGCAGAAATATCGGTGCTGGCATTTGCGAGGCATGGCCGTAGAATATTGGTGAAAGCCCGAAAAAACACGAGGAAATGATATACCTAATTCATGAATTTTAACTTGAATTATTTTAACATTAATTCAGTCAATAAGACAATACTTTTGACAGTTTTTATCTGTTGATATTTACAATTTGAATTTAAACGCCTAAGTATTAATTGTCACGGCAACTCAACATATAGAAAATTATATAAGACCGGGAATCGAACTCGGAACCTCGGAGCGGCGACGTCTTGGAACCCAGCGTGCCCACTAAACCACGGAGGTTATAACAAATTGTCAAAAAAGTCACAAATTGGGCTAGGCCAATATAACCCAATTGCAAATTATTGGACCAATTATTTGATTGACATTGGCGTATGACATATGACACTGTGAGTGTTAAAAATATTGTAAAACCATTGGCGTTTTGTATTTTCCAATTTAAGTTTCAGCTGTCAAAATCAGGCATCATGTTTATTTGTACTCGCAACTTCTGTTATTGAATGAATCGCCTCTGCAATGATGAAATAATTCCTTTCACACCTCCAACCATGAATTGGCACCAAAGTAGGCAGGTTTTGACATGAACACACCTCGTTAAAACTTCAACGAGCTTCACTAAATAGGAATATTTACTTTTCAGCCGTGTAATGGGTTTTCAAAATATTTATTCAAGCCTATTCAGCTGAGTCTTTTCATACTGGAGGTAATAATTTGAGTCGTAATGAGACCTTTTTTAATAAATAATGGAACGGACTAAAAGGGCTTTTCATGGTTTCACGGTCACCGCCCTGCGAAGGTTTTTGATCGATATTCAAGATAGCTAATCATAATGTGCACATTTACAAAGTACTGGAGGAAATCAAACATGCATACTTATATGCTTTAGCTTAAGATATCTTTAGCTTAAAAGGAACTACTTATACTGAAATAAATGGTCAGAAAGACAGGAATTTTCGAATAATTCGGCATTTATTCAATATCACTGCTTTTTGAAGTAATTATTTTATTATTCTGTTTGAGGTGTCCAGTGCTCGAAGGCTTCTCAAGTATCCTTCTGTAAATGAGATGACTGTGGGTATATACCCATATGGACTGTTTGTGTGTTATTATTATGATCAGTGTCCAGGCGCGGAAGTCTCGATATAATTCCCTGTAAAACCACCAGGTGGCGCTCGAAAAATGCTGAGACAAAATTGGTATTTTTGTGTGTTTATTGACTGAGAAGAATGTTTGAATCAAGCTTAAAAATTTGAATCAAGCTTTAAAAAATACAAATATTTTTCAAGATTTATTAAAGATTTAGCTACGTAAGACAGAAGGGTATTCGATGGAGCAGAAAAACAGAATATTGAAATTGTCTACGCGAAATGTCAAAAGTCTTGCTTCAGATTTCCAGCACAGGTTTCCCTAAGTTTGCTATACGCTAGTGAGATAGAGAATTTCCTTAATAATGGCGTCGACGATGCGTCTAGCCTTCATGATGAAGAGACTGAGTGGCGACTTGGACTTACAGACTGACTGACATATAAATAGTGACCTTTGTTTTAGGATTTGACTAGTTAACATGGTGTGTTTGTAAATATGTTATTTTTTTGGAATTTGCATAGAAATCAAATAAACGGACGACGAAAACTCGACAGTCTTTCTTTGTACAGACCGTATACAGGGATGCAGTATCCGTAACTCTATATACTTTATCATAAATCTATTCCTTGACATAAGACATTCTAATCGGCAGATTACACTTAATTAAATACAAGTTTATCGAGTGTAAGTGAACGAATCTTAACGCAAGGTTGTACCTAATAAGGCCTATACAAAGTGAAGGTTGGCTACACTTAAAACTAAATAAATAAGCACAAATTCTCAAACGGTTACACAATGTTTACATTGATTTGATGCGGTTTTGGCTCGACTTGTATGTCTTGAAATCAATTACATATTTAGACATGCAGAATTCCTAGGAAAGTCTGGGTAAACTGGGTTGTGCAAAAAATGAATACCAGAATATATTCAAGTAATATAATTTGTTACTTAATCTCATTATTGTTACTGACGGGCGTATTGCGATCCGTTCCGAAGTAAATCCGTTCAATTTCCAGGCAGTTCGATTCCCACTCAGTATGAACGAATATTATCAATATAATAATACTACAATGGTTCAAATTTATAATTATATTATCTATATAATGCGAAATTGGAATACGAATTGCGAATTTGACAGTAAAGCAGAGCTGCTTACCTGTCAAAGTTCAAGGTTGTATCGCAATACGCACCCTGAAACTTAGTAACAAATCATATTACAAGAATTACTTATTTTGGCGTTTTCTGGCAGCTTAGTTGACAATGAGAAATATTTATACAAAACGACTTATTAAAATGAAATACTGCAGGTTTTCATTTTTTTACGATAGGTATACCCAATCGAGAAGCTGCTTGTTTTTATGACAAAGTATTATTATTTCAAAGTCTAAAAAATTTACAAGGCAGTAGCTATTTTCGCGCTTACGTGCAAACAAACGACATGCATATACCACACTCAACATATAAAAAAAACAGTATGCAATATAGCCCTTATTCCTTTACAATAAGATATAGTTATATATAGTATGTTATATGATAGTATGTTTGAAAGATTTCTCCTGGTGTTTGGTCAGCACTTGGAATAATTGGAAAGACAAATGCTTACAAAACATTGCGGTCGGCTGACCCAAGTAGCTTTGTGTTTCACTGAAGAATGTTAACGCGTTGGCTACCACAAGTGTCACCTATGTTCGAGCCAGAAGTCACTCTTATACAAATCTTATAATACTTATTATTCAATCAACTTATTGCATTAAGCATAAAAAAAACAATCAAGTCTTAAAAACCAAATTTTTAATAACCCGTTGAGATAAAAAGTTCTCAAGACGAGACCAATTTGGTTCGCATCGCACTGTCAAAAATTTACTTGATACCTAATAGGTGATTCAATATGCAATGCCTCGGTGGCGCAGCGGTTAGAGAGTCGCATTTTTAGGGTTCTGTAGCCGAATGTCAAAAAACGGAGCCCTGAAGTAAGTGGACCCCGAATTCAGTTAAAGGTGGCACGGAACCCTCAGTGCGCGGGTCCAACTCGCACTTAGCCGTTTTTTATTATTATGCAAGTGGACTAGGTTCGTTACATGTGTGCCTATAATCTTCCATAAGCTTATAATTTGAGTGACTTTACAATAGCAATCGCACTATCTATGTAGGGCTGTTAACGAACCCTCCCAACAGTCATGTACCGACATGATCGATCCTCTGTCTTGATAATTTGACCGATGACCGCCGATCAGTGAATGAAGGAAGCCATTCACTTCTCTTTTTATTACGAGACAGGGCCGTACTTAGTAATACTGTGAAGGATTAGACTGTTACATCATCTTCTGAATCTTCTGAGTTTGGATATAATAAGATATGCCAAAATTACAAAAATATGGAATCGCAATCTTGAATGAAAGTAAAAAGAAAAAACTTAAAACTGCATTGATAATTTAAAAAATATGATTTATTTTGCTATTTATGCGCGTCTGAAATACTGTATTGTTATACATATTTGTATCGAAACTGAATACCTTGCTTGCTGGCTATCGTACCTGTTCCTAAAACAATTTTTAACAGTGTTTTATTTTTGTACTTATTCTTCCTTTTGTAATAAAAAGTACCCATCACACTGCCAATCGTAATAATTTTCCCTGAATACGTCCCTGTGTCGATGCAATCTTAGTTAGCGAATCGGTGGATGCTTTCTAAACGGACAAAGCATTGAATTTCTACCGGTACCAATAAGAGGCATTATGGCAGTGCAATTATTTGTCAATCTTCCTCATCTATAGAATATTTCCAACGTCAATTTGAAATTGAATTCGTCTATTTAATATGTGTATGTGCGTCTTCTACGCGCATTAAATCTTAAATACATAAACGTACACAAACTCTTAAAATATTTCATGCGTTCTACTACATACAAATGAAGCAGTGTTGAAGATTGTAGATGAGGATAGAAATATCTTGAAAATAATTCAAATTAGACGAGGCGACATGATAAGACATGGAAGGTTTTTAGAGAATATAATAGAAGGAAAAGTGGAAGGAAAGAGGGGAATAGGAAGACCTAGGAGAAGTTATTTCAACCAAGTGAAGGAAAAAGTTAATGTCATGTCATACCAGGAGGTCAAGAAAAAGGCAAAGAAAAGAAAAGAATGGCAATCACTCCACCGACAAAAGCAAAGCTGTTAAGTTTAAGAAGAAGACTACATATTTTGCATATTAGTAATCAAGAAAAAGCTTTTCATACACCCAGGGATTAAAAGGCCGCCGGCGGTCGCGTAAACAAAAGAATAACAAAATTTTAATAATATTTTCAGTCAATTTTTTTAAGACGCTTCGTTTTCTTGTGAAACTTTTTATATAGACATCTAATATAGTAGGTATATAAAAGAAAGTCCTGTTAGTTACACCATCTATAAATCAAGAACGGCTGAACCGATTTGGCTGAAAATTGGTGAGGAGGTAGCTTAAAACCAGAAAAAGGACTACTTTTTATTCCGTTAGACGGGGCTGGAGCTGAAGTGGGACAGGGACGAGGCGAGACGGTTGGAAGGTAGCTTAGAACCAAGAGAAGGACATATGATACTTTTATCCCGTTCGACGGAGCCGGGGCTGGGGAGAAACGGGGCCGGGGCGAAACAACGTCCGCTGGGACCGTTTAAAACTTTTAGAATTACAGGGCTGGGCGGGACGAGGCCGGGTCGGAACGGGGCTGGGGGCGAAACGAAGTTCACTGGCTCCGCTAGTTAAATACTATACGATACGATCGTTATGTAACGTTTGAACCGTTATCGCCACGTTAAAGAAACATTTAAAAGCATATTTACAATCAATAAACACCGTTTCGCTACTGCTACATCAATAACTGATAATCTTTCACAATAGATTTAAGTGAGATTACACGAAAATATTTGTACACTTTAGATTTGAGATAACAAACGTATTTGGAACAGATTACAAAGCAATTAAGTAATTATGTGTTGAGATGCTTTCGGCTACGCAGCAAATGAATGTTTTTTATCTTTTGTTGAGATAAAATCTTAAACATGTCAAACTGTCTTCATAAATGGCAAGGATTTTTATAACGTAAAATAATATACTCTATTATTAGTAGGCTAATAATTGAAGGATGTTAAAATAGAGTTTCGGTAATATTTCAGAGGTTGGTTAGTAGAACATTTTTTAGTGACACAAGGCCATTTTTTATCTTCCAAAAGTAATAGCTATTGATTAATAATTTCAAGAAATTGTTAATTTCAATAAATTTATTATGCCAGGTCAAATGCAGGTTAAGTGTATTCATATTGCATTACAAAGATTGCATTTTTTAAAGCATAGTCTAAATCAATAAATACATATTAAGTTTTTGTTAAGTATCCTTTAAAAAAATAATGTCTCTAAAGAACCAATTAAGGCTGTCAGTTAATCCAAAATTAGTAATTATGGACATATAAGTATATATTACTTTTTGCTAGGTCTCCTCTCTAATCTTCGCCAGTTTGTAGATTTGCAAAATAGTTAAGATGCTGTATTATGTAACCGTGTGGAAATATTTATCTAATATGTCTACAATTTCTTGATTTATTTTTAAAAGTTATATTTAATGACACACAATTTTTTTGGAGCGTTTCCACTAATCGATTGCCATTCATTCAGCCGTGGCATGACGATTTTATACCTATTCGAATACAAAAGAGTCCTATGAGACTTTCGCCTCAGACAGAAAGTCTTTAAAATCTATTTTAAAGACTTAAATAAAATCCGGAGTCCAAAAGAGGACTCAATTTTAAGCGAACAATTTGAGTGAGGAGTTTATTTAAGATTTTTTACTAATTATACTTAGCCAATATTATAAGGTACGCACGTGTAACTAGTAGTTTCAATATTTGTTGCTGTGCCAGTCCTCATTTGACTACTAACTTTACAATAAAATGTTTGTGGACGTATGTTTATTTAGTTACAGACCCTGTATTTGAGTTTATTATAAAACCCTGTTTACTTGGCTATACCAGTATTTGTCCTAAGTCGTAACGTACTGGGAAATTTGTTTTATTTGAACAATAAATTGTTTAAGACGGATAAGTAACATCAGTGGACTAAACAAACATGGTTCAAAATTTCTTGACACGGCCCACAGAACACGTGTAATAGAGGGAGTAACGTAGTAGTTGCTACCCAAGAGACCCTATTTTCGAATTCCGGGTCGGGTCGAAATTAGTTTTTGGGTTTTTCCATCTTGAAAATACTCGGAAACAGCTTGGAGCCAAGAAATCGGTGGCGATACACCCCTGTGCCTCGGAAAGCACGTTAAGCTGTTTGTCCTGCGCCTGATCTCTCACCGGTCATGTTGGATCTGTCGTCTCACCGAAATATGAGAGTGAAGAAACAGAGAGTGCCCTTGTGTATAAATTGCGCACACACTTGTGCAGTATAATATATCCTTCGTACCTGGCCTATCTCTGCTGAGAGGTGCCGCCATTGCCGAAAATCGGTAGTTAAAATATTACACTCGGGATAAAATAATCTATGACAAAAAAAACTAAACGAAAATCGGTTTATCTGTTTGGGAGCTACAATACCACAGACAGATACATAGACAGACACGTAAAAAAATAAAAACACCCTCTTCTTTTGCGTCCGGAGTTAAAATTACAATGTTCTACCTTCATGTAGATCTGTAACGCAAACAAACCAAACCGTAACAGCAAACATAGAAGAATTGATAAATACCCACCTCCACGCAGATGTATAAATATTGATTTGAGCTTAATGTCAACTCACCGGGAACTAAAATATCCGTAAAATGTGAGTAATTGGCCTTAATACCCGGACCGCTTGCTCTCAGATGGAGACGAGTGCTGCGGTCGATGCGTTGCCTAGCAACCACCCACGCCGTTCTGTCAAGGTTGCCTATTCGAAAATCAGGAAAATTGGACTTGACTGAAAATTGGCCAATAGCAATAATAAGGGATGAATGACCGAGATTAAAAATAAGGGTAAGAGTGAAAATATGACATAAGATGTGCTTTTTACGCTAATTTACTTTCGTCTAACAGACAGACGTGTGTTTTTATAGGTTTTTATAGACCCTTATATGTTTTCAGCTTCAGATGTAAGTGGCAGCCCTACGCAATATAAGAGTTCCTAACAATTTTATGTGAGGATTGTTTGTATGAAGTTTATTTCAGATTGGTTTAACAATCTGAAAACCAGTTCATAACATCAGAAAACCATCAATATTGTATGATTTGATTATACGATTGTATCGATATAAATAAAAAAAACCGGCTAAGTGCGAGTCGGACTCGCGCACTGAGGGTTCAGTGCCCCCCCTAACTGAATTCAGGGTCCAACTTCCACCTAACGAAAATATCACAATATTTTTTTGACAGCAACAATAACTTTGTTTTTCATAGTGTTTGTATCAAAGACAAAGTTATATTTGCGGTTGATAAAAATGTGCAATATCTAAAAAACGACTGGTTCGATCTCATTCAAACCAATTTTCGTTTAAAGTTTTTGTTGAGATGTACATCATATATATTTTTCAAAATTTTCACTTCCTTAGTTCAAAAGTTAGATGGGGGGGGGGGGGTCGCCCATTTTACCACTTTGGAAGCGTCTCTATCTCAAACGTTAGACTTTCAGAAAAAATGGTTGTAGAAACCTCAACGTCATTTTGAAAGACCTATCCATAGACACCCCACACGTATAGGTTTGGATCAAAAAAATTTTTTTGGTTTTAGTTTCATGTATGGAAGCCCCCCTTAAATATATATATATTTTACTTTCAGTATTTGAATCGGAAATTGGTAAACAAAATACACCTACATACCAAGTTTCAACGGTATGATGCTTATAGATTCAGAATAAAGTGGCTGTGACATACGGACGGACAGACAGACAGACAGACAGACTTGACGACTTGATAAGGGTTCCGATTTTGCCATTCTGCTACGGAACCCTAAAAACAGATTTGTTAGCTACAGTGTAATAAAAAAACAGTGAAATAGTAATGCTCTTTTGTTTTTCAATAAGTACTTAGTCACCAAAGAGCAGCTATCAATCACTTACCACAATATGTTTATACATTATATTTATATTTAAAAAAAACTTATCAATGGTTATTATTATCATATCGGTATCGTAACGCTTTTTCTTTTGTCCTTTTATTATTTTCTATGCGCCTGTATTTTCTCTATTAGGAACTATGGTTAACTGGTAGAGCATGCTTTAAGCATTAAGTTCGCCATATGTATCCTTTGTTTGTGCATGAAGTTTAAAAATAAATAAACATAATCAGCAGCGAAACCCGAAAATGTATATTTATTTAATATTAAGTTGTCAAATAGAAATCTTTAGGATCAATGTTACTTATAATATTTTGCAACCTAAAAGCCTTTCGCAATTCTTGCGCTATGTTAGCAAGTATTTCTATGTGTAATTGAATTAGGGAGTACTGTCTAATTATTAAAGAATCCGATTCGCAACATCTGACGGTGGACATTCACTGACTACGTCTTTAATGTATTAGTTGATGGCCAAATGTGTTTACAGTGTACACACAAAACTCTATTTAGGTGTATCTTACTTAATTGGTTACATTTCGTAAATATATTTCGGCTAATATCACGTCAACAATTAGTCCTTTTTATATCTTGTAAACAGGCAGATTCGATTGCGTTATATATATGTTTATATATAAATTGCACATGTAAAAAGCATCTGTGTCATACAAGGAATCAAACCCTGTGTTTAACGCTATCCGGGCGCATGCCTATACCTCTGTGTTAGACATGTTTTTTTCTTAAGTCTTTGAACCTAGCGGCGGGCGTAATCTGCAGCATTTTTTTTTTAAATTTTACATAGACAATTTCAATTTTCTGATTTTTTGCTGCATCAAATACTCTTTTAACTTACCAATATCTTTCATAAATCTTAAAAAATAATTGTAAATTTTTAAGCTTCATTCAAAAATTCTTCTCAATCAATAAATACACGAAAACACCAATTTTGTCTCAGCATTGTCTACGTGAAATGTCAAAGAATTTGCTTCAGACTACGGCCTCAGGTATGATAAATGCCCGGCTAATCTTTACTAACATTAAATTACTTTATTACAACAACTGAGGATCGAGTAAAAATAGTCGTTGACAAAACTGAAGCACGCATTAACTTATATCTGTTCCATGAATTAAACATAACAAGACGCTTGGTATACTCCAAATTGGCGTACCAACAAATTGTAATCTGGTTTGTGAACACTCAACAAGTCGTTGCAAAGTTAATGAGACGTCAAATTGACCGTAACGTGTTGACAATGGATTAACATTAACCGCCTCGTGAGTACGGATTAAAATTAATACGCCGCGCCGAGGCCAAACCAAATTAATAATCCCGAATTCATTAAAAGTTGATTTAACTTTCATTCATATAATATGTTTTCGTATTATACACATGCTTATTTGTTTACCTTGACCTGCTCTGAAATTAGAATACAGACAGATGATTAAACTTATTTTAATTAGGAACATCATTTGTGGCTAGGCAGACGATATAAAAAAAGCTTGATGAAATCAAATTGAAGGTTGAGGCACATCTATCTACTCGTAACGGGAACAGCACCGTATCAACTCGAAGCGTTCAGTATTTTGTGTATGAAACCCCATACTTTAACGCACATCTATCAAATTCGTGGCGTGTAACTTTGGATCGACATCAACTCGGGATCCACTCTCGACCAGCGGCGCATGCGTTGTAACGCTTATAGTCACCCGATGCGCGTCTACTATCAGCCCACCCTGTCAAAAGGGCTGTCATTCACAAAAAGAACTGTCATAAGTTGTAGCAAACGGAATCCGAAGCGAGGCGTATGCTATCAGGTGTCGATCCCATGCCGATGCGTTGTTCCCCTTTACGTAACGTGCTTCATATACAAAAGATTCTAATTAACAGTATTTAATAATACTAACTAATAATATTACTATACTAATTAATAATATTTGTTTTTATTATAGTGCTAAAACACTAAAAAAACAAAAACCAACTACAAAAGATTCTTTGATTAGATTCTTGTGCCACATTTGAGTACGAAACAGAAACTCCTCGCTATGCGAATAAGCATACTTAGATAAAGTGCTTGAGCTGTCAAGATTAGTGCACAAGCCATAAGATGCAAGAGAAATAATTTTTTTTAACGTTTTAAGCACACGTTTAATCATTCATTCCAAGTATGAATCGAATTTTTAGGAAAATATTATACATATGTATAGCTACGAGTATATTATGGAAACAAATATAATGTACCAGTTATATTTGTTGGAAATATACTAAAGAGTAACCTTCCTCATCTTGTCGTTAAGGAATTATATAAGGTTTCAGAAAAAGTATAAATGAATGAATCGTCAATAGACAAAAATATCAATACAACAGACAAACTTTTTGTTTTCTTCATAAAATGATCGGCGTATAAGTGCATTTAGTATATGTCAGGGCGTGTTAGTTATACCGCTTTTATACTATACCTATGTTCAAAATTTTACTATGTTGGAATTTTCTAGGCCCCGAATAGGACCAAAAAACTGGGCCGGGGTAAAACGCGGCCGGGGCAGGATGGGGCCGGGGCAGGATGGGGCCGGGCGAAACGAAGTTCGCTGGGACCGCTAGTAATAAAGGAGCTTCACTCCTCATCTTAGTCACCAGTATCCCAAGATTTATTATTATTATACACCTAAGTATATACCACACACGCTAGATCATACTTCTTGGACCATACAACTTGCATCATGGCTGATTGTATTCTTTCTCACCGAACGAGATGAGCTAACAGATAATTGCAGCTTCATTCATTTCAAATGCAGACGACGTTGCGTGGCGATTTGAGTTATTTCGGACAGTCTAACACCTAGTTTTGCTGCGTGTAAAATTAATAATTAGTCGTATCGAAATCTAGACAAGGGTGCGTATTGCGATGTTGCTTTGACCGTTAAGCAACTCTGCTTTTGAGCAGATAAGCTTATTCGTATCGCAATTTCGTATAATCCACTCAGCAGTAGTTAGTGTTCATATGTTTTTATCAAAGACTAGCTGTCCCAGCGAACTTCGTTTCGCCCCCAGCCCCGTCCCGCCCCGGCCCCGTTTTATGGGAATTTTATTTACTATAAACCTCACTGAGCCCAAGACCTTTCCAACGAATGCAAAACTGTGGAAATCGGTTCGTGCGTTCTGGAGTTATAGCGTCAGGAAGGAAAACTTGACTTATTATTTTTTAGTAGATCAAAGTGTCAACGCTTCTCTCTATCAGTGAGACGAAATTAACAATAACCATTTTGATTACCCCAGAATTATCTAACTGGGACCAGCGCGTGGGACCGTACCGTAAGTTGTCTATGTACCATAAGGTACCGATTAGGAAATTATTTACATTTGAGCAATCGTGTGTTATGTAGATATTAATAGTACCGACTTGCTGAGAGATCGGTGATACGAACGGGATATTATTAATAGCAATCTCAACAAATATGAGCCAAGTGCATATTACGTACTAGCTTTTGCCCGCGACTTCATCCGCGTGGAATAGTGACTTCTTTCTCCCGTTTTTTACACATTTACCACTATATCTTTGCTCCTATTGGTCGTAGCGTGATGTTATATAGCCTATAGCCTTCCTCGATAACTGGACTATCCAACACAAAAAGAATCATTCAATTTGAACCAGTAGTTTCGGAGATTAGCGCGTTCAAACAAACAAACAAACAAAAAAACAAACTCTTCAGCTTTATTATATTAGTATATAGATTGTATGTGCGCAATAGGACTCTCTGTTCCTTCACTTACAAGCTTCAGTCTTATGGTTCTAAGATGGCATTTCTACGTGACCGGAGGAAGATTATGATTCGAAAATACACATTCTATATCCTTGTCTTTAGCTTTTAATACAATAGTAGTTTAGCTTTTAGTTCTTACAATAAACAGCCTTTTTACCATACTTTAAAGTCAATAAGCGATAAATTAATGACTTCATTCTGATGATCATAAAATTCATATCTCTTCTGAAGATGTGCCGACTACTTTACGTAAGAACGTTATTCGACGTGTGACGTTTTAACGCATCTGTTATTATGTAGGGTCAGCCAAAGCAGACCTTGACCGAGTGAAAAGAAAGCCTATTATTCTAGTTTGTGGTGACACACCGTTGTGACACCATATTTATTGGTTTTACAAAATCAAGAGAATGAAATAGCTGATCAAAATATTTTATGGTGAGTTTTATTGCTTCTGATTTCACAGTTGGTGAAGAAAATTCTCGACGACGCCAAATTCCTTTTATCAGTCTGCATTGTTAGTTTTTATTAACATGTTATGATAAACTTTGACGGTATTTAACTCAGATCGATAGTTAACTGAACGAATGGTTGATTTCGTTACCAGCGGTTAAATATTTACAATTGTGCGTGATTTAAAGAAACAACACTTGAATCAGAATAAATTTTTAATAACTTTCGGCTAAGGTGTTGCTGGCAATTTATGTAATAGACTTACAGAGACAGTCGCCCACGGTGAAAAGTCAAGCGTATAAAAATAGCTAAGCTAAGCTAGCTAAGAATAAACCAGCTGTGGCTCAAAAAGATGAGATTTTTGAGTGTTTAAATTCGGATCATTGAATTTAGTACCTACATATAGTATTTATTTTACTTAGGTATACAAACAGGATATGGTCTATGCTTAACTTATATAAAATTACAACTTAAATACATTGCTGAACCATAGCCCATGAAAAGTACACACAACATGATAAGATGCAGCTAATCATCGAGGGACCAGATCCGAGTAAGCTTTTCATCAAACGATATCATCACACCTCGACAGGTGTGATGATTGTGAGTCATAAAACGTTTCATTGTCTCTTTTCAATTGCAGTCAGCAATGGAGTGATCTAGCTGCCTGCTGATTTCTTCCCTAGAGATACTTCTATCGTTGACTGGTAGAAAACGCCTTAAGCACTAAGTCCGCCATATGTACCATTTGTTTGGGCATCTATAAGGTTTTTTCCTACCTTTTTCTACACGTGTCAGGCAAAAAAATATTATTTGTCTTGAAAACTATGACACCTTGCCCTCTAGACCGTTCCGTCACCGACCAACACCGGTGTCGTAATCCACCCTAGAAAACATCCGTACTTTACATAAGGCGCAGCAATCATAGTCAAATATCTGCATAGATGCTGCACTAAGTGCAAATTGTAGCTAACAGCTTGAAAATTCAGTCCTTAATAGACTAAGCAGGTTCTTGTATATCTGGGCCTACGGTAGTGGGTCCGAAACCGAGCCAAGCAAAACGCAAGGACTACCTACCGTTTTTTGCAGTGTTTTGTCTATTTTTCGACCGCCTATAACTTCGGTCCTAATTATACCTGACAAACGAAACTATTTGAATATAATGTTTTGCTATTACATGTAAACTCATCAATCTCATCCACGCCTATAAAGATGTCATAAGCTAATCATAGGCCATTAAAAGGTGACAAAAACAGCTTGCCTCGTCTCGGGTGTCAGTCAAACCAGTCAGTTAGTGGCGTCCTCGTATGTCGTTTACTGACATGTGGATGGCTGTTGCTAATGAATTGAGTGGTAGATTAATGGGGTATCGTATTACTTGAATATATTCTCGTAAAGTCAAATCATTTTAAGTGATAATATTTTAACAGTGGCTTTGAATACACCATAGAAACAGAACACTATCATTATTTTTTGGAAAATCGAGTATTTCTGTTTTATTATTTTCTTTAACATAGCCAATATATATTTTTTAAACAGCACCCTGACAATTTAAAAAGATATCTACGTCATCGGCTTCGCCTTTCTCAATTCAATGTCCAAACCTTTTTTTTCTAATCTTAGTCTTAATTGATTGACATTACAAAATTAAAATCTGAAAATAAATTACCTTAGTCTCCAATTTTCTCAAAAACTAGCCAATAAAAAACCTTAGTGTTTTCTACAAAAAATGATAATTTATTGTGCTGAATCGGCCCTTTTAATATTATCAAACGAGGTGACCTTATAGAATGCTAGACACTGAAAGCGGTATTGTGACAGTCGATTATAATATTGTATGGTTTCTCAGTTTATTCTGGTGGTAGATATAAAAATGTGTCAAGTTATTTGTCTGGAATCTGGATTTAATAAATAATATTTTTTTTTATTACTTAACTTAGATACCAACGTTTAAAAATATATATTTCAGTTGTATTACCTAGCCAGAGGTCTTGAAACAGCAGCAAGAAAAATATTTCTTCGTTTCGTAATAACAATAATATAGATACATTTCGTTTTTTTTTTCTTACTCTCAGAAGATTCATGTGACTGTACTATTCGTTTATTTAGTCAAATTACAGATCCGTTAGACCCTTTACACATTGCGACTTTTAGCAGCAATGCATACGCGATGCAGTCGCGATGCTGCATCGATGCCGAAATCTGTTCATTGCGTGAATCGCGATGCTGCATCGCGTTTCCATAACGCGCGTTACTATCGATGCTAAAAGTCGCAGTGTGTAAAGGGTCTTAGATGTCATTCGAAAAAAACTTTAAAAAGATTCTAATTAATTCTGAGGTAGTATCGTTCCATGTTTACCTCCTGTCCTGTCCCTTCAGGTAAGTAGGTCGTTGATTCATAAGCCAATGCAGACATTTCATACAATAATATTTTACCTCTGAGACTGAGCGGGCGGAAACCCCGAAAGGTCTGGTTAAAGAGGCTTAACATGAAAGCAGCCCTTTTTGATATTTTTAAAAGGCTTAGTAAAAGATTAATGTGAGTATCGATTGACGCAGTGCTGGGACTTGTAGGTTTTTGCTAGATTCAGACTTTTACATTCGATTTCTTTCGGAATCAGAACTAGTCCCTTTGGGACCCCATCCAGATGTTAGGATCGAACGAGGACTTTTAAAGGTTTCGTGCCAAAATACTGCTGATTTTAATACATACCACTATTTCAGGACTTTATTTATTTATTTATTCTTATTAATCTCTTTTTATCCTTTGATATTTTTTCCCGGATAGATATTAAATATCTTTCAGGGTCTCAAATTGTCCAAATTTAAAAAAAAATATATTATAGTGATAAATTACATTAACCCGACAAAGGTTTGACGTCGCTGTTTAGCAACAATCAAACTTTTATCGCGGCTGGATATGGTATTATATATTTTTTCAATGAGCTCTGTAGATGTTTTCGTTCAGCCCTCGGTGCTAAGGGGAACCGCGAGAACATATGGTAAGTTTTTATAGTAGTTTTATTTAAGGAGTTTTACTAAAGTCTTTCATATGTGAAACGATAAAAAATTTTATGTTCCGCCTTCAAAATTAAAGAGTGACAAAAGCCCCCATTTGGTATACTTACCTCAGAGGTCACTTAACCAAAATTACAATGGGTGCTTATTTATGTAACATGCTACATAATAATACTGCTAGTGTTGTGTGTTCGAATAAAAAATAAAGCCATTTCCCTATTTAGTTTTAGAACTTAGCATAGAACTTTTATTATTTTCGATTAGGTTGCGGGGTCCTATACTAAGACCTTCTTTTTAGGACCCCCTAGCCTTCACTGGTTGTAATTTTATAGCCTTCCGATAAATAGGCTAACTAACACACATTTTTTCAAATAGAACCAGTTGCAGTAAGTTCTAAGATTAGAACGTTCAAAGACACAAACTTCATAAACGGATTATGAAGATCGTTCTAGATTTTTCTGCTTTTATCTGACTGAAACATCGACAGCAATACAACACTAGATATACTAGTAGAGTAGAGATGCGTATCTTTTCTTAGCGGAAGCGATTGGGCTATTGTCCCCAGTTCCGTGGCCTATCACATCTGTTTGTGTACATCACGATTTACTTTCTAAGCAAATGTTCTCATATAAATATTAGTTAATTTGTGCCCTGAACTACTTGTTTGTTTGTTAATTATGTGATAAAATGCTGTTTCACAGTTTCATTTGGTAATTGCTAAGAGGTCTATTAAAACATTGGGTAGTTAGATTCATACGCACAATTTAAGGTCATAATAACTCGAATAATACAAATTTCGTGTTAGTAAACACGGCGCATACTTAGTTTTTATAAATGACAAGGCACAGGAAAAAAAATAAATAAAAAAAGAAAGAAAAAAAATTTATTACACCTAAAAAAACAATTTTTTTTACGTTGAGAGAGTAATTAAGATTACAGAATCCATGAGCAATTCACTAAAAATAAGTAAGTAGGCTTAAGTCGAAAAGGCACTCGCTCAGCATTGGCCGTGGCAGTAGCAGAACGCATACCACGACGCTGATTTTCAGTGAGTGCTTTTTTGTGGGTACAGACTTGAAACTTAACATCGAGGTACGAATATATAAATTAGATTAACATAATTCTAGTAATAAAATAACATTAAATTTAAAATCATAATATTAAAACTAAGTTATCCTTAGATAACTCTGTCTACTTTAGTAGGCGGTGGGTAAGTAATAGGATAGGTAATATAAATCAACCTTAGGTATTCCGTTATTTATTTATGATTTTGTTTACTAAGAGTAACAACACATTGTTTGTTCAGTTCGAATTGTCTTTTTAATATACTAATTGTTTGTAAAACCGTATTTACTGAGAGTAATAAAATTTTGTTACGCTGTATATTTTCTGAATAATTAAATGAGAGATCTTTGCAAACAGACATAGGATGATATGTAATGTCGCATGTAAGGCCCCCTAGCTAACATTCCGTATGATTTTGAAAGGTTGAAAATATACGTGGTGGACGTATATTATCTGGTCGATAATATTTATTAAAACCAGATAATTACAACCATTAGTCTGCATTTAAGGTGACCTACCTGACTCACTTAGACCTGAAGGCCTACTACAAAAAACGAAATCCGTCAATACGATTATCGTTTTTTGGATCCGAAACATTTTTAGTACTACTACGAAATGTTTCGGATCCGCAAAACGATAATCGTATTGACGGATTTCGTTTTTTGTAGTAGATCTCCTGGTAGCGTGAGCGATAGTTAACTAAACTAGTGGGTAAAATTCTATGCTATTGGTTTCACCTACCTACCTTTTATTATTGAAATGACGATTGTGGGTAGGAGATTTGAACAAAAAATTTCTGGACTAAATGGTCATTAAATTAGACATTCTGACATTTCATTAGGGTTTTTTTTTTCTTTAAAACTGGCACAATCATAAATATTTAACCGCTGGTTATTACCATTAGTTGAATTAACTATAGATCACGCAACTGGGACTTAGGTTCTCTTAATTAGTTTAAGAGGAAGTAACTTCCTCATAAGTTAAGTAATACGTGTAATTAGTATGTATGTATTCAATTTGCATACGTAGAATTTACATTACATCAAGATTCCACAACCATGCCCAAACGAACATAACAGTTATTTATACATATTTGCATTGAATCTTAAGGTTTTTACTTTTACAATTAATTGAATTTGGTAAATACACGTAAATTGGTCTAGTTTTAGTTTTGCGTTAAGAGATTCATGGAAGAACAGTCAACATGAACTTTGAAATCTTATTAATTTATCAGCTCAATCAGACGCAATAAGTTACAAACAACAAACGACTAGAATTTTAACGACAAAAATGAAAATGTAATTTTCAGCTTTATTGTAGCAACTAAGTAGTAATAAACAGTGCAATATGATGCACTGCAATTTGTCTGTGTACTACACAACATTTGGCAATTGTTGACCTCGTGTGTCTCTCAAAGTCACGCCGAATTTCGTCTCCATTTTTATACGGCACCTTTCACCCGACCTCTGCCACCATTAATTTGGTCACTTCACTCATCTTGACAGTTCTAATGCAATCCGAGTTTATATTAACACAGCTCTCTTTGATACAGCCAGCTCAGGCGTGGTATTCTTAACAAGTTTCACGTATCCAACACCAGATGGCGCTCAAAAAACGCTGAAACACAATTCGTGTTTTCATGTTATCAATTGAGAAGAATTTTTGTATAAAATTAAGAGTTCAATTTTTTTAAGCAATAAAGAAACATAATTTTAAAAAGATGATTGATTTAGCAGGAAAATATATGATTGAACATACTTATTACGGCGAAATGTAAAAAAAATTGGACTGCTTGATGTTGTGGCCCCCTGGTTAGCCTAATGACTACCTACACAACGAGGTTTACATAGAGACTCTAGGTTTATTAATAATAATAAATAAGCGCCAGAAAATACACCAATTATCTGGTTTAGTGGAAAGGAATTTTCTTCCTTGTGTTTTGCGACCTTGTAAAGATCGCGGGATAACTCAGAATGCAGACCGTTTGCAACCAATTGCTGTAAAAAACTTTGGGAGAGGTCGTTGTTCCGCAATAGTTTTTATATGATAATGATGATGATAGATGGCAAAACGTCTATTTAGTAAATTGTAACAATGCGATCTTTATCAGTACCAATTTTCTGATTGGTACTAAGATGAGGGATTACTATTGCGAGGGATTTCCATTTTGACACATGAGCCAAGAGCTGTGCGCCTGCGCCGTGTTGTGTTGATGTGCTACGGTTATCTGATCTTATTGCACTACATTAACAAGCGTAGCGAATAGGCATACTACGACTAACGCATTGGGATTGAATGAGATTCAAATCACAATTAAATAATATTTACAATCTCAACGTCGATAAGCTAAGTTCGCAGAAATATTGAACAAGTGTGTGCAATGCACTTGTTTTTAGGGCTCCGTAACCAAATGGCAGAAAACGGAACCCTTATAGTTTCGTCAAGTCTGTCTGTCTTTCCGTTTGTATATCACAGCCACTTTATTCTTAAACTATTAGCATCACTCAGCCGAAACTTGGTAGGTAGGTGTATCTTATTTACCACTCTCAGATTCAGATACAAAATGTTAAAAATATATATTTATGGGGGCTCCTATAAGTACATAATTAACTAAGACCAAAAATTTTTTTTCTCCAACCTATGCGTGTTTGTACCGTCTATGGATAGGTCTTTTAAAATGACATTGAGGTTTCTTAAACCATTTTTTCTAAAAATCTAACGTTTGAGATATTATAGACGCTTCTAAAGTGGTAAAATGGGCTTCCTTCCCCCCATCTAACTTTTGAACTGAGAAAGTGAAAATTAAAAAATATATATTGATATAGATTTCAACCAAAAACTTTCAAACTATGTTTGATCTCCTTTCTATTTATTTCATCGATGGTGGTCGATAGGTTTTTTAAAAGGAAGGTATACATATCCTGCTTAACTTTGGTAAATATACTCTAGTTAAATAAAAGGTTTTAAAATCAATTAATTCAACATTTCTGTAAAATACAAAAAAAAAACATTCTAAAATAAAAAGCTGTAATACGTTAAACATGCGTATAATTACGCGTTCACAACACGATCAGCAGTTTAGATAAGAGATCAGCACTGTGATTACATTTTTGAATAAATTAGACAAAAAATTATAAAGAATCTTGCATCATATAAAATGGTATTTTTATGCAGTCTCAGAAATGATTTTGACCCCGTGAACTATTGGTATTAACACTTTCTTTTCTGCACACTTTCATTATAAAAGTCAGTCAGTCTCGTATTACAAATTCTCAAGCGTTTTAACATAATGCAATATGAGCTTCCTTGATAAAGATCAATATACTTTCAAAAAAATATTCTGTTAGCTTACCTAATTGATGTTTCAATGTCAATATAATTTTCAAACGTCATTTACTTACCGAATGATGGCGCTAATGAAGCTATGATTTTAAACATTTGCTTCAGAAATCAATTATGAAATCTATTGGTCAATTTTTTCATCGGATATGTGAAATAACTACGCTTCATAGTTATTATCAGCGCCATAATCATTATTTAGTTATCGACGACTTAAAGCCATTAGAAATGACTGTAGGAAATGGCGTATACACCAAATATCAGGAGTGCATGAACTTCATAGAAGATATTTCATAACCATTGTTATGTTACTTTCTATTAATAATGAGGTTTTCAGTCTTTTGAATAAATTGAGCTGTCAATCATTTAAAAATATAATTTAATAGGTATATTGAGCATAGATGAATAATATATGTATGATATTGAGCAGAACACGTTACGGTAAAGTAAACAGGCTGCTTCTGGATTTAGGACCTTACTAAAGTATTAGCTAAACAATTTTTAAATAATTTTATTATGTAAATATTTAATAATGGGGGTACACTTTTCTAATTGGTTGGGTGATGTTAGCCTGGTACTATATTTTTTTTTGTACTAAGGGGTTATCGTTTGGCTTCTCTAGAGTCAAGTGTAAAACCAGCAAAAAAGCGCAAAGTGTATCCACGAAATCCTTGGTAAATGAAGCAACTTTTTAAATAAAGTATACTCATACATCTCGATCTAGATAAGCTGAAATCCGCGAGGGCATTTCAAAACTGCGACGATTTGCCGTGATGTGATATAAAAGGCGTGACTTTTGTAAACTTTGTGTGGATCTACGCAGGTCATTTGGCAGCGAGGTTGCGAAATTTCGTTTGCGAATTTTCTTGCAAGCGGTTGTTTAATAATTACTTTTGTAAAAATATAGTATTACTAGCTTTTGCCCGCGACTTCGTTCGCGTGGACTTCAGGTTCGTCCCGTCTAGTAGCGCAAAAAATGTGTTTTTTTACGACCTCACATTAGAAACCTCAAAAATTGTAGCCTATATGTTATTCTGATGTATAAGCTATATTGTGGTAAAGTTTCATTCAAATCCATTTAGTAGTTTTTACGTGAAAGAGTAACAAACATCCATACATCCATACATCCATACATCCATACATCCATACATCCATACTTACAAACTTTCGCCTTTATAATAGTAGTAGGATTGAATTGAGTGCACTCTTTTTAACTTAGCTCCAAACATTCATTTGTGCGGGGAAAGATCGAGCAGATCTATCATACTTTTTCTAGGCTTGCCTTCTTTACTTTACTAAGTACAGGCACCAGCGCATCAGGTTATACATTTCTGTTGAAAACTCACCCTTATTACAACTGCTTAGGATAACGCAGTGTTTACCTTGACATGCTCTTGTCCGTACGATGCTTTTTATGAATCCCTAACAGAGAAACTCATTTAGCTAAACGAATATGTTAGTAAGTAGTAGATTTAAATTGTACCTTATAAAATTAAATAAAATAAAAATAAAGTCTTGATGGTGTCTCAAAAAAAATAGTAAGACACTTATTGGCTTTTCAAAAGCAAAATATCTCAATGCGATGTTCAGATAAGTCAGTAGCCCGATCGATTGAAACTTCGTAGCGGTCTCATAATATTATTTATCGATAGAACCAAAACACAGAATACATAATTAATAGGGATGTATCTTGGTCAAAGAAAACAGGACGAATAGGGAAGAGAAACATTTTACACAAACAAGTTACGTGACCTTTGATGTAGCAGTAATGCCTTTAAGCATGGGAATTAGACATGGACGGGTCTAAATAATAATAAAATAAGCCTTTATTGCTGTAAATATAACAAAACCATAAAACATAACTAAAATCAAAAACTACTTTATTTTTAGGTAACTCAAATTTACGAACTAATGTCCGAACCTGGTTTTAATTTTAAAGCTTGTCTTTCGACAAAGGCCTCCTCAAAAGCTTTCCATTTTGACCTGTCTTTGGCGAGATGTGTCCATTGCCATCCATTGCAGTCTTACTGAACAACAACTCAAAAAAACTACAAGTGTGGCAAAATGGAATGGAAAGAAATGTTGTGGGAGTTAGAAGAATAGACAAGATAAGGCTACGGACTGAAAGAAAGAGCTAATTTCAACGATATATTCACTACCTGCAAATGGAGATGGACAGGACACATTCTAAGGGATGAAAAAGAAAAATGGTAGAGAACTATTACAGAATGGCCTACCCACGGGATGGGAACAGAAACAAAGGTAGACCAACCAAACGCTGGGAAGACTACATAAAAAAGCAGCAGGGCATGACGGGTCTAAATGTAATAAAATGTTGTAACGCCAACTCAATATTTCATACATCAGATACTAATGCCATGATACGAATTGAGATCTCTCAAAGTTCTCATAATTTTCCCAGTTCATTTCTTTTCGTTCAAACAAAACTTTATTGCGTGGTTCAGTTTCACTAGCCAGAAATCTTTATCTCTTTCCTGTAATTTTCTACAATCTTAGCTACGGGGAGCTTGAAGAGTCATCTGTTCCGAGAATTCTGTCTCACTCATTAAAAGGCACCCCCTGATATGATGATTACAGTAATCGTATGAATGACTTATTTACAGGTGAATGACATCTGAAAATTTGGTAATATCTTCAACCAGTATTTTATTGAATGAAATGATTTAAATGTTTATTATAAATTATGTGAAATTTTATTTTTTTGTACAGTATTTACTTAATCACGGCTTCCAGGTCCGGATTCAAAAATCCTGATCTTGGATCTAGGTGATGGTACCCACCGTTGTGTCTGATTTCCATATCGCAAGTGCATTAGCTTCTCTCTTTGGGATCAAAACAATGTATTTGATTAGTGTTCATTATTTATTTTTATTATGTACTGTTATGTTTTATGTACCTACGTAACCTTCCTAAACTCATAATTTCTTTACAGATAGTCTGGAAGCGATCGCTTATCTAAAATCTGGATTGGACATCACCTCTTAACGGATTTGTTAACACTTTCCGTGACAGTGAACGGCTATAGCCGTAAAACAATAAAAATTCTATTGTGTCTGGGATACCGCCCCGGAAAGTGTTAACTTATGAAATGTGCATTATAGAGTCTATCTAATTAAGTACTTATAACGTAACCTGATGTTTTGTAGATACAGCACCATCAAACTGTTTGTATACGCAGGAAAACAAAGACGAAAATCAATTAGAGCGATTTCGCGTTTCTGAATTTGATTGTGTGTGAATTGAGGGATACATGATGGATTCCAGGTTTTTTGGATCAAAAACAATACGATACCAATTAAGATTAAGATAGAGTGACAGCACAGCGTCCAAAAAACTAATAAAACGACCAATTCGAATTAGGGTTACGTATACGTATTCGATGAGTGCATAAACGCCCGGTTATCCGAATGATATAACATAGATACAGGATTTTACGTTAGAAAGGTGGCTTTACAGAACGTCAAAATGTATTTTTTTAAACAATGTACTCATTTGATTCTCACGTTAGGTAGTAGGCCAATTCAGCGTATTCCATTGGAATTTACTGCTATAATTAAAATCGTGCATTTAATTTTGTATGTATTACCGGCTCATTTTCGCTATTTTATATTTAAAAATTTTGTTTTAAAGTGTTTTGTAAAAACTTAGTATTTTAAATTACATTTGTAAAAAGCAGTGTTATACAAGGAACCACAACTTGTGTCTTACAGGCTCACGTTATCCGGACGCATGCCTTTATCACTATCCGGATGCATACCTATATCACTCGGCCACTGACACATTGGCAAGACTGTTGAATTTTGCATGTGATTTATTAAACACATAGGCTATGTCACCTAATAAATGTTCCAAGATGCCCACTCAATATCCGAAGTCTATATTTTATCCAAACTGTACAATAGCCCATTGTTTTGTAGAACTATAGCAAAACTCCCGACCTGGGTTTTCCCTAAGGACCGAAAACTTATCCCATTCAAATTTTCATCTCACCGGGTCACTGAATCGTGAATTTTAACTGAGTTGAAGAAAACTAATCTACTTGTTCCCAACCAATAAACGGCTACGCTATATTAAATTTATAGTATAAGTAAGTGAGATAGAACAGTAGGCTCTAATAAATCCACTTTTTTTTCATACAATGGAGTACGGATGCGCGTGAGCGCTAGCTCACGCCAAGTAAAGCAGAAAATGGCAAAAGTCAAAAATAGTTCGTAATAATATACAATTCATAATAATGTAGTTATTGACTGGTTATGGTGCTCTAAAATACTTAATTCAGATATGGTAATGGATCATTATAATATCTAATCAATGTATATAAAAATCGCTAAATCGTTGTCTTCTTCTTAGCTGTAGGTGAACAGGGTTGCTGCTCGCCGTCACACACCGCTCACATTCAGGGCTTCAACACGTCTCGCGATGTTTCTCCATCTCAAGGTGTGCCAAAAAGGTACTCAGTATAAGTCGTGACAGAAGATGCATCTTCTGTCCCGCTGAAAATCAGTGTCAGTGGCATGCTTACCATGGTAAGCATGCCACGACACTGATTTTCAGCGGGAACCTTGCTAGGTGCTGGGTGTAAACACACTTGAGGGAATAAAAATAAACATCTCTGCCGGTGTTCTGCATTGCGAGCACATTGGCATGTCGATGTCATATGGCAGTCGATCCGGTAGTATCTTGTGCCTTCAACACTTAACTCGTTGTAGTAAATGACAATTTCCAGTTCTAAGACTGGACACATTTGTTTGCAATACATTGCTGGTTCCGCACTGTCGAAACCGCAGGAGACAGGAAAAAATCATTCGAATTCAGAATGCGTCCTAGATTGGCTTCTGGAATTTCAGAAAACCTAGGTTTGAACTCGGGATATGTCTTAAATAGTTGCCAATACTGAATTTTCAAATTATTCGTTCATTGCCAATACCTTATGTCAATACCTAATAACCCTGTTTGAATTTATTGTTTTTTTTTTACTAACTTTACTCACGCAGACTAATGATATGGTAGTTAAACTAACGGTTTGTTTGTTAATGATTTCCGCGTTGAAAACTTGTTACAATGTTAACAGTTGTTGTTAATAGTGACTCTACTCTCAAACATCTCAATGGTTGATCGTCAAGTTTTGTATCCCATACAAACAAAGCCGAGCAACAGTAAGTAATGGATATTAAGATTTCCTATCGAAGTACGAGCTAACTTTGGTAAACTTGATGTTTCACGATACAAGGCCTTGGCGTAAGTAAATGGAAATAATTAAAAGTTTCGGGCGGTTTGACCTAATATTGAGGTAATGTATAATAAGGGACGTGTTTTCTAATACCATCTTCACGGGCGATTGAACCAACCTTATGATTACAAACGTAAAACAACCCTCAAATGCGATACGACATTCAATACACATAAATTTCAATATTTTTTAAACTCATTATTGAACTAAGCAGTCAAAACTTCAACGAAGTCTTATGGATAGATAGATAGATAGATAACTCTTTATTGCACACAACATTAGTGAATTTACAAATTTGTTTAAAGGAAATGTACTTACAATTAAGGCGGTCTTATCGCTGTGAAGATATATGGAGTTCGGTTTTACCAAAATTGGCACAGTTATTGCACTACGCAGAGGTTCTTTTTCCTTTACATAAACCGCATTTAAAGCTTTTGAAGAAAAAAACATTTTTATAGACGATAAACACGTGCTCCCCGTTGTAGCGTCAGATATTTTTGTTTGGGATAAGTCTTGGACGAATAAACCACTGGACGCGCAATGACGGGAAATTTCGCTTGTTCCCCCTCGGCAACGAATTGGGCATTTTAGCCTCAATTTCATGTGACGTCTTGTCAGTACGGTGACAGAACTCGGTGAGAAACATTGCAGAAAAAAATGGGTAAATGTGCCGTATTTTTGAGTAAAAATTATAGCAGCAAGGCAAAAAATATTTCTTTGCATTCATAAGTAACTTTGTATCCCAATAAAGCTGTTAATTTTTCTTAAAATAGTGAAATTTGTTTTCCTAGAGAAAAGTTACATTGCTAATTAAAAAAGTTGTGGTCAGTTACTGCAAAATCAACAAGATGACGCATACTTCATTTGGTAGTGTTATCGTACGTTCATCATTCGTTTCCTTGTCAATTTAGTTTTAATTGTGCTTGACAATTGTCGATAATCATATCGATAAACGTACTAATAAATTTATATTATAAAATAAAATAATTCATCTGTAAAATGATTAACTTTAAAGTAGATTAAAGTAATCCTAAAAATACAACAGTTTTCTTTAATATTTTAAACTTCATATTTTATTACAATACATCCTATTAATATTATTTCAGAATTCCTGTAGATCCAATAAGAAAAACAAAGTGGGTCAAAGCCGTCCGAAGAGAGGCAAAATGGATCCCCACAAAACACCACCGAATATGTTGTATCCATTTTACACCAGAGTGTTTTAATACTAACGCAAAAAACTATAAGCGACTGTACAACGATGCTATACCCACATTGAATTTGTCAAATTTAAAATTTATAGAAATTTTGAATTTGACAAATTCAATTCAAAAGAACTCAAATAAGCACGTTTTAAAAAAACTTATACACAATAAAAGCCAATAGATACAAATAACATTAAAAATATTTTTGGTCATCAGTTGAGATTGGGACCCGACTTTTGGAAGTCCGTTCTGTTCTACTGTTCTTATTACTATACCTATAGGAACACTTAAATGAGGATTCAAATCATAATTGTTTTAATTCAGTTAGTCGATGGTTTAGAATGAAACACTCACAGTGTCATATTCTTAAAGTTGCGAGTTATGTTATTCCGTAGCTTCTATTACCTACCTAACTTACTCTCTGCTCAGTGGCTGAAACCCGAACCCAAGACTTAGGTCATAGGGCTGAGTGGAGTAAGGTTAAGGCAGGTGGAACCAGTTTTTATTTCTTACTATGGCGCTGTGGAAAGTGTTTTCTAATATATCTTTTGTTATTTGATAAAAAGGTGATTCTATTAATCTATACAGTAGATACATTTTAAGATAAGAAAACTTTTTATTCCACATCACATAGATTAGTTACAAATACGTTTAAAGAAAATTTCAATTTATTTCACTATGCCTATAACTAAGTCATAGTAGAATCAAATAAGTAGCTACCTACTATTTGATTCTACTATGACTTAGTTGGCGTAGGCCAACTCAAGCCCCAAGCGAGCGATAAAAGGCTAAAGGGTTGTTGCTTATAGTATTACTTTCTTCGAGTTTATTTTTATTTTCTTCGAGTTTTATTTTTCATATAATCTGGTCATTGGCATATTGGATGTCTTCTCCGGTCCGATCAATAAAAACGCTGCTTGCATCAGGTTTGTATTCTTCTGACTGCAGAGCGCATCAAGTACAACAAATCTTTGAAGCAGAATCATAAGCCTATCGTATCAAACCCCTATTATTTATAAATTCTTACAGCGCCAAGAAAGAATGAGACAAAACAGTTAAAACAGGTTTTTTAGATTATTTGCGTTATTATGAATAAGGGGGTAAGTATCATACCAAAATGTAAGTTCATCTACTGCTAGATTATACCATTGGAGGATTTTATTATACCATTGGAGGACTTACGATCTGTTTCACAAGTTCTAAGAAGCTCTAGCTAGTGTTACTTGCCAGACCGTTTATAAACATATTATATGTTTCAATTATTCGTTTAATGGTTTGTGTTTTCAATAAGAAACATGCCCATAATGTAAATTATTGTTTTGGTAATAAAAATAAAATAATAATTCGTTCATTCATTCGTTCAGCACTTATCAATTGAAAATATCGACACTTAGACGCACTAAATGTCAATTAGTGACAAGACAAACTCCCCCCGCCCCGCAAAAATTGGTTGATGATGTTTTCATACATTCTCTCTTGCGTTTCATATCCAGTGGTTAATTCATCCAAGGGATAAGTACTTAATTCTTTTTTTTTTTTCATAAATACACCATTTATGGGTTTTGCTCACACACACATAAATAATACTAGTTATACAACATAACAAGTGCAAGGGCTACCATAAACAATGCAAGTTTAGGTAAAGAACCGAAAAAACCATGAAACGTGTAATTTTGTAGGGTTCCCGTTTATTTTAATAAACGTTAATAAATAAACGTTTATTTATTTATTTATTATTTATTTGAAAACCAACCAACACTATACCATCATCTAGAAACTTGGTTAATTTTAATTGAGGTCATTAGCATACCAAGGGATTTTTTAAGTAGCTGAAAACGTTGCGAATGTAAATCAAGCATAACAGCACGTAAATTTTGTCTTCAACGGTCCGCTAAACTAATCAACAGCCCTCAGGTTCACTGAAGATCATGTGAATGGGCTTCCGGGAAGTAATAATAACAAGGAAACCGGCCCGGAAATCGAATATCTATCGTACTTAATGCGATTGATCGCTGAAACGGGGCACATGAAAAAAAAACAATAATGCTGTATTCGGTATTACATAAAATGAGCGCGTGCTCAATCTAGACATGTGCATGTTATAGATAGAATCAGTTGTTAAATTTGTAACAGTAAAAGTTCTTGGGAATAATGAAAAATCCAGGATTATGTTATTTACAATTCATTTTTTATTATTTATTTTGGTCGCGTGAAATCGCTTGTGTGAGAGCAAGAGCAAATTTATATTTTGTAAGTTTGTTGCTACAAGTTTTCTTTATGGAGCTTCGCACGGAAAGGTCACAACTTAACAAACCTTCACTAATATAAAAAGAATCCAAAGATTTATTTAATGGAAAATATTTCACAATATCCACGTGAGGTTGCCACAGGTTACAATTTCTTAATGATTCTGGTACTAAGAGGTACAAAACGAAATGAATTTACTTTTGTGTTTAAGGACCCGTTTCACTAACCGTGGAAGGCGTGGAAGATTTAATACCGTATCTTAGAATAAAACATGTAATTTACTAGCGGGGTCAAAGGTGGCGAATAGTGAATGGTAATACCAGTGATGGTGATGACCAGATATGGTGGTTAGCCGCGAACATGTTAGACCAAAACATGCCAAACAGCGGTAGGATCACCAGAATGTAGTAAGGGATTCTAGTGGGATGGGCTGCTTTATTAAAAGCTAAAACATTTAGTGACAATCCTGTAACATGGCGAGTAAACGCCGCCATTTGACGACGCGTTTGGTGTACTCGTTAGCGCTTTTGACTATTACGCCGGCCGTCGCGGAATCGAATGCCGCAAGGGGCAAAAATTTTTGTGATGAGCATGAACATTTATATCTAAGTTACCTAAGTCATGGATGTTATACGTATTTAAGTATTTATGGGAGACGCCCCCGTCATAATCGTTGTCTGGTACTTCGTAACACAAGGAAGAAAATTCCTTACCACGAAACCAGACAATTGGTGTGTTGTCTGGCGCATATTTATATTTTATATGTATTAATTAATAACCGTTCCCCTGGTATTGGGTAGCAGCAACATCAGTACTAGCAGAAGACTGAAAATATCAGGAAAGGCTTTTAAAAAGGCGGAAATCCCCGGTTTTAAAATGGCAAGAGGGAAACCACCACACCATCTTCTCTAATTTGGATTTAAAAACTCCACCGAGAGCCTAGATCTTAAATTTGATTATCTTAAAATAGTTTATCACTGTTTCATACAAAGAAAAATGGGGCAATATACTAAATTAAGCAAATCTCATATAACCGATAATGGATATTATGTGTATCTACTCCAACACACTCATGCCTGCCTCTATAAGACCCTTAGTTTCGATATCATTCTAGCTAGCTCTTTCCCTCGCAAAGTCGTGTTTGATAGAGCGACAGAGACGGCTAAATTCGAAAATACGGACATCTAGATAAAGAGTAAAACTCCTGTTGAGGGACGGATCATAATACATGATTTTTCTACTCGATTTATTTATGTGAAATACGGCACAGCTTTTTTCATAACAATAGAAAGTAAGACGTAAAAATGTCGACATAATATTGATAATGACCTACCTAAAGGCATACACAATTCATTAATCTATGAATAGGTACCTACTCTCTTTTCAGGGCTTCCCATTCAGAGGCCATAGAAATCTGATCTGAATCTGAAAATGAATTTATGACAATTCGCTTCGATAAGTTCAACCGTCTGATTTTCTGCTTCAAACATCGTATTGAACAATTTGACTTGATTTGACATCGATTTTATTTGACATTTGGCATTTTTGCACGTTTCGACATGTTTTTGGAGTAAGTTTAGACAAAAGGAGTTGCCAGGATTTATTATTTTATTATTTAAATTACCCAAAAATTGTGAATGAAATTAGGATTTCATATATTACATTTAATCACCTGCATTTTTAGCAATTTTTAGAGAAACCGTACATAGTTTTTTCGTTTTTGTAAACACATCCTTTAGGATGTAAGGCTCTTGTCAGTGACATTAGGGAAGATTCCTTCTTGTTTTTCTCACTGCAATTTAAGAACCGGGATTTTCCGCCCACTAATACCCATTTAAAAGCTTTATTCTTACCCCCTTATACATAATAATTCAAACAGCCAAATAAACCTATTTTAGCTATTACACTGTTTTGTCACTTTCTGTCAAATGAAGACAGCGCCAAGAAAGAACGAGACAAAACAGTGTAATAGTTAAAACAGGTTTATTAGACTGTTTGCGTTTTTATGAATAAGGGTGTTAGCTTTTATCTGACAGCCTTCCGCCAGTATTGATGTTGCTGTTTTACCGAAAACCAGGGTAACGCTTATTTGAACATTATGTAAAACGGGAAAAATATAGGGAAGGTACTTATGTACACGTCCACCTAAGTTTCAGAAAATTAAAAAAGGTCTGTGCTTATAATTTGTTCATGACATGACATCGATTAGGCGAACGAAGTCGCAGCGAGCCGCTATCGCGTTAGGTTCCTATAAAGGTTATCTTTCGACCATGAAATGTTTCGGCATTCTTCTGAAGGTGAAAACCGAAAATTCCTGCCATTCCGAATCTGTATGACAAAAATGTCTTTGTGCTTTCGAAATGAATTCCTTTACAGAAATCTTATCGGTTTTTCCTATTTGGTTTGCATGTGTAAGCAAAGGATCTGGCGAAAACACGCATACCTATATTAAAATCAACGACAAAATTAACATAACAATAAAAGTTTTAAAGTCACAACGTTAATAATACCACACTAATAAACGTAGTTTAGGAAGGATACCAATAAATATTTCATACATTTTATGGAGAATTGGATGACAATATATTCCAACCTGCGGAAATAGGAGCAAGCGGCGCACGTCTATTTACTTTAAGCATTTAGGCGGCACTGGTATGTAGCGTTTTAGCGCGGGGGCGAGGAGCTAGAGTTGTCCCACGCAAAAATATTCTCGACAAACAAAAATTCACCGATATGAAAAATCTTATTTGACCACATGCATTTTTACTTATAAGTCATTTAATTAAATAGATTAAATTATGAAAATTTTATGTGATAGTACTATAACTATTCACGATTTAAATGAAATAAATAATGATACTAAATAACCAAAAGTTTTTACTATATAAGGGAAATTAAACAGAAAAATGGATTTGACCGCGAAACCGAAATGAAAAATATGGTGCTTTATCAATTTGAATTCCGAATTTAACGTAGTCCTAATCAAAAAATATTTATGGTCTCGTATACGAGATAACGCCTTCTATAAATAAAAAAATAAATAAGCCTCATAGTATCACTCTGCACTGCCGATTTCACCCATGCCGCGTAAAATTTGCTGTTGGGAAATTCACTCAAATGCTTTCTAAAATCAGATGAAAAATTAGGTAAATTGTAGGTAAGGTAAGGTAGATTGATAAATCTGAAATTAGCTTATATCCTAAGTGGATAATTGGTTAGAATGGTGTAGATCGCTAATCCCACACGAACCAACAACTTTGCTTATAGGTATAAATACATAGAAGTCAAATAGCTTAGTCTTAAAATCAAAAGTGGACCTCAATTTTTACAAAAAACACAGCAGATAAATAATAAAGCTTAATTTTAAATTTGATAATTTCCACCCATACGATAGATCAAGGTAGTGGGTAAAAGTCGCTTAGTTTGGTAGAAAGATTGTAATTTCGGAAAAAAATACTGGAAAACTACTTTATCCTCCTAGAGTAAATAAAAAGATAGTGCGAGTATTCACTATTCTACGATACTTGTTAATTGCCAATCTAAAACTGGCACTTTATAGCGCATTTATAAAAAAAAAATACACAAATTATCGCCACCCATAAACGCACAGCTGAAAAAGGTAACAAGTCACAATCCACAATCTAAATCTAACTACTCACGGTCGCAGCTGCAACGAGAACCACGCCGGGCGTCGGCGGAGGGGGGAGAGCGGCGCAGGGGGCCGCAGCGCGGAGAGCACTCGCTTCACGATGCGCGTGCTCATCACGAAGACTGCCACCATGGTGAGAACGCAGAGACCGCCGAAGATCGCCCATACTACCTGTTAGTTGGAGAAAGAATAATTAAAAAAAACTGATGATGGACTTCGAGAAAAGGTAGTAGCCTTTGCGCTTTGTTTTACTCTGCTTTGGCGGAGGCCACGGGAGTGGCCCTAATTAATTTAGAAGCTTAGTTATCCACGTCATCCTAGCCCTAGCAAGTGGCAATGAAAGCATCTTTATTTAAGTATATATTTTTATTTATTTATTTTATGAGGTTGAAAGGTTGTTCACTGCGTTCAGGTGCAATCGAAGATTATAAAATAAAACATGTCTCTCATAACATAACATTTACAATCATTCTGTAAGTTCTTTTATCTAAACACACTTAAATACAAAGCATCTTTGGATAGAGGGGAAGACAAAACTTCATGACGCACCTAAAGCATTAAGTATTTTACCGAAATAAATACCCATATTTGTTATTTTAACACCAATAATAGCATCTCAAACATATGGATCTTCTGTGCTCATAATTAAAAAAGTCACATTGAGATCGCTTGAATAAACTGTCTAAAATGCGTCATTAACACCGTAAAAGTGCCATAATAACGTATCCTGAGCATAACAAAACTAATTACATGGAAAATTCAAAGAAAATCATAATACTCACGTAGGTACTGAACTGTATTCTGCGGGCTTCCGCCGGATCTAAAACAAAAATTAATTAGCAACGCTTATTTTAACGTGAAGAGGAAATTACGGAGTTTGCAAGACGGTTCAAATGTAAACGTTCCTTCAAAGACAGTTACGGCATTTACGAGATAAAAGGTAGCGAAGAAAAAATACTTTAATAGACCTTTTTTAGGTGTAAAAAGTTTGAATTGTGTAAATGAATTCGGCTGACTAGTGGAGATTGTTAGGAAATTGCGGTAATACAACTTTTAGAATTTGCCCCTCGAGTAGGAAACAATGAAATAACATGGGGACTAATCAAGTGGATAACATATGTTATCATGAGAGCAGGCCACGTAGATTGATGCTGTGAATAAATAAAACTGTAGACAAATCCTCAGTGTGGGTGATATGTAGAGAAAATACTTGAAATTAAACGCAAAAAGCTTATAATAGTTTGAGGATCTAACTGACTCCCAGAGACTCGTCAAGAATAAGTTAGTTTTTTTTTTTTTTTTGTTTTAGTTTTAAAATATTTATTAAACCAAAAATTATACATACATCAAATAAACTTACATATTAATTCAATTATTATTACAATAAAATTACATTAAAAATATGTTAAACAGAGTCAAAAAATTTAATTCAGCAACAAGCATTGTCAAAAAACATATAAACAAAAAAAAAATAGGTACATTAGGACCCACCCCGCAACCTAGTCGATCCAAAGGTCCCCATTATGCTGGCTGCATTGCCGCGTTGAATGGCAATGGAGACCTGCTGAACCAACCAGGAACCAGAGCGAGGATCATTTCCCTTCTCTCTCAATCTCCGACCTAACTCTCTAAAAAGAGAGCGGGCCTCAGCACTCCATGGTCCAGCCGTTTCGACAGCTACCGGAATGAAGTCGTACATTGACTCCAGGGCCGAGTACTTGGCGTGCTTCAACTTCGCAGCGTTTTCTGCCGCTGAGCCGGCCGAACCCACTGTCTGCCTCAAATGAGACGCAGCAAACGTGCTAACACAAGTAGCATCCCACAAGAGGCAACGACCCCTCCGCCACGGAATCAATGTAAGACCGTCTGGCCTTTTGCCATCCGTACGAGACAGACCTGGTGGCTCCAATACACATGGGACGTTGACCGACACCATGGCCCGACGAATGATCTCGTTTATTGAATGGTGCCTCGGAAAGCGACCCGCACATCTTTGGCAACTTAATCCATGGTGTCCATCTTCATGCACCATAACACCACAAATACATGGATGCTCTTCACACACCTTGCCTCCAAGTCTTAGGGCCACCGCTATTCTTAAAGATTCATTATCAAGCAGTGTTCCCAAGTGTGGAGAAGGATAAGCATGTAGCCAAGCACCGGATTCAGGTTTGGCGACCGCCTTTAAACGCGCTAAATCGGATCCCGAGACACCATCCAACAAGCGCAAGTAGGAGATCTTACAGAGGATGTCATCCCATTCTCTCTGAATGAAAAGATTTTTGGGGCGTTCGTTCGTCGGACATAGTGTAACCCACTTCTGCAAGGCCTCAGACACAAAAGGTAAGCGAACAGTGTTGCCATCAGTTGACAAAATACGAGCAACAAGATCCGCCGACCCGAATACCGAGGCCAAAAAGGCCACCAGACCAATATCTTGAACCCGACGTACTCCAAGACCGCCATGACGAACCGGCAAGGATGCCTGACACCATTGCACTTCATCCAAACTAACATTAAGTACCGATTCCAAAGTTGATTTAAGCGTCTCATCTATCAACTCTAAATCTCGCTCAAAAAGCCAGGTTGGCGATGTCCTCAAAACGTAAACATAAGTTAGTTTAAATAATAAAACTAGTATGCTAATATTAAAAATATTAAAAAAAAACTTACCGTAAGCCGTAGCATTTCCCGCTGGGCCTATGCATCCTCGATCATCCAAAAGATTTACCCGTGCCAGCAGTTTCACATCCAGCACTATATGACTACCTCTCGATGTACTCTCTCTAGCTACCCCCCTAGCTATGCCCTTCTCGCTGATAGGCAGCATCAACCATCGAGGACTCTCCCCGTCAGCTACCAGACCGTCAGCGTCTACTAGCCTGGTGATGGTGTTGGCAAACCATGGCGCTGGATGCGCGTCGGTCACCATTTGTTTTCCTATGCTGGGGATGAAAGAGTTAAGGAATTAGGTTTGGGTGTGTGTAGGTAGTTGAAGGTCTTCTTCTTCCACACATTTTTTGTGGCTATCATGCCGCAAGCACACGTATTGTATCCGTCCGTTCAGAGACAGTTTAATTATTCCGCCAATTGATTAAGTCGTCATGATTTATGCTAGAAGAACATTTTTATTTAACGTATAGAAAAAGCTTTCCATTTCTTTGTGAATCCATCAATGAGGCCGTATGGTTGGTTCAATCACAGTCGGGCCCAAAATAAAAAGCAGCTATGTAGCATGCTGGACCATTTATGTCAGATCTCTAGTTGTATGTTTTATTAACACGTTCCGGGATACTACTCCAGACACAATAGATTTTTTATTGTTTTCACGCCTGTAGGCGGGCACTGTCCCGGAACGTGTTAAGTAATAAAATTAGGAAGATATACGATATATACGATCTTGATGCATAGTCATGCTTTTTTTTTCAAATCATAAATATTATCAACTAGCCCAGTATTACAAAGGGCTGCAGAGATGTGTTACAAGTCTAGGCCGCGAAATGAATTAAAAAAAATATATCCAACTTTTTCTTTCATGCCAAAATTCCTGGTGAGTCTGGCATGAGGTCTTGGTTACCACAAAAAGGCTCGACGGGCTGAAAGTTGAGTATGGCTAAAGTACCCCTTACCTAACTAAATAGTTCTGTTTCTTCAAGTCTCTTGGCAGCCTCTGTGGAAACTGAGGCTTGGGCAGCTTCCACGTTACATTGACAAAGATCTCCCCCTGGACGACGACGGTGCTGGCCCTCACGACCGGTGGAGGCAGACGAGGGGAGTGTGCGCAAGAGCACACACCTTGCACGCATTCTGAAACAAGCGAGAATGAACTTTACTTGGATGAGTTAAGGTAAAACTTTACTATACCCTGACTGTGAGCCCCGATTTTTTATTGACCAGCGGCCACGGTCTAAAGCACAAGAAATGTCAAATTTTTGACAGATTTGCACCACTGGAATCTTAGCTGTTCTTGATATAAATATTCTTCGTCTAAGAATGCAACCGGAATGGTAACTGGAATGGTAGTCCCAGCCATAAAATTAATATTCCTATCGGAAGAGAAGGACAAGCATAAGCTGTCAAACGAAACCGATTTTTAATGGCAATAACTAACTTTAGTAAGTAAAAGTAGTAACCTAAAATGAGATTACCTTTCGCCAAGGTGATTTATACATATCTTCCTAGGTTAAACATATTAGTTTACCGCATGATAAACAGTCGACACAAAATATCGAACATGCAGCCCAAGTGTAAAACGAAAAGTTATTTATTTGCACAAAATATTCGTAAAATTTTGTCTTTACTTTTTACGTCAATAAACGTTTATAGGAAAGAACTAGCGGCCCGCCCGCGACTTCGTACGCGCGTTTTAGTTTAACTCCGTTCCCATAGATCGTAGCGAAAATTTATAAGCCTTAAATTATAGCCTTCGCTATCTATCATATTTTATAACCTTACCAATAGTTCCTGAGAGTAGCGCGTTCAAACAAACAAACAAAAACATCTAGTTTTAAAATATATACAAAGAAATGCGTATATAATTGTTATATTTTATTTACACACAACATGTAGCCCGGTATAATGGTCAAACTTACACAGGGATATTATCATTTTATATTACAACGAAATGGAAATACTTCGTACGCTAGGCAACTCTCTGCGCTTACACAGCATCATGTTACATACGGGCTGTGAGAGAAGCAAATTCCCTCAAGTCTTCTCCCGCTACCTTAAGAGTTTGTATTTGAGCTTTGTTTATGGTTATTGGTTATAGCGAAAACCTACTATACTTTCTTGAATTCAAATCGTAAATTGAAAGGGACAATTCTATGTAAAGATCTACGCCACCATCATCATCAACCAGAAAAGTTCCAGATTGGACACCTTTCGACCACAGGAGCAGCGTAGAATGTCCACCGACAATATGAACATACGATCTGCAATCTACACTGGACACAGAACGATTGATACCTACGCTGTTTAAACACAAAAAAATATTATTTACTATTCTAAGGAATAAAATCTCTTCTCAAGAGCAACATCAATAACAAACATGTGTCAAATATTATGTCTCAGATATGTCAAATGACTGTCAAAAATGAAATAAAAATATTTTAATCGTAAGCACTAAAGAGTATTGATCAAGTTCGAAGCAAATCATAATAACTTTGCACCCCTTTTTAACCCCCTTAGGAGATGAATTTCAAAAAAGTCTTCCGTCAATTTTGTAAAAGAATGTGTGTACGAGCCAACCGTACATATAATTTGTTCATTTTTAAGTTGACCTAAATTAGTTTTAGCTTGTCTTGCATTTGCGTCAGGCGATGCATATTTGTCACTTTTACGTAGCAATTATTTGGTGGAACAATAAATTAGTGTACGATCAACACTCGTCGGGTTTGGTTATTTAGCTCTCTTCGGAGTACCGCCCTTCAGCTTTCCTTAGCTACTATTCAAACTAGCTTCAGCATACCACTTAATGTACGGCAACGGGCCATACATTAGATTCGAGCCTAACGAACTAGCAGCACAGTTCGCGTGTGATAACTTGTGTTTCGTGAACTTCTGTGAACACTAGACTAAATCAGTGCGAATTTTGTGCGAGTATATCGAAGACAGCATAGCAGCGTTTTCGTGAGTTGTAAAACTCATCATCAGCGAGCATCATCTTCAGTGTGAGTCAGCAGACTCGCCTTGCAGCAGCTATCAAGTAAGATCGTTCATATTTTACTAGTTTCGAGCTTACTATGGCGGACTTTGAATCACTCTTCAACCGTCAAGGTGAAATCCTTGCCGAACTTCAGCGCATCGGAACGAACTTCGGGAAGGATCCAGCGTATCGTAAAACCTCTCAATATCTTCAGCTACGTATAGAGTCTTTAGATAGTCTTTGGGGAGAGTTCGACCATAATAACGAGCAATTACAAGCTGTCGAGAATAAGACCCAAAGGTACTTTCAAGAGTCTATTTATGCGAGAACAAAAACATATTACGACGAATTAAGAGCAAAACTTTTAGCATACAAGCCGGTAGGGTCAGAGTTAGGTACAACAGCAGACAAGGTAAAGATGAGCGATAGCACCTCTACAGCAGATAACATACTAAAAAATACCAGCACTGACTCTTCGAGCACCATAGCGAGACTTTTGTCTCTACAGCGAACTAAGTTTCGAGCTTTTAGAAGACTTATCTCCAGCATCAAGGTGAGTGATATATCAGCTAAATGGGAACTCGAAGACGAGTTACACAATGTTCAAGCGAGATGGCAGAAAATTGACGAGCTACATCTAGAGATAGATAACATCCTTGAAGGTGAGGATGAAGACTATCAAAGCGAATACTATGAGCTAGAAGCGACTTTTCGTCAGGTAAAACGAGCTTTAAATCAGAAACTATGTGCTACTGCCCACATACAGCAAGCTACTCCTTTACTGGAAATACCTATATTTACAGGTAAATACACTCACTGGCCAACTTTCTTTGACTTGTTTACTGAATCTATTCATAACAGTCAATTTCTATCAAAAGCGCAAAAAATGCAGCACCTAAAAGGTAGAGTGAAAGGCGAAGCAGAGCGTTTAATCCAGCATCTAAATATATCAGCGGAAAATTATGATGTGGCGTGGGAAATCTTGACCCATCGCTATAATAACCCACAAGTGCTTTTCACAACGCACATTGAAACTTTCCTCAATCAGCCTAGCATTAGCAAGCAGACGTCATTTGAGATTAAGCGATTGTATGACACAACCACGGAGTGCATCCATGCCATTCACAACCTTGGCGTGGACACCAATACGTGGGACCCGATACTCGTCCATCTTTTAAGTAAGAAGCTTGATAGCGATACCTACAGCGCCTATAAAGAAGCACGTAAGTCTCCTAGAGATTTAGCCTCATTAGAGGAATTAATGTCGTTCCTAGAGGGTAAATTCATGGCCCTCGAACCAATACATAAGCGAGAAAAGGACAACACATTTAATAGTAAGCCAGCTCCAGCTCATTATCAGCCTAAAAATAACTATGCCTCTAAGACTAGCTATAACAAATTATCTCCGCGAGGATTTCAAGCAGCTATCACATCCACGTGTAAGTGTCCTTTATGTAATTTCGATCACGAGCTCTATCGATGCCACAAGTACAGAAACATGCCAGCGGAAATTAAATTGAGGACAGTTGCAAAACTCAAACTTTGCCATAATTGCTTATTCAAACATATTAGCGAAAAATGCACGTCCGTCAAAAGGTGCAAAGAGTGCAATAACGAACATCATACGTCGTTGCATGAAGCGTGTACAGGGTTGTCGACCTCGGTGACCCTGCCTACAGCCGATACGAAAGCAAATCCAGCTTCAACATCTCAACCATCTACTAGTAAAACACTTAAGGCCGTCTTATTCCGTCAAATTATCTCATAAGCCCCGCCCCCTTGTTAAAAGTGCGGGGCGCTTCCCCCACCAGCACCCCCGCACAAAACTTTTTCTGTCAACTTTGTCTTACAAATCTCGTGTATAATTAAGCCATCTAGTGTTTATTTAAGGAACAAAATTTTCTTGAATAAGATACTTCATGCGCTTTTGTAAGTAACATACCCACGCCATCTAGCAGAACCCCTAAGAACTTTTACAAAATGGTTTCTTTAGTACACCATACATGCTTTTTAGTCTAAACGTTTATCGAAAGAACAAGGAACGCAAAGAGTGGCATTTCATTCTCACACGACTGGTCAGCACTTTATGCCAGCAACCTGTAACCATTATAAAAACAAGAAAGAATATCCGATAACATTTATTATATTCTTTATTGCACTTATAAGATGTACAGAAAATAGGTACAAGAAGTCACAATGTGAACAAAGGTGGGCTTATCCCTAAAAGATACCTCTTCCAGCCAACCCATAGGTGTAGGAAATGTAATGTAATAACATTTAGGTGGTTTATATTAAGATCCTTTTTGTCGACACAGTTATAGTCTCACTACTATCTTCCATCAGTCTTCCAATTGATGATGACTGAAGACCATTACAAATATAGCACTTCAAATTTAGGGTTCCGTACAAACCAGTAGGTATATAAGTCAAAGTTCACCCATCACGAGAATTTTGTCATGGTTTTTTTTTACACACTGAAATTCATAACATTTCAAATCATCATCATCATTCTCTTGCCCTGTTCCCAGTTTATCTAGGGTCTGCGCAGTATGTTTCACGCTTCCGTTTAACATTACAAATATGGAAAGCTAAATTAAAGACAAAGGTTTCTTTATCGTTTCAGTAATCCTTTAATAATATCAAAGTTTTTTATTTACTAGTCGTCTCCCGCGACGTCGCCCGCGTATATTTTGGAAGTCCCGTGAAATGGTTCAAGTAAATTAATGGTTTAAAGTAATTACTATCGAGGTCACCCACACCACGCTTAAAATACTCGCTTAATATCAGCCTGAACTATAAAACCGGTTAAGTGCGTGTCGGACCCGCGCACTGAGGGTTCCGTGCCACCCTTAACTGAATTCAGGGTGCACTTACTTTCACTTAACGAAAACATCACAATATATTGCGACGGCAAAAATAACTTTGTTTTTCATAGTGTTTGTATGAAAGACAAAGTTATATTTGCGGTTGATAAAAATGTGCAATATCTCAAAAACTACTGGTTCGATCTCCTTCAAACCAATTTTCGTTGCAAGTTTTTGTTGAGATCTACATCATATATTTTTTTCAAAATTTTCACTTTCTTAGTTCAAAAGTTAGATGGGGGGGGGGGACGCCCATTTTACCACTTTGGAAGCGTCTATATCTCAAACCTTACACTTTTAGAAAAAATGGTTTTAGGAACCTCAACATCATTTTAAAAGACCTATCCATAGACACCCCACACGCATAGGTTTGAGTAAAAAAAAAATTTTAGATTTTAGTTTCATGTATGGGAGCCCCCCCTTAAATATTGATTTTTCTTACTTTTTGTATCTGAATCGGAAAGCGGTGAACAAAATACATCTACCTACCAAGTTTCAGCTATGTGATGCTAATAGTTTCCGAATAAAGTGGCTGTGACATACGGACGGACAGACAGACAGACAGACAGACTTGACGAAACTATAAGGGTTCCGTTTTTTGCCATTCGGCTACGGAACCCTAAAAATGACTTGACTATCATGTGTTAGAAAGTAAGAAAATAGTAAGGCAAAAGTAGTTAGTAGGTAGTAATCTCTCATTTAGATGCAATACTTTTTTCGGCGAAGTTCACAATCAAATATACTGAGCATTGAACTTGGCTATCATTTTTCACAGTGATGTTTTTGTTGGGATATCATAACTTTTTATAGAAATATTTATTTGCTTATTCATAAATCATTAATACATATTTTGTGCAAGCTTCCATCCACTTAATTATAAAGGTTTCAGACCCTACAATTAAAAAACTTTCTTTTGTTTTCAGATTTTTTCCTTCGCTTACACATTATTACCTAGCTAGATGCCATATTTCAACTGTCTAGGTTTGTTAATTAGAGCACCGCACCCACACAATTACTTTGATAAACCATATATGGTTTTGCCATGTTTGACTTTTTGTAGTCTAGCTTATAGACCCTTTTTACTATAAAACTGTAATTTGGCATGGGTTTCTTCTTTATATCCTAATCACACCGCCTAAAATATGTATTTTAAAATATTTTTGGGACACCTCCCTACAAGGAATGAATTATGATGAGCATGAGTTCCTACACCGAAAGGGCAACACCAGGGTTTATCTCATGAATCGTGATAGTAAGACAGTTAAAATTTTCAGGAAGGATGTATTCATGTTGCCGTTGAAAAAAAAAACTTAAAAAACAGTTTTTTTTTCAGGTTGCTCTCATACAACTTATCTACTCTGATAATGATAATAATGAGGGGCTGCCCCATTATTAGGACTTCATATCTTTTGTATGGGACTCCCTGACAACAGATATGATGTTTATGCCATTTTCATAGATAATGGTACGGAACCCTTCGTGACCCCGAAGCGCCATTTGGCGCTAACTACAAGATTAATAGAATTATTATGTGGCACAAACACCAAAGTTGTTTTGGATATTCAGTAACAGCAATTTGAGGAACGGTTATAAAAATAAAATTAAGACAGTCTCCACACATTTTCGACAGAACAAAATTGAAAAAATTATTCAGATTTGACATTTCTGAATGCAAATATAATTGGATTATACTGAGTAATCTCCATGTTCGTCGCTCAAGTCCATGTCACCAAATAAGAGATAGATAGTCAATGCATTATTACTACACGATTCAGAAAATGTGTACGTACGTACGTAAATAACATGGAAACCTGAGTTCCATACACGAAGAGAGCTAGACCGACCTTAACTTAACCTCCAATGTTTGTATTTTGTCACAGGAGTCTAGATGTAAATAAATAAATAAAATTAATATAGACCTATCACCTAATAATTTTCTCCCTCCCTCAAATTCATATAATATTTTCTCGTCTCCAATATACTAGAGTCACCAGGGCACAGCTTTAGCATTTGAGATTACTGCTAAACCTACAGTTATGGTTTAGCTCTGATTTTTCCAAATAGAGAAAATGTTCAAAACTACAATAATTTGACATGAGTGTTTTATGCTTTTTGTTTATATTGTTACTATAGAAACGGATTCATCTCTACGATTGGTACAAAAATATAGTTCATTTATTCACAACAATTATATATGTCGCTACAGCCTTTCTCTTTTTATTTTGCTTAACACGTAGAGGTTGGGGGTTCCATCCTCATGGCATTGAGGAGATTTATCCGCATGGTGATGATGTTTTTGATACTAATTTTCTTTTTGAAATTTATTTTCATTGTTATGTAGTTTTTTAATAGGATTTGCTACTTTAAAAAAAAAAACTAAAAATTTAATTAGTTTTTATTTTTAATTTTTTTTATTTTAAATGTTAAAATGTCCAAAAATTAAAATAAATACTTATTTCGTTTTCTAAAAAAATATTGTGACTATGTAGAAAAATATTCATGATACCCCCGATTTGAACTCGCGACCTTTGATTAGTATAAGACTGGTGCTGATCCAACTGAGCGTGACGCGGCGCGGCGAAATTAGCTATTATTAGTTCTTAGGTGTTTTACGTAATTAAGTACGCAAATAAAATTGCAAAAATTGACATAGGTCCAGCGTTCGCAGTGGCGTCAAGGGGAATGAGGAAATGGTATCTCGTGCTTGTCATTTGAATAAAAAGATAGCGCTATTTCTGCTTGCATGTATAGAACAGAGATGACACGACGATCAACTGTTGCGTCAAAGTCGTTGCGCGAATCACCATCGTCACAAGTGTGAGAATCACTAAATCAGTGTTTTATGAATGAAAATGTTAATAAAACTGGAAAAAAACGATTGGACGCCCTAAACATCTTTGGTGTCTAAAGTAATCTTAAAAAGACAATTGGAAGAATTTGCTGCTTGTAAGAAAGAATACAGACTAATGAAAAAAATGGACCTTTCTTTGCCTGAACATAACACCGATAAAAACTAAAAAAAAATCATTTGATTCATAGCTGAGATCTCACTTATGTGGTCAAAATGTATATTCTTATAATCCCCTGTTCCTCACATCTGTGTAGCTTGAGCAAATCAAGATCAAAAAAGTCGAAATAGGTCAAATAAAGTGTTATTAGATATTTCGTTATTCTGATCTAAATAACAAACATTTTGAAATCATTTTAACATGTATATGTGTAGAATGGAATTACCTACTAAAATATGTGATTTTCATAAATATAAGTCCAATAATTTGAAAACTACATAGAAAATACGAAAAAAAAGGGGCCCACTTCTGAGGCAATTATTATCGAGCAAAGTAATTACAATCGTGTTTCCAACCACAATCCAGCTTTCTAGTAATCTTCTTCTATAACATATATAGATTCGAGATTTAAATAATTAGTGTTTCCATGTTTAAACTCAATCGAAACATCGTAAAAATGGAATATCTGGCCCTTAATAAGAAGCCTTTCGTTGCGAACCATGTCAGCGCTAGTGATGAAGAAGTTTTGTTAGCTACAGTACTTTTGAATATTAAAGCCATTGATGGTACGTTCGTCACGCTACGAGCCCTACTTGACCAGGGCTCCCAAATTACTCTGATATCTGAAAAGGCAGCTCAGCTCTTAGGCCTGCCTCGCCGTAAATTCAGCGCATCCGTTTCCGGCGTAGGTATAAGCCCTAAACAAAGTAAAAGTCTAGTGACGCTCGAATGTCAATCAATTTACGGCGACTACGACTTTCACACTGAAGCATCAGTCATACCACGTGTTATCAGCGATCTTCCGAATGTCTCATTTTCTAAGCGACAATGGACTCATCTCCATCATATGGACTTAGCAGATCCTGAATATAACGTGTCAAAGCCTATTGATATCTTGCTAGACGCATCTGTTTACTCCGATGTCATCATGAGCGGCCTAGTTAAAGGGGAGCACAACGCACCCATAGCTCAGCAAACGAAATTAGGCTGGATCTTATCGGGTAACGTCAAAACTTTCAGCTGCAATGTCGTAATCAATAACTTAGAGGAGATAGCTAAATATTGGGAGATAGAAGAGATCCCTAACACAATTTCTGAACTCACAAAGGAGGAACAATATTGTGAAGAACATTATATTTCTACCACTAAACGCCTGGCAGACGGCAGGTATGAAGTAGCCCTACCAATGAAGGAAAATTACGAGGAAAAATTAGGATCAACTAAATCTAAAGCTATTGCACAATTTAAACATTTAGAAAGCAAATTAAGCAAAAATGAAGCGTATTCAGAAAGCTACAAGCAATTTGTATCAGAATATATAGAACTAGGTCATATGAAAGCTTCTAGCGCAAACAGCGACTTTCAATGCTTTTTACCGCATCATGGTGTTATAAAGCAAGACTCTACTACTACCAAGCTTCGGGTAGTTTTTAATGCCTCATCTAAAAGCAGCTCTGGACTTAGCCTCAATGATGTAATGGAGTGCGGTCCAAACTTACAGCGAGATTTACAAACGTTATTATTGACGTGGAGGCAATACAAATACGTAATCACAGCGGACATAGAAAAAATGTTTCGCCAGATTTTAATCAACGCAGACCATCAGCATCTTCAGTCAATCATCTGGAGAGATAGCCCATACGAGCCGTTACAAGAGTTTGTTCTCACAACTGTAACGTACGGAACCAAAGCGGCTCCATACCTAGCGATGCGAACTCTAAGACAGCTAGCTAAAGATGATGCATCGAAGTACCCACTGGCCGCCGCAGCATTGGAAAAAAGCTTTTACATGGATGACCTTCTCAGCGGTCAAAATACATTAGCAGCTACGAAAGAATTGCAGACTCAGCTTATTGACATCTTTAAAGGCGCAGGTATGAACTTAAGGAAATGGTCAGCTAATCATCCAGAGCTTTTACAATCATTATCTACAGAGCAACTAGATAAGCCATTTGACTTTAAATGTTCAGAGTCCCGAAAAACCCTAGGACTAAGATGGACACCCTCGTCTGACTCATTTTCATTTACTAGCAAGCCTGAATTCAACGAAAAATGCAAAACAAAGCGTCAATTACTTTCATCCATAGCAAAACTATTTGATCCGTTAGGTTGGCTGTCGCCACTAACGATCAGAGCTAAGCTTATCTTTCAAGAAACGTGGTCAGCTGGATTAGCATGGGACGACGAGATCCCAGACAACATTTTAAAGCAATGGTCTGAGCTTCAAATTGACTTGAAAAACGTAAGTCAATTCAATATACCTAGGTACTTAGGTGACACACAGCGAGAGTTTCAATTACATGGCTACAGCGATGCGTCAGAGAAGGCATACGCATGCGCGGTTTACCTAGTGGCACGCGACACTAAAGGTGAGTGCACATCACGCCTCATTGCAGCGAAAACAAAGCTTGCACCTCTAAACAAGCAGGTATCACTACCACGCCTTGAACTATGTGGAGCTCTACTGTTAGCTCAACTTATGAAAGTTGTCAAGTCATCGTTATCCAACACAACAATTCAAGCATATGCCTGGACAGACTCCATGGTAGTGCTGGGGTGGATCCATGGCGACATAGCTCGATGGAAACAGTTTATAGCGAATCGAGTTCAGCAAATAGTCGAGGTAATACCAGCTTCAAATTGGAATCACGTTAAATCTGAGGAGAACGCAGCCGACTGTGCCACCAGAGGACTCACAGTCACGAAGCTTCAGAGCAATACACTTTGGTGGCAAGGACCGGAATCACTAGCTACTTTTGACCCCTCCAGCTTTAAAAATGCCTCGTATGAAGCGCCAAAACTCGAAGAAAAAAAGGTCATCAGTGTGAACGTAGCCTTACAAGAATCGGATACATCAACATTTATAAATGAACTTTTAATAAATAATAGCTCTATCACACGTGCCATAAGAGTAATGGCATGGGTATTACGTTTCACCGCCGCACTACGACACCGAGCTCTTGAACATGATACTTACCTATCAGCTGTAGAAATAAACAAAGCTTACTCAATGATAATAAAACACATTCAAGCAGGCGATTTTAAAAGCGATATAGATTATATAAAAAAGGAAGGTCATGTTCAATCAAACAGCAAAATAGCTAATTTAAATCCTTACTTAGATGAAGAAGGAATTTTAAGAGTGGGAGGTCGTCTCAGGCACTCTAACGTCAGCAGTACAGCTAAGCATCCTATCATACTAGCTAGCTACAGCCGCTTCACTGACCTCATTATTAATCAAGCGCACATTACCACCTTGCATGGGGGACCAAGGCTGACTTTGTCCTATATAAGGGAAAGGTACTGGATCTTGAGCGGAATGAGAACTATCAAGAGGCAGCTACGTCAATGCGTCACGTGCCGACGTTTCAGCTCTGAAAGGAATCATCAAGTCATGGCTGACCTCCCTCGAGCCAGAGTTACCCCCTCCCGCCCCTTTGCACATACAGGTGTAGATTTTACAGGTCATGTAGATCTGAAGCTGAGCAAAGGTAGAGGAACAAAGACATACAAGGGATATGTAGCTGTATTTGTCTGCCTAGCGACGAAAGCTATCCACTTAGAACTGGTGACAGATCTCTCGACACCAGCGTTCTTAGCATGTTTCCGCCGTTTCTGCGCACGACGAGGGACACCCCGTCGTATGTATAGCGACAACGGCACAAACTTCATTGGAGCAAAGCGAGCATTGAATAAGGAATACAAAGAGATCTTACAATCTATCAACACAGACTTCTTCAACAACATCAGTGACTTGGACATCGAATGGTCGTTCAATGCCCCAGCTTGGCCTACTGCAGGTGGGTTGTGGGAGGCCTCGGTGAAAAGCTTTAAGAGACATCTAAAACGAGTCATTGGTGAGCAAAAGCTTACTTATGAAGAGTTCACAACTCTAATTCAGCAAATTGAAGCTTGCTTGAACTCACGTCCTTTGTTGCCCTTAACTGAGAATCCTGAGGATGCGTACCTGACTCCAGGCCATTTCCTGATAGGAGACTCTCTACTGTCAAGACCACAGGCTGACCCAGATAACATCAGCTTGCCAGCACGATGGCAATTAGTACAAGCAATGAATAAGCAGTTCTGGAAGCTTTGGTCTGCTGACTATCTTCAGCACCTTCAGACAGCCAACAAAAAACTTAGCTATAGACGATATTGTTGTAATCAGAGAGGACAACTTACCTCCGGGAAAGTGGGCACTTGGAAGAGTTCAAGAGCTGCATCCTGGAAAAGATGGATACGTCAGGGTCGTAACCGTCAAAACCGAAAACAATGTCCTCAAGCGTCCAGTGACAAAGCTCATACCCCTCCCTATCGACACGTCAAAAGACGCCTTACAACCTAATGAGAATGAACCTCAAACATCTACAACAAATAGTAGGAAATGTCAAAAGGGAAAAGGTAACAATCTTAAGAACTGTTTCTCATTAATACTTCTTCTGTTTGCCTTACTTATCTCTCCATCCATGCAGCAAGATATTATGAACATTAATTCAACAGCTCTATCGGACAGTACGACACTATATTTTGATAGAATTTCTACTGTTCAGCACATTCGAGATGAGTGGAAGCTAGTAGTCTACTACAATCTTACAGGCTACTGGGAAGCATTAACCGAATTGGAAACTTATGTCAGACATCTAAAGGGCATGACTATGAAGGTAACTAGTTCGCAATACAAGGTAGTTACTTATCAGCTAGCACACGAATTAACCGAGATTGAGCATTACAATCGCTTTCTACTGGGCCCTACCAACAAACGCCAGAAGAGAGGCTTAGTAAACGGTATCGGGTCCGCAGCTAATTATCTATTTGGTGTCTTAGATGACAACTTCGCTCTGCAATACGCCAAAGACATCGAAAAGATCAGCTATAATGAAAATCATCTGCAGCAGCTAATAAAAAATCAGACCACAATCATAGAAGCAGAATACAACGTAATACAGCGCAACGAAGAAGTTATGAATCACCAATTTTCGTCCATTAACACTCACCTGAGAGAAATATCTCTAGAGCTAAATCAACTGCAACGTGACGTCAACAACGGCCTCTACATTACGTCATCAGCTTTAGCAGCCAGCTTGATCCTTCAGAACTTAAGGAACATACAAACATCCCTCATAGATACTGTTACTGATATCACTCACGGCCGCCTCGATGCTCATCTGCTGTCGAGCGATCAATTAGAACAGCAAATTAACTTTATATCGGGACAACTTCATGGTGATCTCAAGGTTCCCGTAGAATTAGAAAACATCGGGGACCTATACAAGCTACTTAAAGTATTCGCAAAGGTCTACAAACACTATCTTATAATTGAAATAAAGGTGCCATTAATCAGCAACGAAGTATACGAGCTCAATAAAATCATTACCGTTCCTCATAACAAAGAAGGAGCGTCCTACCTAACTGTACCAACCTACCCTTACCTAGCTTTTAACTTACATAAAGATGCAGCTATATTTATATCTGAATTCGATCTACAAACTTGTCTTCACGCATCTAAAGACAAAATGCTTTGTACCTTGAATAAACCTATTTATGACCTAAATGTCAAGCAAAACATATGCGACCTAAAACTGCTAAATCTGAATAAAAATAATTCACCTTGTACTTACGAGAAATCAACATGCAATAATAGATGGGTCAAGTTACACAGACAGAACGTCTGGTTGTATTCGTGTTGCAAAGAATGCAACATTCGCACATTTTGCCCAGCTGGTACTGCGATCAGCACAATAGCGGGCAATGGTCTACTCGAAATAGGTCAAGGTTGCTCTATTAAAGGAGAATCGTTTACTATTCACGCTCATAACGATTTTATAAAAGGGGTAAACATACAGCCCAATATCGAAGCCCCACAGCTATCATTTTTGAATAGACTCATCAACACTTCTGCTCCAGCCTACGAGTTTACTACCGAGAACCACACATTAGCTTATCATGAGATAATGAAGGAAATACACAACTTAAAACAGGAGTCATCGTCGGACTTAAGCGTGCATGACATCCACCAATACTCCATTAGCTACGGTGTTATTGCTGTTATTCTGATAGCAGTAGTAGCAGCAGTCATTCTGCGAATCCGAAGGAAGAAACTTAAGCTTACGCACGTGAGATCTTCAAGTCGCATACCTGCTCCCCGGTGGGAGACCTCGACGAGCGTCGGTCGGTCGGTCGTCGATGAGTCTGGTGGACCTCAAGTGCAATCTGAGTGTAGTGAATTACGTAAATCAGTGAGCATGGGCATTTTAAGTGTAGATAGGCGTCCGGCGCCTCCTAAGCCCCCGCGGGCAGTGTCAATTACTATTCCCTGTGAGTCCCTCGGTGATATAACCACGCCAACCGGTAGTGAAAACAATTGAGTGTGATTTTATGGACTCTAAGCTTTATTTGTTATTTTCATTGAATTTTTAAGATTAGCATAACTAATCCCTTTTAAGCACTTTAGCTCTTACTATAATTGTTAGCTGTTATTTAATTAAATTTTTAAGCATTAGCGCTTGTTTCACCTGTTTAGTTGCTGTTAAATCTTAGCAATTTAAGCACTTGTAAATTATCTTGTAGCTACTATTATGTTATGACTATGAGTAATTTAACCCTTTTTCTTTCCTGATTGGCAAGATGTACGAGCCAACCGTACATATAATTTGTTCATTTTTAAGTTGACCTAAATTAGTTTTAGCTTGTCTTGCATTTGCGTCAGGCGATGCATATTTGTCACTTTTACGTAGCAATTATTTGGTGGAACAATAAATTAGTGTACGATCAACACTCGTCGGGTTTGGTTATTTAGCTCTCTTCGGAGTACCGCCCTTCAGCTTTCCTTAGCTACTATTCAAACTAGCTTCAGCATACCACTTAATGTACGGCAACGGGCCATACAATGTGTATGCAAAATTTGAAGTAGATTGGACCAAGGGATCTGGTTGTCCCATACAAACTTTGCACCCCTTTTTGACCCCCTTAGGGGTTGAATTTCTGAAAATCCTTTCTTATCGGATCCCTTCGTCATACAAAGAACACACACTCCCAGTTTCAGGTCTCTACAATCTGCGGTTTAGGCTGTGCGTTGATCCATCAGTCAGTCAGTCAGTCAATCAATAAGTCAGTCGTTCAGGACAAAGCATTTTATTGGTATAGATTAGCAAACTGCGTTCTTTAAATTTAAAGCTAATTGGCAAATACAAATCGTAAGTTAAGGCTTAGATATTACATTTTTACGATGTTTCGATTGAGTTTTAACATGGAAACACTAATTATTTAAATCTCGAATCTATATATGTTATAGAAGAAGATTACTAGAAAGCTGGATTGTGGTTGGAAACACGATTGTAATTACTTTGCTCGATAATAATTGCCTCAGAAGTGGGCCCCTTTTTTTTCGTATTTTCTATGTAGTTTTCAAATTATTGGACTTATATTTATGAAAATCACATATTTTAGTAGGTAATTCCATTCTACACATATACATGTTAAAATGATTTCAAAATGTTTGTTATTTAGATCAGAATAACGAAATATCTAAAAACACTTTATTTGACCTATTTCGACTTTTTTGATCTTGATTTGCTCAAGCTACACAGATGTGAGGAACAGGGGATTATAAGAATATACATTTTGACCACATAAGTGAGATCTCAGCTATGAATCAAATGATTTTTTTTTAGTTTTTATCGGTGTTATGTTCAGGCAAAGAAAGGTCCATTTTTTTCATTAGTCTGTATTCTTTCTTACAAGCAGCAAATTCTTCCAATCGTCTTTTTAAGATTACTTTAGACACCAAAGATGTTTAGGGCGTCCAATCGTTTTTTTCCAGTTTTATTAACATTTTCATTCATAAAACACTGATTTAGTGATTCTCACACTTGTGACGATGGTGATTCGCGCAACGACTTTGACGCAACAGTTGATCGTCGTGTCATCTCTATTCTATACATGCAAGCAGAAATAGCGCTATCTTTTTATTCAAATGACAAGCACGAGATACCATTTCCTCATTCCCCTTGACGCCACTGCGAACGCTGGACCTATGTCAATTTTTGCAATTTTATTTGCGTACTTAATTACGTAAAACACCTAAGAACTAATAATAGCTAATTTCGCCGCGCCGCGTCACGCTCAGTTGGATCAGCACCAGTCTTATACTAATCAAAGGTCGCGAGTTCAAATCGGGGGTATCATGAATATTTTTCTACATAGTCACAATATTTTTTTAGAAAACGAAATAAGTATTTATTTTAATTTTTGGACATTTTAACATATAAAATAAAAAAAATTAAAAATAAAAACTAATTAAATTTTTAGGTTTTTTTTTAAAGTAGCAAATCCTATTAAAAAAACTACATAACAATGAAAATAAATTTCAAAAAGAAAATTAGTATCAAAAACATCATCACCATGCGGATAAATCTCCTCAATGCCATGAGGATGGAACCCCCAACCTCTACGTGTTAAGCAAAATAAAAAGAGAAAGGCTGTAGCGACATATATAATTGATGTGAATAAATGAACTATATTTTTGTACCAATCGTAGAGATGAATCCGTTTCTATAGTAACAATATAAACAAAAAGCATAAAACACTCATGTCAAATTTTTGTAGTTTTGAACATTTTCTCTATTTGGAAAAATCAGAGCTAAACCATAACTGTAGGTTTAGCAGTAATCTCAAATGCTAAAGCTGTGCCCTGGTGACTCTAGTATATTGGAGACGAGAAAATATTATATGAATTTGAGGGAGGGAGAAAATTATTAGGTGATAGGTCTATTTTAATTTTATTTATTTATTTACATCTAGACTCCTGTGACAAAATACAAACATTGGAGGTTAAGTTAAGGTCGGTCTAGCTCTCTTCGTGTATGGAACTCAGGTTTCCATGTTATTTACGTACGTACGTACACATTTTCTGAATCGTGTAGTAATAATGCATTGACTATCTATCTCTTATTTGGTGACATGGACTTGAGCGACGAACATAGAGATTACTCAGTATAATCCAATTATATTTGCATTCAGAAATGTCAAATCTGAATATTTTTTTCAATTTTGTTCTTTCGAAAATGTGTGGAGACTGTCTTAATTTTATTTTTATAACCGTTGTTCCTCAAATTGCTGTTACTGAATATCCAAAACAACTTTGGTGTTTGTGACACATAATAATTCTAATAATCTTGTAGTTAGCGCGAAATGGCGCTTCGGGGTCACGAAGGGTTCCGTACCATTATCTATGAAAATGGCATAAACATCATATCTGTTGTCAGGGAGTCCCATACAAAAGATATGAAGTCCTAATAATGGGGCAGCCCCTCATTATTATCATTATCAGAGTAGATAAGTTGTATGAGAGCAACCTGAAAAAAAAACTGTTTTTTAAGTTTTTGTTTTTTCAACGGCAACATGAATACATACTTCCTGAAAATTTCAACTGTCTTACTATCACGATTCATGAGATAAACCCTGGTGTTGCCCTTTCGGTGTAGGAACTCATGCTCATCATAATTCATTCCTTGTAGGGAGGTGTCCCAAAAATATTTTAAAATACATATTTTAGGCGGTGTGATTAGCATATAAAGAAACCCATGCCAAATTACAGTTTTATAGTAAAAAAGGTCTATAAGCTAGACTACAAAAAGTCAAACATGGCAAAACCATATATGGTTTATCAAAGTAATTGTGTGGGTGCGGTGCTCTAATTAACAAACCTAGACAGTTGAAATATGGCATCTAGCTAGGTAATAATGTGTAAGCGAAGGAAAAAATCTGAAAACAAAAGAAAGTTTTTTAATTGTAGGGTCTGAAACCGTTATAATTAAGTGGATGGAAGCTTGCACAAAATATGTATTAATGATTTATGAATAAGCAAATAAATATTTCTATAAAAAGTTATGATATCCCAACAAAAACATCAATGTGAAAAATGATAGCCAAGTTCAATGCTCAGTATATTTGATAGTGAACTTCGCCGAAAAAAGTATTGCATCTAAATGAGAGATTACTACTAACTACTTTTGCCTTACTATTTTCTTACTTTCTAACACATGATAGTCAAGTCATTTTTATAGTTCAGGCTGATATTAAGCGAGTATTTTAAGCGTGGTGTGGGTGACCTCGATAGTAATTACTTTAAACCATTAATTTACTTGAACCATTTCACGGGACATCCAAAATATACGCGGGCGACGTCGCGGGAGACGACTAGTAAATAAAAAACTTTGAAATTATTAAAGGATTACTGAAACGATAAAGAAACCTTTGTCTTTAATTTAGCTTTCCATATTTGTAATGTTAAACGGAAGCGTGAAACATACTGCGCAGACCCTAGATAAACTGGGAACAGGGCAAGAGAATGATGATGATGATTTGAAATGTTATGAATTTCAGTGTGTAAAAAAAAACCATGACAAAATTCTCGTGATGGGTGAACTTTGACTTATATACCTACTGCTGGTTTGTACGGAACCCTAAATTTGAAGTGCCATATCTGTAATGGTCTTCAGTCATCATCAATTGGAAGACTGATGGAAGATAGTAGTGAGACTATAACTGTGTCGACAAAAAGGATCTTAATATAAACCACCTAAATGTTATTACATTACATTTCCTACACCTATGGGTTGGCTGGAAGAGGTATCTTTTAGGGATAAGCCCACCTTTGTTCACATTGTGACTTCTTGTACCTATTTTCTGTACATCTTATAAGTGCAATAAAGAATATAATAAATGTTACCGGATATTCTTTCTTGTTTTTATAATGGTTACAGGTTGCTGGCATAAAGTGCTGACCAGTCGTGTGAGAATGAAATGCCACTCTTTGCGTTCCTTGTTCTTTCGATAAACGTTTAGACTAAAAAGCATGTATGGTGTACTTAAGAAACCATTTTGTAAAAGTTCTTAGGGGTTCTGCTAGATGGCGTGGGTATGTTACTTACAAAAGCGCATGAAGTATCTTATTCAAGAAAATTTTGTTCCTTAAATAAACACTAGATGGCTTAATTATACACGAGATTTGTAAGACAAAGTTGACAGAAAAAGTTTTGTGCGGGGGTGCTGGTGGGGGAAGCGCCCCGCACTTTTAACAAGGGGGCGAGGCTTATGAGATAATTTGACGGAATAAGACGGCCTTAAGAGGCTTCGATTTAGATTTATTTGCCTCCAAAATGATAAGTATTTTGCTGTAATTAACAAAAATCAATCACCTATCAAGTCACCATATTTCAGAAGCACAATTTCTCTAAAATGTCATTTGAAATTATAAAAAATCACATGTAAGTAATTTTCAGCGAGCCTCCATGGGGCGCCGAACTGTTTGACAGCCGCCAAAAATGGTTCTGCTACATCACATCTCACATCTCTTTTTATGACACAGCTTTCTCCTACTGACATCTCGCTCTTGTCGTTTTATTCCAAAAGGGCAAAAGGATAATATTTCTATGGTCCCACCCAGCACAGTTTTATTTGTCGAAAAACGAGGCGGGGTTCAAAAAAGGGTGAGTCCGTCCTCCGCAACTAAATCAGCGCGTTTTGAGTTTGATCCCGTCGCAGCGTGATTTTTTATAGCCTAAGGGCGCTTTTAGTGTCACGCGGATTTGCTCACGCACGCGGGATTGGACCGCATGCGTAAAATTTCACGCTGCGGATCATACGCAGCATGAGTTTCAGTTTTCTACGGGCTGCGTAACGGTATAGACAATACAATAGTAATAGTAATAGTACAATACGGCGCGTGCGCCCCGCTCGACTCTAAAATGGGCACTGAAGTTGTAGGCAGCGCTTACGCATGCGGATCCCCGCACCGGGGTGACGCCCCGCACAGCGCCCCGCGTCCCGCGTGCGTTTATCACGCTTTACAATAGATACCTATATGAAATTGTTCTTTGCGGATGCTACGCATGCGGTCCAATCCCGCGTGCGTGAGCAAATCCGCGTGACACTAAAAGCGCCCTAAAGCCTTCCCCGATAAATAAGCTATCCAACACAATAATATTTGTTAATCGGTCCAGTAGTTCCTTAGATTAGCGGGTACTCTCTCTCTCTCTTTAAACTCACAAGCATACAAACTCTTCTGCTTAATAAGAGGATCGTGTGCAGGCGAAGCGCAGCGCGAATTTTTATACATTTCGAACGCCAACGGTCGAAATATGCTTGCGGCGGAAAACGTTTTCCTACCCGTAAACTTTAATGGAATGAGACAAATTTAGTCTCATTCGTTTTAAAACATCCTGAACTATGCTTGTACCTACGTCTTCGAATTTTTGTATAAAGGCTTGATAAGTTAAAAATTGACGAAATTCCGAAGAGATTTTTTAGTCAAAAAAGTGAATGTTTAGGTTCTTATATTTTTTTGAAACATAAGGTCTCATATAAATATTTTACACCAGCAGAGCAGCATTGAAATTGACTTCAACCGTAAAAGGTTTTTGTACGGAATGTTTATCATCCACCCACAGCCTAGAGCTGGCATAATTTAAGGAGGAATAATAACGCCTCTCATGAACCCTGAATAAACAAACAGAAGCAACAATCCACAAGATTACTCTGTTTGTTTTACCCCATCGCCTGAAATTAAGCTAGGGTCAGAATGAAGCACTCTTGAAAAAGATGAGGATGTATGTTTACTTAATACACGCCCTTATTTACAACAATACAAAAAAGTAAAAGCAGGCCTTCTAGGAAGAGTTTCTGTTGCTCAAATACAACAAAAGCGCAAAAGAACCAATATCAATTAGCCAAACCATGCGTCTTCTTTCTCCCAAAAATTACATAATGTTATTGTTGTTATTATTTACAATATGAATGGATGAAACGCAATAAAATTATATCAGAGATAATATCGTCCCCATCGTGTCAAAATTAAATAACTGACACTTTTTCCGAAATTCACTTTTTGTTATTTTCAAATAATATAAAGTGTAAGCTACATTTCGGTCTATTTTTCGTTGCAATATGTATGATATTCGCGAAGATATCATAATTTAAGTAACTCTATTGACCACATATTACAACAAGGTTTGTGAAAAAAGTTTCGTGGAAAAACTGAATAAATGACAAAAAAAATTAATAACTACAATTGAGGGTTTTGACATACCTACAAACAAAATCAATAAGTGACTTTGTTGAATTCTGCCACAACTGACTCGGAAACATTATTACAAAAATTGGTTGTGGCAAAATTGAATAAGTGCTCTTGTTTAATTTTTCATTAAAACATTGTATTATATATTTTTATCATAATCAGTCAAAGGACCAGTCCACAGCTAAACTTAGGCCTCCCCCACGATTTCCCACAACGACTGCAATCTTTACAAGGTCGTCTAAGGGTCTCCAATGTAGAACTCTTCTGCCCCAACGACCATCAGGCCTAATCCGGCTTATTAGAGAGGCTAGAACTTATTAAACCTACGTGCGAGACGATTTGTGATAACTCTTGAATCAGCTTGTTGACATGGCTTAGGGCTGAGGTGGGCCTATAGTTCCTCAATAAGGTTTTGTTTGTTTATTTATTTATACTGTATTGCACAACCAGAGTTTGTACAAAAGGTGGACTTAACGCCATATGGCGTTTTCTACCAGTCATACCTTTTGTCTCCTTTTTTGAAAAACAACACCACCAAACTCCTGTTCCATGACTCCAGGCAGGCAGCCCTCAAGCAGCACGGAATTAAACGGACTTTGAGTACCGGTGTTCCCCCCCTTTTAAAGGCTCTGCTGTGATTCCGTCTTAACCAGGTGGCTTGTTGTTTTTAAGCTGTTTCAGGGCCATCCTTATCTCGTAGAGGCTGATGTCCGGGATGTCTTCGGTGTAGTGTCGGGTCAGAATAGCTTTTGGGTGTCCGGCCTTAGCTATTAACAGGTTCGGCAACTGAGGTGTACAACTGCCCATAGAACTTCTCGATCTCCCTCAAAACATCTGCTTTTGTCGACGCTTCACTGCCGCCCTCCGTCTTAAGCTTCGTCAACAGGCTTTGCCCAATAGACATGTCTCTTGCTTGGGAGCCTTGTTTTCACTCTATCGGTTCTTTAACACGAACAGTGTTAAAGAACCGATAAGAGGAAGAAATTTCGTGTCGTAGGGACTTCCATATTCGTCTTTTAACCTACTGTAGTTTTCAGCATTAACGGAGGTCTTCAATGCTATAGATCGACGTTCTGCTATAAGGTCGAGAGTGTGGATCGAGAGTCTTAGAGGAATATGTTGCATAAACAGACGGGTAGATGGCGCTAACGTCACGCAATGACGTATCAATGAGACCAAGAATTTCGCGCGGTCGGACCGACGGCACGGTAGCTCAATTGGAAGAGCAGTTGGCCCGGATAGCCAGAAAGATGCTGGTTCGAATCCCGCCCGTGCGCAATTTCTGGTTTCATTTTTCATCTTTTAAGAATAAAATATGACACTGTGAGTGTTAAAAATAATGTAAAACCACAGATCATATTTATTGTAGAGCATTTTTAAAAAGCGCAGGGTAGTCATCCACCGGGCAGATGGATAGTCAACCGCGTAATATCACGAGATCACACTGGATGGACCACTTGCTGTCGCTATGGAGACACAATGGAACAATGAATGGGGGAGGCATGTGTTCAGGAGTGAACGTCCAGATGATGATGAAAACATAAATTCATTATTTTCATTCATTAGACATTGTATTAATTTTGTTTTATTTTTACTCTATACATTGTTTATGTATTTTGTGTTTTTTTTTCGTAATAATAATTTATTGTATTTGTCGCCTACAACCATTTCTGCTTAGCCCAAAAGTATGACTTGTAGAGAATGCCTAAAGGCGTTAAGTCCACCTTTTGTAAAAATAGTTGTGCAATAAAGTATCATCATCAACTTCATCAGCCAAAGGATGTCCACCGCTGAACATAGGCCTAGCCCATGGATTTCCATAGCATGGATTATACCACACAATACAGTATAAATAAATTTTGGCGCAACTGTGTTAGGAAGGCAATGGGAAGCGCTTCCTACCGACCGGGTATTATGGCCGGGGACCAAGGTCCGTTCACAGTCTTGGTTTATTCTTAAGTAAAGTAGAATATTATAAAATTATTTTGCTTTAAATTTCCGTTAAGCGTTTCGCTTTTATAAAATTCTACTTAATAATGGATTTCCGCAAAGTAACGCCTGATTCTATTAATTATTCATATGTAGTTATGTCCGAGCTAAATCTTTAATATCGCGGTTCAGTCTCCATTCTTTCGACAACAGCGCCATCTAGTCGTGTCGAGCTGAGTCGTATTGCGATAATATGTAGTGACAACGGTAGATCATAGATGTGGCTACAAATAAAATAAATTCTCACCGTCCAACTGCACAATCTTCTCAGCCTGCGAGTGCCCGTCCCAGGGGTGCGCTGTGAGCACGACTGCGTACGCGCAGCCTGGTCGCACCGCGCACGACTCCGCTACGGGGTTCGCGTGGGCTGGCACTAGCCACCATTGGGAGTCCTAGGGGAAAGAACAGTGATTTTTTTGTAGCAAGACCGTAGATCATGTACGAGGGTATTTCTGTAGCTCTGACTATACAAGGTGTCAAACGCCATAGATATTGCTGACGCTGACGCTCTAAAAATGTCTAGTCTCTAGTCCGTTTATCTTTACTAGTCGAATATGGTAAACAATCTTGACATTCCTTTTTATCCAAAGAAATATATTTTTAAAACAAGATAAACTCAAATCTTACAACATACATAGGTAATTCATCGTTCAACACTGAGATCTTTTTAAATTAATTAGTTAATTAAGTTTAATTACTGCTATTATTTAAAAAAATGTTTACAATTTTGGACTAGCAAAGAAAAATAGAGTTTAGATAGGTATGCTGCGGCATATGTGATTTTTCGCATGATATGTTTTGTTTTACTGATTGCTGTTATTTCCGTACTCGTTTTCTCTAGTCAAATCGCATTTTTTGCCAATTTTTTTTGAGCCCCAGATTCTTACACCATCTTGACAACGTAATTAAGAATATGATAGTGTAACAGACTTACATTGAGGCTACATATCACCATTTAAGATAAGTATTACTTTAAAAAATATATCTTACTCAAAAAGCACTCTGTTAGATTTTCAGTACACAAGGACTGAAAAATACGGAAGGTCTCTATATGAATCTTTAAAAAAATGTGTAGTAGGTACTTGAAGAGTGGCTGATACAAAGCTGTTTTTATAAAATCAAAACAAAATTTAACAAGGAAGACATTGTTAACCTCTATTTGTGATTAACCTTAGCTATTTTGTCGATGGATTTACAGCTGATCTGACGTATTCTAAGAAATTTTACAGATTCTGATGATGCCTTGCCAAAACCTGAGACTCTATTTTTTAATTACTTGCGTCAATATGGCGTGTGATTTTCTTTGATTAATGTTCGATTTGAAATCCACACGACAGTAATTAAAAATATATATAACTCACATTTGTTACTATTAGTCTATATATAGCGTGCTTTTCGTTGACTTTCCGTGGCTTAGCGAACGAAAATCACTCGGAATATTTACACGAGTGATTCAAAACTAGAGCTCCTGATCTGAAAAGTTTGTGCTATATTTAGTACCTATTTAGTTGACTTACCGCTGGAATGTTGTATTCGTAACACATCAAAGGCGTTTTGCAGTCTGTGGTGTCGGTTACACTGTGGACCTCCAAAGAATAGTCTCTGGCTGGATAATCTGTAAGGAAAACGTTTTGTTAGCGAGCTATATATACAGGGTGTTTCATGTAACGTGTCAAGCCGATGCGTGGTAATAGGTGAGTACCATACCTATCCATTTCACCCCCATGTATGTTAGACAAATATTTATAGTTTAGGAGTTATAATTTTTTTCGATATTTTTCATGACGCACCTAGACGATATCTTTAAAAAATTATAACTTTTTTTTGGGTCCACTTTTCTCAGATATTTTGATCTCAATAGAATGCCCATTATTTGCAATATTATCAGTAAAATAATCGCCATCCTAACTTAGACACAAGATACAAAATTATTGATCGATACTAAAAAATATTGCATTAAGCAGAACCGAATAGAATTTTCAACATAAATTTAAAAATATAAAAAAGGTTTTCCATAGTTTCTGATTAATTTTAAAAACTGCTTGACTTCATAAACTTTCATTCCAATACAAAAAAACCGGTTAAGTGCGTGTCGGACCCGCGCACTGAGGGTTCCGTGCCACCCTTAACTGAATTCAGGGTCCACTTACTGTCACTTAACGAAAACATCACAATATATTGCGACAACAAAAATAACTTTGTTTTTCATAGTGTTTGTATGAAAAACAAAGTTATATTTGCGGTTGATAAAAATATGCAATATCTCAGAAACTACTGGTTCGATCTCCTTCAAACTAATTTTCGTTGCAAGTTTTTGTTGAGATCTACATCATATATTTTTTTCAAAATTTTCACTTTCCTAGTTCAAAAGTTAGAGGGGGGGGGACGCCCATTTTACCACTTTGGAAGCGTCTATATCTCAAACCTTACACTTTTAGAAAAAATGGTTTTAGGAACCTCAGCATCATTTCAAAAGACCTATCTATAGACACCCCACACGCATAGGTTTGAGTAAAAAAAAAATTTTAGGTTTTAGTTTCATGTATGGGAGCCCCCCCTTAAATATTATTTTTTCTTACTTTTTGTATCTGAATCGGAAAGCGGTGAACAAAATACACCTACCTACCAAGTTTCAGCTATGTGATGCTTATAGTTTCAGAATAAAGTGGCTGTGACATACGGACGGACAGACAGACAGACAGACAGACAGACAGACAGACTTGACGAAACTATAAGGGTTCCGTTTTTTGCCATTCGGCTACGGAACCCTTGGTTTGTATGCGGAAAGATCTAACCAAATACCTGCATTAAAATCGAATCGATCGCCTCGCGCTCCTGGTGGCTCGGCAAACACGTTGATGTAGGTATCCTGGGCGTTGATCACTGCATAAATCCATGTGAAGAGTTTTCCATAGGTGCTGTGGCACTTATTACGGGTTTTTCACACGCGCACAATCACTCACGCCGAGATATTTATACGTTTTTCATTAATATTATAGGAGCGCAGTCATTGCGTACGCAGCAAGAGATTTCAACTGTTTTATTTTTGCGGATGTAGATGGCGCTCAAAGACGGGCGCGCTCATCGAGTAGCCAATCGCAGTGGATTGCTTAGCAAAACGAAACAATCGCAATACAGGAAATGGCTTTCAAATTCCGAAATACAAATCTTTTTAATAGTTGATTGTATCTAACAAGTTTTTATTGTCACAGGTATGATCATAAATCATAAAATAAATTAATAAGTTGTTTAACTTGAAAATAAATGATGGAATCCTATTCCAGTACGAAACATGCCGCTCACCTTAAAATAATGCAATTATTTTAACTAATTTAAAACCTAAAACTAAATTTTGTACGACGCTAATTCCTAGTCCTCGAACTGAATGACTCTAAGTTAACACAAATCGACTGAAGTTACAATATAGGCATGATATCCTACTACAATGAATCTAAATAATCACAAACCCTACCTAAGCTAAGTGTTTGAGGAGCTAAAAAATTTGGCTTCGTACAGCACTATCAAATTATTACCAATTAATAATTACTCAAATGGAAGAGGGCAGATTTTTACAACTGCTCTTTTATATAAATTACTTCCGCTTTGTAAAGTAACAACACGTATTTTCCCGTCAGAGCCAGGATGGAGTGTATGCACGCGAGCTAATTTCCATTGAAGAGGAGGAAGATTATCGTCACATACCACAACAACGGTGCCTTCACGAATAGGCGGGCCCTGGTCGCGGTACCATTTAGTACGTTGTTGAATTTCGTGCAAGTATTCACGGCTCCAACGCTTCCAGAAGTGTTGAAGACATTGTTGTACCCAACGCCATCTAATTAAACGACTCGGATTCGAATCTATTAGAGATACGTCTGGAAGTGCCGTCATAGGACCTCCGATTAGAAAATGGGCAGGCGTTAAGGGCAAGGGATCTCTAGCATCTGCACTCAATACGCAGAGAGGTCGCGAGTTTAACACCGCCTCTATTTGACACAGTAAAGTATGCATCTCATCATACGTTTGAATCTGAGTTCCTATCACTCGATGAAAGTGATGTTTGAAGCTTTTTACACAACTTTCAAAAATTCCACCGAAGTGAGAAGCCTTCGGAGGCTGAAAGTGCCACGTAATACCCTGTTGCAAGGTTTGAGAATTCAAAGCACATTGAACAGAGTCATTTTTAAGAAATTGATATAATTCTTTTAATTGATTGTTACATCCCACAAAGTTTGTACCGCAATCCGAATATATATCAGTACATAGGCCACGACGCGACGTAAATCGACGTAGGGCGGCTAGAAACGCCTCACTTGAAAGTTCGGAAACGAGTTCGAGATGGGTAGCCTTTGTACTCATACATACAAAAACCGAAACATAGCACTTAATCACCTTAGCATTGCGAACTTTATTGGCACGAACGTAAAACGGGCCGGCGTAGTCAACAGCTGTTTTAAGAAACGGGCGCTCGGGACGTACGCGCGCGGCAGGCAGAGGGCCCATCGTCGGTTGTGACTTTACGGGTCGTGCACGGAAACAGCGAATGCATCGGTGAATACGCTGACGAATGATGTCACGGCTAGATACAATCCAGTATTTTTGAAAAAGAGTATACTGAACTAATTGAGCCCCAGCATGCAATTGGGTTAAATGAGCGTCATCAATTATCAAATTAGTCAAGTGATGCCTCTTTGGTAAAATTAACTGGTGTTTGGATTGAAACGGTAAAAGGGACTTATGTATACGTCCGCCAACACGTAAAAAATTATCGTTATCTAAGAATGGATCAAGTCGCTTCAATTGATTCGAGATAATTTTATGCTGCGAAATATTTTGAATATCTGCTGAAAATGTGGACTGTTGCACTAAATATATCAGTCTATTAAGTGCAAAATTATACTCTGATACGGAAACGTAAGAGTGGAATGAAAGTTTCTCTTTGTTAACCCTACTTTTGAGAAGTTTATAAAAACGAAATATGTAGGATGTCACACGTACTAATTTATTGAGAGATGAGAACTTCTCAATGAAACTATTGTCCTCGATAGACGCCGACACTGCAGGTACAGACGACACGGGACTACTGCGCTTCTCTTCATTTGTGCGTGGGATTTCCTTGCGCACGGGCCAAGTAGATTCGTCTTGAGAAAGCCATTCAGGGCCATGAAACCACAAGTCTGTGTTTTCTAAAAAGGTTGAAGGCAACAAGCCACGTGACGGCGCGTCAGCCGGATTGTCAGCAGATGGAACATGCCTCCAACGTTCACTAGGTACTAGCGTAAGTATTTCACTCGTACGATTTGAAATGAATGTCTTCCACTCGTACGGAGGAGACCGAAGCCACGCTAGCACTATTGACGAGTCAGACCACGCGTAAACGTCGTTCTTACTTATCCGGTCACTGTAGGTACGTAATACCTTATCAATGAGTCGTGTTAACAGCACGGCCGCCATAAGCTCAAGTCTCGGGATCGAAAGACGCGGAGAAATGGGGGCGACGCGAGTTTTAGCAAGTAAAAGATAAGTATGAGACGATCCGTTACCGTCCGTAAGACGTAGGTATACGCATGCGGCGTAGGCCTTCTCCGACGCGTCGGAAAACCCGTGTATTTGAAAACTACATCCATCGAAAAATACTTGGCGCGGGATAGAAACACGCGATAAAAGACACAATTCTTGTATGAACGCACACCAAGAATTAACGATACTAATAGGAGGGCGGTCGTCCCAATCGACACCAGATATCCACAGTAACTGCATTAAATGTTTAGCGTAAATAGTCACGGGTGATAACCATCCCATTGGATCGTAAATTCTAGCTATTTCAGAAAGAATCGTTCGTTTCGTAATTTTATCCGAATTACATTGAACACTAAAGGTGAAATGATCGGCTTGAGGGTTCCACTGAAGCCCTAGTACCTTAACTTTGTGATCATTCTCCATTGGTGCGAAGGGCACGTTATCGGGCCGCTCACCGTGAACCTCTGGCGTCTGAACTGCAGCGAGTATCGCTGGCGAGTTGCTATGCCACTTACGTAGCTCAAAGCCGGCCGTAGCGCAAATATCAATGAGTTCTTGCTGTAGGGTGAGAGCTTTACTTTCATTGCATTCCCCTGTGACGACGTCATCAACAAATACCTGGTCTAATAGGACCCCCGAAGCTTGACTAAAACGTGTCGCTTCATCGTGAGCTAGTTGCTTAATCGTACGCAGAGCTAAGTACGGGGATGAGCTCACTCCGAAAGTGACAGTTCGTAAACGGAAATCTTCTATAGGTTTGTCAGGTGACGTCCGCCACAGAATGCGTTGAAAATCCCTATCAGAAGATTGAACTAAAATGTTTCGATACATTTGTTTTATATCGGCTGTAAACACAACACTGTGTCTAAGAAATTTCAAAATAATATCTACGATATCCTGATGCAATTTAGGACCCGTTAACAAAATATCATTGAGTGACTTTCCGGTAGAAGTTTTACAACTAGCGTCGAACACTACGCGAGTTTTGGTAGTTTCACTCGATTCCTTAACTACACAGTGGTGCGGAATGTAATATGGGTTACCCGATTGCGGGGTTCCCTCGACCGGTTCCATATGCTCGAGGTCAAGGTATTCTTGTAAGCAAGCATGGTAATCCTCCTTGAGTTTAGGGTTGTTTTCTAACCGACGCTCTAACTTATGAAACCGAGCGAGGGCGATATCCCTAGATTCCCCAAGGGGCTGAGCGTCAGGCTTGAAGGGAAGTGCAACCACATAGCGACCGGTGTTATCACGAGTGCATGAATTCTCATAAATTTGCTCACAAAGTCGCTCATCAGGTGTAAACGCCTTCACTTCAGGCACAGACTCGAGTTCCCAGAACCTTTTTAAATCGTTGTCATCGTAAAATGAGCTAAAACAAGTATTAATCGGAGATGGAGTCGTAGACTCGAATGAAAGTGCTCCTAGTAATAGGTACCCAAAAATACTGTTCATCGCAATCGGCGAACCGGGAGAACCAGTAATGACATTGCCTAGTAGTATCTGGGATAGTATATCCGCTCCTACTAGCATTTCAACCTCTTGTGGGCTGTGAAAAGAAGGATCTGCTAATTTGAGATTTTTGATGTGTGGCCACCCTGTATGAGGCAATGGCACACTGGGCATTTTTGGTACTAATTTCGTTAAAATTAATGCCTCTACGGGAATAGAAGGTCGTTCCGAATCCGTAGGAGAAATGAAACATGAAATTATCCCTTTCGGTTGAATCGGCCTACTTTCACCTATGCCGTTGACAGGTACATTTACCCCACGTCGTTCCAGTCCTAAGCGTTGAACACAAGACTCTGTTATAAACGACGCCTGACTGCCAGTGTCAACCAAGCATCGAACCGTCGAACGTTTATTCCCGCCTACATATAAATCGACGCGCGCCGTTGATAACAAAACCGTACGAAGACAAGTATTCCCTAACGCGTTATCATTGTTATCACTTATCGCGTTATTAGTCGACGTCATCACTACAGGAGTAGACGCGTTGTCGTCAGTCGAGGATTGAGCGAGGTCATCGACCCCCGTAGCAGGGGAGAACGAGACAGCATTACTTTCAACTGTGTCGAAATGTAAGAGCGAATGATGTCGTTTGTGACAAGAACGGCACACGAAATTGGACTTACATTTATTAACGTCATGTCCAGTATTCAAACAATTAAAACAAACATCTTTTCCCTTCACGAAATTGTACCTATCGGACGGAGATAGCGCGAGAAACTTATTGCATTTTGCTATAAAGTGTGGATTGTCACAACATAAGCATTTGTTCTTATTGCCGTAAGAATAAGGTTTAGACTGAGCCGTGTTCTTCTCAGGTTGTGAGTTAGCCGTAAGTACATGTTGAGTGCGAGCCGCGTTCGCACCAGAACGCACAGTACTAGGAGGTACTTTATTACGTTTGCTAGAATCAGTTATCTCGCTTGCAGCTAAGTCGCGTTCAAGAAAATTGATCAATGAATCTATGCATGGAATATCTGTAGGTTTAGGCAATGACAACTCAAACCTTTTACGAATTGAATTAGGTATTTTACGTAGTAAAATGCCTAGCAATAGAAAACTCCATTGATCAACGGGGAATTGCATCCTTTTCAAAGCTTGAATATTCTCGTGATAGGTATTCAGTAATTTACGTAAACTTTGAATCGATTCTGAACAGCTGTCTATATCAAGTATGCGATCTAAATGTGTGGATGCAATTGCTCGTTTATTCTCATAGCGAGATATTAAAATGTCAAACGCAACCCTATAGTTTTCGTCCGTAATTGGAATCGATTTGATAAGATTGTACGGCTCATCTTTAAGTGTTAAAAGTAAATACCTAAATTTCTCAGCGTCCGTGTAAGCACCATTGTTGTGAACGAGACACGTGAACAAGTCGTAAAACGATGGCCAGTCCGTGGATTGCCCAGAGAAAGAAGGTAGTGGAAGTGTAGGTAATTTGTCGTGATTATTACAACTCGTAGGTACTACAGAGTTACGGCTAGCGCGCTTACACTCCTCCTGCTTCCGCTCTTTAATCTCACTTTGATGCGAAATTATCATGTAATAAAGGTCATTGAACTGGTTTCGAATTGCTAATTGTTCATTTCTATCACTTGCTAGAAGACTTTCGTCTTTGATAAGAGATTTCTCTATCTTTGTTTGTAATTTGAGAAATTTCTTTTGAGTTGAATTGATATCTCTACACCGAGCTAAGAACTGTTGTTCACTAGTTTCGTAGAAACCTAGTGTATGTTTTAGTTCGTCTAAAATTATATCACGTTCGAATAGGTCTTGAACCGCCATTTTGAATATGGACGCGTAACGTCGCTATGAAATATGGGGCCAAGGAAAATACCTAGTGACAATAAAAACCCGTAAAACAATACCAATCCGGATCGAACGGATCAAATTGTGGTTTGTATGCGGAAAGATCTAACCAAATACCTGCATTAAAATCGAATCGATCGCCTCGCGCTCCTGGTGGCTCGGCAAACACGTTGATGTAGGTATCCTGGGCGTTGATCACTGCATAAATCCATGTGAAGAGTTTTCCATAGGTGCTGTGGCACTTATTACGGGTTTTTCACACGCGCACAATCACTCACGCCGAGATATTTATACGTTTTTCATTAATATTATAGGAGCGCAGTCATTGCGTACGCAGCAAGAGATTTCAACTGTTTTATTTTTGCGGATGTAGATGGCGCTCAAAGACGGGCGCGCTCATCGAGTAGCCAATCGCAGTGGATTGCTTAGCAAAACGAAACAATCGCAATACAGGAAATGGCTTTCAAATTCCGAAATACAAATCTTTTTAATAGTTGATTGTATCTAACAAGTTTTTATTGTCACAGGTATGATCATAAATCATAAAATAAATTAATAAGTTGTTTAACTTGAAAATAAATGATGGAATCCTATTCCAGTACGAAACAACCCTAAAAACGATCTACTTACCCATTAAGTAGATCGTTTTTTGTATTGTAATGAAAGTTTATGAAGTCAAGCAGTTTTTAAAATTAATCAGAAACTATGAAAAACCTTTTTTATATTTTTAAATTTATGTTGAAAATTCTATTCGGTTCTGCTTAATGCAATATTTTTTAGTATCGATCAATAATTTTGTATCTTGTGTCTAAGTTAGGATGGCGATTATTTTACTCATAATATTGCAAATAATGGGCATTCTATTGAGATCAAAATATCTGAGAAAAGTGGACCCAAAAAAAAGTTATAATTTTTTTAAGATATCGTCTAGGTGCATCATGAAAAATATCGAAAAAAAAATATAACTCCTAAACTATAAATATTTGTCTAACATACATGGGGGTGAAATGGATAGGTATGGTACTCACCTATTACCACGCATCGGCTTGACACGTTACATGAAACACCCTGTATATTTTTTTGCAAATATGCCGTTTCTTGATTTTTATTTGTGGCTGAATTCTTGGCTGCTACGTTGTAATTTCTCCATTATAATTCCTCCATATGGGTTTCCATCGACACGCTAAGAAGAAGAATCTATACTTATATTATAAAGCTGAAGAGTTTGTTTGTTTGTTTGTTTGAACGCGCTAATCTCCGAAACTACTGGTTCGAATCGAATAATTCTTTTTGTGTTGGATAGTCCAGTTATCGAGGAAGGCTATAGGCTATATAACATCACGCTACGACCAATAGGAGCAAAGATATAGTGGTAAATGTGTAAAAAACGGGAGAAAGAAGTCACTATTCCACGCGGACGAAGTCGCGGGCAAAAGCTAGTTTGTAATATTTTAAGAACTTGCAAAGGTGTCTCAAAATTAGCCCGTCACATTGTCACCGAAGGTAGATGGGCTTCAGATGCATTGTACAAGTCTAATATGACCATAGAAAAGTTTCACGAGTTTTCAGATATGACCAATTTTAGTTTTTATTATTTTTTAATTCATTTTAGTTTTTTACGGTCTACCTTCCGTGTCAGTATGATGTGCTAAATTTGGGACACCTTTGCAAGTTAAAATATTACAAAAAAAAACCAAGAAATGGCATATTTGCAAATAAAAATTTCCTTTCTACTTTCCTTCATATTATTTCTTTTCGGAGCTTGATACAAGGTTAAGTACAAATTTACCTAGAAAGATCTTATTTTCAGACGATTGAGTACTTTCAATGAAAATACTTGTGCGTATTACTTGATCTTGTGTAACACTAGTAAAATATGAAATAAAATCCATGATGGCATCAAATGATGTCTGCCTGGACTTTTTAGACTAATTGAGTTAAGTGAAACTAAACTGTAGTGATTGATATGTCAATACCGACACCAAAATCAGTCATCCAATGCATGGATTTTGGCATAAGTTCCACCATGTACAGTTTGTGCATGAAGTGTAAAATAATTAATACATACCTATCGGCGCATTCCAAGAGACATTGAACATGAGCTCGTGGTCCGAACCCGGCAATGGTAGTGGAAACACCTCCAAATTTTCCGGTACACTCGCATACTGCACAGGGTACGAGTCGTCCGGAGGATCCGGGCCTTTTTCCTAGATCAAGAGAAAGAAATTTAAGTTTATTTATTTCCTTATTTTAATTGTTTTTATTTATTCTAAAATATAAACACATTAAACTTAATAATAAAATCTTAAAACTACTGACAAGTTTTCCCTAGGGCAATCTTATCATGTCTAGACACTATCTAGTCCAGAAAAGGGCAGGGTCCACTGAAAACCAGCGTCAGGTCCTCAAGAGGACCGGGCTTATGCTGAGTGAGGTCCTATTTGTTCGGACGTCACCGACACACATACGCACTGCTTGGCTGGCATTTGAGTAGTATAACTATCTGTTGCATTTTTATGTATAGTTTGTAATATTTGTGTTTATGCCTTTCGTTTTCTTTTTCTTTTTCTTTTGTAGACTTTTGTGAGCGTTTGTCTGTTTGTGTATGTGTGTGTGTTTGTGATGTCCTTAATCAATAAAAGCTTTTCTTTCTTTCTTTCTAGTTTAGCTGGTGCATGCATAAATTCCAATTCCATGCAATAATTCCAATCATGGCTAAAATATTTGAAGGCTATATTTATGAATGTCTATATGGTTTTTTCGAAAAATACAATTTACTTAGGGATGAACAATACGGTTTTAGAAAAGATAAGTCAACTAATTTAGCAATTCTCCATCTAATGCGCAGCATATCTGAATGCCTTAATGATGGTATCCCCGTGACTGCTATATTTATGGACATGTCCAAAGCTTTTGACCACGTATGCCATAAAAAACTTTTATCTAAAATGTACAGCTATGGAGTGAGAGGACCAGTTTATAATCTTCTTCTATCTTATTTGGAAAAACGGCTACAATATACTGAAATCACTTATATTGATCAAAGTAAAAACACTTTTCATGCTAAATCTAAACTTGAAGCTGTTAAGACTGGTGTGCCTCAAGGAAGTATTCTTGGGCCACTTTTATTCCTGATTTATATCAATGATCTCCCGCTATGCGTTGACCATGAAATGATTTTGTTTGCCGATGATTCTACGGTATTGATTAAAGGTAAAGATAGAGACACATATGAAAGTAATGTCAATGAAGCGCTAGAAAATATAGCTGTCTGGATAAAAGCCAATAATTTAAAAATTAATTTTAATAAAACCAAATACATTCAATTTAGTCTTCCACAGCAAACAAAACCGAACATCACTGTTAAAAATAACAACCAATTAATTGACGAAGTTAGTGAAATACGTTTTTTAGGAGTAATTCTTGATAATTCTGTAAATTGGAAACCTCACACTACCTACTTGTGCAATAAAATAAATAAATTCATTTTTCCTTTAAAAAAATTAGTAGAACAGTGTCCCATAAGTCTGCCATTACAGCATACCATGGCTTTGTAGCCTCCAATCTCCGTTACGGAGTCATTCACTGGGGAAATACAGCTAAAGTTAATCTCTTACCACTCTTTCGAGCTCAAAAGAAGTGCATTCGAGCTATTTACGGTGCCAGACAAAGAGTGAGTTGCAGGCCATTATTTAGAAAACTAGGAATCTTAAATCTGCCTTGCATGTATATTTTTCAGATATGTCTATTTGTCAAAAATAACAAATATTTATTCAAATCTAGAGTAGCTAGGCACCCTCGAAAGACACATAACAAAATAGATATCCTCCCTCACTACCCATCACGGACAAGTTTTTTCTCCAATAGCTTTTACACCATAGCACCAAAAATATTTAACCATTTACCAGATTCTTTAAAAGAACTTGAACTAAATCGTTTCAAGCAAACATTATTTAAAATACTATTAGTAAAAAGTTATTATTCTTTAGAAGAATACTTTTATGATAAAATCTCCACTTAATAATATTTTTTGTTGTTTTGTTGTGTTTAGTTTATTTCTATTTGGATCTGTTGCGATTGTGTAGTTACAAATACTTTTATTGCACGCCCGATGGGCAGGTTATAGTTTGCCCAAATGTTACATACAATAAGACCTGTTGTAAAATTACCTATACCAAGCAATAAATAAATTGATTGATTGATAATTGATTGATTAATCCTACTAATATTTGTGAGGATGTATGGTATGGATGTAATTTTGTTACTCCTTTACGCCAAAACTACTGGATGTATTTTAATAAAACTTTCTCATACATGAGAATAACACATACCTACCCTACAACCCTTTTGTTATCCAACATGTACCCGGTTAAAAGCCGCGGGCATTTATTACCGCTCGCTCGTATATAGTAATTCCATAAAGTTAATAAGTTTGTTTTAACGCGCCGATCTCAGAAAGTACATTCTCATTTCAAATCAAATCAAATACCTTTTTTTTTGTGTTAGCTTATTTATTGGGGCTATAAAATATCACGCTACGGCGGAAGGAAGAGACTAAAATCAAAATGCGTGGACGAACTCGCAGGGAACTCTAGTGTCTTCTATTTTTAGGCTAAAAGATGACTATTATATTATATTGTTAAAGAGTTTACTTTCGAAAATATAAATTAGCTTACAACAAAACTTAGTACGATGTCGGCTCCACGTGGAAAGTCTTTTCTCAAAGGTCTCACTTTATATTTCAACACTGAGATTTTGGAATGGCGAATGATTTCAGATTTCCCATTATGCTGTGAAATGTTAAAACATAAGTACCTAATAAGGGAATCACCATCAAATTATACGTGCTATGATCATATAAACAGCTACCAAACAATGCTCTCATCATTAATTTATTGAAACTTTATTGCATTGTAAGGTGTAAAATTGGCGGACATGATGCCATTAATAAACTTGTAAACCGCTTGGGAATGCAAAATCTTATGACTATGGTACCAATTCACTCATCTAGGTAAAACTTATAATTCTTACCCGAAACAAAAAAAAATATGGAAATTTTACTACTTGTACAGGTGAAGTTACGATAAACCCTAGTTATGGAAAACTATTGAGATACATACATGACATATAATTTAACTTTGCCGATCCGATAGTGTGAAAAAAAAATACTTGGGGTAGACGCACCACCTGTGATGATTTTTGTATTTAGATTAAATCAGTTTGACCTGTAGTTATATTGACTCAATGCAATAACAGTTAAGAGCCATATGACAGTCTGGAGATTCTCAGATTTTACCGAATTTATCAATGTGTGTGTGCGATTTTATATGTCCGGGACACAAAAAAATGTTAACTGTAATTAAACAATTTTGATACTTTATCTCTAGGTAGTAGGCTATGCGTATGATGAACACAGAAAATCTTAAAAGATGAAATATGAAACCAAAAATTGCGCACGGGCGGGATTCGAACCAGCATCTTTCTGGCAATCCGGGCCAACTGCTCTTCCAATTGAGCTACCGTGCTGTCGGTCCGACCGCGCGAAATTCTTGGTCTCATTGATACGTCATTGCGTGACGTTAGCGCCATCTACCCGTCTGTTTATGCAACAGTGGCAATGCAATGCAATGCAATTTCGCGCGGTCGGACCGACAGCACGGTAGCTCAATTGGAAGAGCAGTTGGCCCGGATTGCCAGAAAGATGCTGGTTCGAATCCCGCCCGTGCGCAATTTTTGGTTTCATATTTCATCTTTTAAGAATAAAATATGACACTGTAAGTGTTAAAAATATTGTAAAACCATCAACACAGAAAATGATGGTCTTATAAAAGTCGATGTAATAAATTAATGTTATACCAGTTTTTTTGTATTTAAAATACCTATTACGAATACAGTGAATACAGTTCGGAATCAGGGCTCGCGTCAATTCCGTTCGCGAACATTTTCCTTTTGATAATTATATAACTAAATTCACAGATTTAAACACAAACGTACAGTTATAATTAACGTAAAAAACTTACAGCATAGAAAAAACGAAATGCATCCAAAGGGTGAAGACATATAAAGGCGGGTAACACGCACTGACCTGCAACGACTAACCAGTGTTGTGCCGTGTTGGCTATTTCATGGAATTGAAATGCTTCATAGAGACTTTTCCGACTCAAGTCTTGATTTGAATTTTGTTTTAAAACAATTTTCTAGTGTCAGTCGGTCCTTATTTGGATTGTTGTAACGAATTTCTTAAATATTTCGAGATTAAAAATAGATGACTTGGCACATCACTAGTCAGTCGGTACAGGTTGGTACCGGTTATCTGCCTCTTTATGTCTTCACCCAAATCGTGACTTCTCAGAGTAGGTATTTTTTTACGAATGTAAACTCCACGAGAAACGGGGACTAAGGGTTATTGGTAGATGATGCCATTGGTTCTGCGCTTGATCTACCACGTGTCATACCAGCTGGATGCTATGAGGATTTATTTACACATAAATGCTTTTTAGTGTAACGCTGTTCTTTGATATGATTTGTAATTTGATATATGAAATATGTCACAAGTTATTATAGCTGACATTCAGAAAATGTAGTTAAGAAAAATTTGATCAAGATTTCAAGTATTTCATGTATAACAGATGATAAACAAGATAATTTTTATTTAATTATTCTGTTTACACCGGTATTATATCATTTTGTCCATATACATTTTTAAATAATGAAATATTATATGAATATGGACTTGAATAGAACCATAGAACTTCATGGCATTTGCGTACAATTTGAATACAGGTTCATATTAACTACATACACATATACATCACATGAAACGCTTCTATTTAAACAAGCGTTTTACTATACAAGTTTATAGTTAGGTTGTGGTTGTAGATTGTGGTAGAAAGAAAAATAATGTTAACTCGTCAAGTATGTGTGAACGAGACACAATAGAAATTCCATTATTATGCGACTCCCGGCAGTCGTTTGATACCTGACTGATTAAATAAGCAAAATATTGCCCTATTTATTTAGGTTTAAACCATTGAAACACTGTTACTAGCGTATGGAATTAATGCCGTGAACAAGTCCCACACAGTATGGAATTGACGCCAATGGCCAATGGTATGTACGTACAAGTGCGTATCAAAGGTTGTGGAACTAAATAACGCCTATATACGGTCTATATTAAGAAAAACTGACCTTTTACTTTTTGTCGTCCGTTTATTCTTATTCAAAATCCAAAGCACGAATGATGTAAGAAAATTTATAAACTTACTTGTTTACTACTCAAAGTCAAATACTTAAAACAAAAGCCCTTATTTGTCTTCAATTTTGTTGGGTTAATGGTCACTTCACCACCATACTATTTCAATAAAACCGACTTCAAAAACAAAACACATTAAAAAGTCTTAAATAAACTCTTGAAAGGACTCCATTTTAGGCAAACCATTTCTTTTTGGAGTCGATGCCCAGATAGATGTCGCTTAAGATGGAACTTGAGAGAGCCTATGCGATGGCACTGACTTCAAAAAAATGGTTTGCCTAAATTGGAGTCCTTTGAAGAGTTTTAGACTTTTTTTGACGTTAAAAAAAAACTTCGACCACAGAAAACTTTGCTTCATATCCAGCCTCGGCGCGCCCCAGCCCTGTTTTATAATAACTTAAGGGGTAAGAGGTAAATACCAATTCAACAAAGTAAATATCATGAAAATCGGTCTACCGTTGTTGAACTATAAAGTAGTGTTACTGATATTACTTTATTTAATATAAATAAGGTTATTATTTGCAACCCCATACATATGAAATAGAATTGGTACTATTGCCTATTCTTGGCCTTATTAATTCAGTATTTGTCTAAAATTGTCATTTACACTGTTTGGTGATAGAAACAGTTTGCTCATCATATACCACAATTTTATTTTGTAGACAATTTTTTGTTATTATTATTTTTGTCGATAAAGGAGGCGGTCGGCCAGCCATACATTGCTTGCCCCAAAAGTAAAAATCCATGCGTCACGACCAAAACAAATTTTATGGGTTCGTTTCTTCGCCTTTTAAAATAATATAAAGTAATATAAGCCGTAAATAGCGGGGTTTTCACATAAAACGAAATAAAATGTGTGGGGTCAATCTCTTGCACAGGTCTTTCTAGATCATAGCGCCATCTGTGTCGAAAACCCGCAATCTAGGCCACCAAAACTAAAACATAGAAAACTGCCCCGCTAGGGTGCGTAACGCGTGAAAATTACGATGACGCAACAATAGCCAACGAAAAGAAGTTCCTTGTCACAGTTTTTTTTCAAGTTTTAGGAAGAGGTTGGTAGGTTTAAAGGTTATTACCTATGGGAGGCAAACGTCATTTTCCTTCTTAAAATAGCGATTGCGAGCGCTTACTTATTTAACTAACTGCCAGTTCTATGACACAGTATGACACAATATGCCATTTCGTTAAGCGGTCGTCAGTTTGCTTATAGTGCTCGAAACCGCTATTTTCTGCCAAACACAACAATTGTTGGGGACAGGAAATTGTATTCAATCGTTGTCCTATTTTTTTCGTAGATTTATCTGCCGCTAGATAAAAGCAAAGTAAATTAACAATATTGTATTTAAAATTCAATATATTTTTTGCAAAATGATATAGTCAAGTCTCTTAATGGTTTTCTTTACTCAAACATGAAACGACTCTGGGGCAATTTACGACCGTATCCTTTGGTCCTAGTATCTGCACATTTTGTTTGATCAAGTTTCGAAAATACAAATTGTATATGATAAAAGATCTTCGTTATAACTTATGAACCTCTTGAAATAGTCGCCATACATATAAATCTTTCTTGTTTATAGTATTAATAAGGATTCCTTTCTATGCAAGTTTACATAACATTGATTAATCATTTAAATACAACTACTAATCGATACAAAAGAACGAATACTTTTTTGTTATAATTAGAGACCATCGACGATCCAAATGCACTATGGCTTTATGCCTGTTGCATAAAGCCTCAAAGCGAATTGGTCGCCGTATAAAAATTGTGCAAAGCGTGATATTTTCAAATTTGGAATTAGTATCATACACGAAATAAAAGAGTAGCAGCGAAGACAACGAGCGACACACCCTTCCCCTCCGAGCGCTCGGCGCTGTCTGTCAAATTTCGATCGAAGATGAATGTTCGTGACAGCTCCAAATCTCAAATTTATAGGTTACTTTAGTAAGATATTTTGAATATATTGCACAAGATAAAATCAAGAATTTAGATGCTAAGTCAAAGATAGGAACCTCTATAACATTGTTTTATCAAATAACACAGAATAAGTGCAATGTATCTCAGAGATAATCGCCTGTCTTTAGGTGCGTATTTTATGCCAAAACATGGTTTCAATTTTGTCTTCATTTGGAATAACCAGAGCGATAAATAAAAAAAACAGAGTCGACACCTTGTATACGAACGTAATTCCCTCCAAGTTTATGTTATTTCGATAGCTGATGTCAACAAGTGATCTAGAAGAGTGCGCCAGAAAAACCGTCAATTTGGCTTCTATGATTGCAAATTACAGACATTTTAAAGATTGAATCAAAAATTCAGAGTCGACATCTTATGGAGATAGTTCATTTCTACACAATTATTTCAAAAAAAGTAGTCAGTTTAGTCATTTTTGGGGAGAAATTTTCATTTGAACTTTGTTAGAAGGTAGGTGACAGCAGCCTTAACGTTATTAATCTATACCTATAAAATGCTTTGTCCTGAACGACTGACTGACTGACTGACTGATGGATCAACGCACAGCCTAAACCGCTGATCGTAGAAACCTGAAACTGGGAGGGTGTGTTCTTTGTATGACGTAGGGATCCGATAAGAAAGGATTTTTCGAAATTTTACCCCTAAGGGGGTGAAAAAGGGGAGCAAAGTTTGTATGGGACAACGTGATTCCTTGGTCTGATCTACTTCAAATTTTGTAAAAACCATTCTTTAAAAATAATAACAAAAATTGTGTATCAAATTTTATTGAAATTTATCTTGTGACGGGGTTAAAAAGGGGTAGAAAGTTATTTTGGGGATGATTGGCTATAAAGTTAATATAAATACTCTTTAGTGCTTATGCTTAAAATATTTTTTATTTCATTTTTGACAATCATTGACATATCTGAGACACAATGCAACACAATGTTTTGACACATGTTTGTTATTAATTTTGCTCTCGAGAAGAGATTTTATTCCTTAAAATAGTAAATAATGTTTTTTTGTGTTGAAACAGGGTAGGTATCAAGCGGTCTGTGTCCAGTATAGTATGTAAATCGTTTGTTCATATTGTTGGTGGACATTCTATGCTGTTCCTGCGGTGGATGGGTATTCGACCTGGAACTTTTCTGCAAATTTTTCGTGGGGGCCTATGTTAAGCAGTGGACGGCCTTGGGTGTTGATGATGATGATGGGGTTGAACCCTACATATAATTTTCCCTTTGAATTCAAACAAAGCTCAAGTTCAAACTCTTAAGGTAGCTGGAGAAGACTTGAGGGAATTTGCTTCTCCCACAGCCATATGTTATGTGGCATGATGCTGTGTAAGCGCACAGAGTAGCCTGGTCTTTTTAGCACCCGAAAGAAATATGCGATTGACGAAAAGCGTAAAGTATTTCCATTACGTTGTAAAATAAAAGATACTATCCCCGTGTTAGTTTGACCAGATTAAAGACCGGGCTACGTGTTGAGTCTACACAAGGTATAACATTTGTCTATAAATTAAAAACTGACGTTATTGTTTGTTTGGTTGAAGGCGCTAATCACAGGAACTATTGGTCCGGTTATAAAATATATTAGATACATTGTTAAATAGTGAATTTATTTAATTACTTTAATGCTTAGAGGCTTATAAATATTTTTGCTACGATCTATGGGAACGGAGTAAAACTAAAACTTGCGTACGAAGTCGCTGGCGGGCCGCTAGTATTTGTATAAAAATGAGTATTGTTACTTTACCAAATACCGTTATCGTTGTTTATAAAGTGGCAACACAGGCTGCCCTTTCCCCTCCTACTTTCTTACTTGCGAGGTGCACTGGGAAAGCGAGGCAGTCTAGCACAGATTAGTAAGAGTATGAAGTCTAGTGCTAACCGCCGAAGCGAAAGGTTGTGGAAAGAATTCTATGTTGAAGTGCTGTTATAATTATTATGGTTAGAAATAATGATTTGTATAAAGGAAAGTCACTGCCACTTTACGGGCTCTCTATAAATTTAAAAATTTTCTCCCTCTTCACACGAAAACTCTTCTTGTCCAATCTCTAGTCCTCCCTCTTCTCGACTACGCCGACATATGTTGTACGAATATCAGTGAAGCGTTTATTAATAAACTTGATCGTCTCCTCAACAATGGTATTCGTTTCATCTTCAGTCTCCGTAAGTACGACCACATTTCCGCCTACCGTTCTAAGCTTAAATGGCTTCCCATCCGTCATCGCAGAGAAATAAGAATCTTGTGTACCATCTTCAACATACTTCGAAACCCTCATTCCCCAACATATATGACGCAGCGCTTCAGCTATTTGGCATCCACAACTTCGCGCAACCTTCGCTCTTCCCATCAACTCAATCTCCACACACCTCTTTTCAAATCCGGCTTTATGTCGGACTCTTTCACAATGTCTGCGATTCGACTTTGGAATTCCCTTCCCTATGAGATCAGAACTTCATCCAACAAATTTTCTTTTAAAAAGTCACTCCGTGCCCACTATCTTCACCTTGGCTCTCTTCAGAACTAACCTTTTCGTTAATTATTTTCTTTTCTTTCACCTAGATGTCGTCAATATCTCCAACTTCGTTATTTGTAAGTAATTTTTTGTGTATTTTATGTATGTTTATTTTGCCTATATATATTTATATATTCTATTAATTATTTGTGTAATATTAGTATGTATGTCTATGTCGCCATAATGCATTATATTTTATTTTACCCGCTCAGTTATTGCAAACGTTCCGCCACTGATTAAATTTTCTGCATTCCCAAGCGGTTGACTGGTAGAGAATGCCCTAAGGCATTAAGTCCGCCAATTGTACAGTATACAGTGCAATAAAGTTTAAATAAATAAAAATAAATAAATAAGTGTGGTGATCGAATAAAGAACTTTATAAATTGCGATGGTGTTTGACTCTTGATACACCTGAACTTTTTTCTGGTATTTCTGTGTCGTCTTTCGGGTAATATCAAGTACTTACCTATTACTAACTCATTGTATCTTTGATAACTGATTTTGAACATAAACTACATAGCATTATCCTCCTTCAACCTAGAGTCAAGTAAAAAGGAAAACCCTCTTCGTGGAATCGCGGACGTAATGTAACGTCCGCGTCATACTTAGCTTACATCCGACATGAGTAAACAAAAACAGTGATAAGGTCTTTGATAAATAAGCTTATGTGAAAACAAATTCGATTATGACCATGTTTTATTTAGGTACTGGAAAGGTCCTTGAAGTACCTTTACAGTACCTAGGAAGGTACAGACAGCTCTTCTTTATTTATTCAACCCACCGATGAGAAAATATTATTTGATGAAAGATGATTAATTGACCTGTGGCAAAACATGATGGTCAAGATGAAATTCTGTGATCAAATTTACCATGGTTTTGTAGGTAGGTAGGTAGGTAGTAAAGTACATAATATTTACCTATGGAAGGGTATATGTATGTCACATACCTAAGGGCTTAACCATCCTATTGGCCGTAACATGTATCTTGTCACTTGCGATTCACCTACTATAGTGGAATCATAAAAATATATAGGTATGCGGATGCAAATATTTAAATCTTTCAACGCAGAAACGAGGAACAGGGCTTTCCAATAAAACTTATTCAAGTTGAACCGCAAAAGATTTCAAAATTCGGTACTAAATTGTCGCACGTTAACAATCGTCAAAGGCATGTTAATAGTATTATCCTACCTGCTTAACTTTTTTTTGTTTGCTTTTAAAACTTGCTTGCTCCACAATGAAATAGTTTGAAAATAACTTACAAAGCCAGTCCAAGGCACTAGGAAGTGATGATGGCCAGGGAAGTCCGGTGGGACGTCACCTAACCCTTCATCATACGAAAAGGTTCCCGGCAAATTCTGTTCAAAGTCATCCTCATCAGAAATAGTCTGATTCATACACACACCCAACACACTGAACACCAACACTAAACAAAACACAATCTCCATTTTAACTGTTATACTAAACTGACTTAGTTTCCACTTGTAAAGCACTTATCAATATCTAGATTTCACTTACACAAATATTTAGATTCTTAGTCATATTGGACTACGAAAACAACCACATCACATCAATATCACAACCACTGGACAATGATACCAAGTCACAAAATATGTAATAGTACTACATAACCAAATCACAGCAAGTTAACAACCTTTAATTTTGTCCTTTTAACATGATTTTAAAGAAAACTGACATGAAATAGAACGCACGTCAAAGGTGAACCTATAACAAACTTCGAATATTCCCAATCGAAATTTAACTGTATTTCGATAGTGATAAAGACGATTTTTTTTTTAGAAATAATATTATTTTGTTACAGATTGTGGTGTTGATCGTACAAATAAAAGTATCGTTCGCCGATTAACAGGTATTGTTATCAGCTTTGGGCTGATCTTGTGATAAGGGTTCCACTCGAGTTACTGTGACGTACGTACAATACTATGTGATTAGATAGTGTTGGGCTATTGACCAATTACCGACGGTGTGTGTGCTACTTCAATACTAAATGAGAATTAGAAATTCGTTTAGGACCTCAACTAATTCAGGTTGCTGAGTGAGTCCTAGTATACATGAGACCTAGCGAAGGCAGTAGGCAGAAGACGCCCTTAGGCGCATTTGAATTTCCTCCCTTCCCTCCCGTCCTAGCGAGATGTTTTATAGCCTAAAGCCTTCCTCGATAAATAATCTATTCAACACAATCATTTTTTTTCAAATCGGACCAGTAGTTCCTGCGTAGTAATCTCAAACAAACAAACAGGTGGATCTGTATTTATTTTATACAGAATACAGGAGGAACAAAACCGCGTTGTTGTACTTTGCTTGCGGTCGACAAAAAAGCAAGAAAGGCAACAATTATCAACTTAAAATTTTTTTAAAACCTAGACCAGAGTTGGCCAATTAACCGAGCTAAGGTAAGACTAAAATTTAATCGCGTATTTATATATTTCAACATCGATATTAGAAACTGACAACAGATTATTACTTTAACCTAGAGTTAATACGAGTCTGGCTATCCCTTAAAGTCACTATCAGTTAATTAAAATACAGCTTAGCAGATCACGGGGAAATCTTAAAATTTTAACTAAAAGTACATAAAAAAAATACTCACCGAAAATCCATCTGTTGCTGCGAACTCCTGCGCCTGTGACGACATCTCCACCACATTCCTGGTCACTCCTGTCGACTTGATCATCACTGTTGTCATCGGATCCTCAGTCCCAATATCCGTGACCAAATCCGTCGGTTTCCGACCTAGAAGGTCAGGAATAATCTTCAGGATACTCTTTCCCGATAACATAGACATTACAGGACCGTTTTCCCATAGTATTAACAAGATGATTGTCGCCTGCCATCTCCTCATCGTGGTAAACAAGATACATTCTTCACAAGAAAACTTCACTTTTCACTTCACATGTGTTTTTGCCATTTCCAATTTGATACTATCTAGGTTCTTATTAAACGAATTGCTTTAACACTGTTAATAGTTTATTCACCATTTGCTCAGCTTCCTGCCATGTTAGTGATTTTGTGTTCCTATTTGATAAATGCGGGTAGATTAAAAAAATGTTAAGTAGCGAACTCCAATGGAGCGCATTCACACCCACTAATGTAAGGGCATCATAATTGTCACGAAAAAAAAATTAAAAAGTAGGTATTTAACAAATGTCCGCCTAGGTTTCACAAACTAAGCTGAATTTTGTACTGAATTTACATTAACAGCAGTGAAGCGTGCTCGTTTGAAAAGCGTGTTTACGTGTCTATACACGTCAGAACGGATTTTCGCGCTACGTTTACCTATTTCTTTAAGTAAGCCTTTGACTATCACAAAGCTAAATATATTTGCCTTGCAAATGACAACTTATTTTGTGTTACAATAAAGCCAAAGCTTTTCGGGAGATCTTTAAATGGTATACTTTTCTAAAGTTATTAATGTTAATTTAATTCTACTAGTTTGCCAAACCCGCTAAAGTAGATATATAAGAAAACTAAGCAAAAATCGGGCTAGCCGTTAAAAAGAAACATTCTCACACACAACCTTACAGAAGGGATCATGTTGTAGATCTGTTTGGCATTCCTTCCACTATCTCACCGATACGGGACCCATGCTAAGAAGGCTTTCCTTTTAAGGAATGCCTTGTAACACCTGAGGCTTTTTAGGGGTTTCTTTTATGTCAACAACCCACTCACTTACTAAGTTAATAAGAAATTTGTATAAATCAAAGGACGCTATGACACGCATTTACAAAATGCTACATAATGAAATTTCAGGTCACGCTATTGGTAATACTTATAAGAATATGAATACAATTATTTTAGACAGCATTTTGTGTGGAAAAATACTCGCAATATTATTTTAAACTTGGAGGTTGAGTTGAGGATTATAAGGTAAAACTTTGGTGTATCAAAATAGAAAATGTATTTTACAGAAAGTCAAAGTTACACACACAGTTAGCACCTTTTTTAAATGTTGCTTGGCTAAGAAAGATAGCTCAAATAGTCCGATAGCTCTAGAAAATGTAGATCTATTAAAGTTTAGATGAAGGAAAAAAACATATGTATCACTCCTAAGCAATAAAAGAAAGTGTTGTTTTGTTGTTTAGGAAGTTTTAATTGCACTTCATGTAATACTTGTTAAAAGCATTCATCAGTCATGTCATGTGTGATCTGAAACTTTCTAAAACTCACCCCACCTGTGTTACGAGTTTTATTATGGAACATGTTAACATTGTTTAAACTCACAAATCACCACGGTACATCCAATTATAACTGGTGAACTTCTTACATATGACACAACCTTCTATAAGAAGCGCAAACAATAAAATTGTAATTTAACAGCTTCTGAGTAAAAGATACAATTCCGAAAAAATCTTCCGGTGTCAAACCCGGTTGCTGAAGATCGTTAAAAAAGCAATTTATATAACGTCCTTTGATGGACAAGTGTCAATTAATTACAAAATTGAATTCTGACAAAATGCGTCATGATTTCCGGCCGGACCTGATTTGATCCCTTAAAGTTCTAAAACATATGTTCTAGAGTTCAAAGTCGCACGTGGCTAGGTCGAGAATCTGGCTAGGTATGTAAAGGGTGGTGTACACTGAACTGACAAGTTTGGGCGGGCGGCATGTTTGGGCGCGAGCGTAGGGCGCGGCTGGGGCGGGCGCCGCTGCGAGCGTCGGCAGGGAACTGACGCTCTGCCTGTTGATTTCGTATCTTTACCATTGGACGTCGCGTGGTTTTTGCTTATGAAAGATTTAAGGAATAGGACACAAGTACGGAAGAAATAAAATATTAATTTACAGGTCTGACTAAATAAATATTGCCAAGAAATTAGTTAACACAATATTTTCATATTTTTAACTAAATAACTTCATAATATTCTTGAATAAAAGGAAAACGTAAGCTTAATTAGTTAAGCAATGCATACATTTATTTTAGTCGTCTATTTATACTCAAACAACAAAATAATTAAATTATATTTTACAACTAAACCGTAAATAGAACTACCAAAAAAGCTGTAAAAACAAAAAACTGATTTTACTATATGGAAATATTCACATATTCAACTCTATGTACTTAACTTTTACACTAATACGCTTCATATTTAAAATCATGCTAGGTACACTATTGTTCTACAGTTTAAATTGTAATTCAAAACTATTTTAGTTACCTATAAGCAAGATAAAACTAATCTGTCTGCGTACTTTACAAATAAAATAAATAAATAATAAGACAATCAAACAGAATCCATAAATTCCAACCAGTAGTACAAAAGTCAACACCGATCGATACAGCACAAGGAAATGCCGAAAATAAACGGAGCCAGTCTGGTTGAGGTGAGAATAAAGTGAGTTTCTATGGTAGGGCCGGTGTATAGCCCACGTGGCATTTCAGGTCCACGGGAGCATGTCACAGGGTCATGTAAGCCATTGGCGCCTATTACGTAAAGATAGCGCCATTAAAATTACTTTTAGTTTGAAGACTTGTTGATTGTTGATGCCAAGTTAAAAATGTGTCGCAAAAACAACGACAAGATTGTGACGTTTTCTTTGAAAATTTGAATTTCGAATTATGATTTGTACTACGAGTTGATGGCCGGGCCATCAATTCATGGAGCACAAAATTTGTTCGTATGTTCCATACGCTAGTAATAGTAGTTCAATGTTAGACTTACACTTTACGCTAATAATTATGTACTCAACGTCTGGGACTCTGGGTCATTTCTACCGCCAAATAACGTTCCCATAAATTATTTATCACAGCTTCTGTTTATTTTATTCATAAATGCTTCTTGTGCTTTTTCTTACCGGTTCTTTTTAGTTCAATTCTTTTTTTTTTCTTGAGTTACCGTTACTCAGATAGTACGGAAAAATTATGCCTCAGAAACATAAGGTCCTGTGTACAAAATAGGAACAAAACTTGTTTGTTACAAATATTTTTTACTTATCTAAAATTTAGTAAATATATTTAGATTCTAAATATATTTTTTTAATTAAAATTAACTAAAAAAAAGGTTAATATGAGATTCAGGTACACAAGTACAAAAGTATATTTTTTTACTAATTTGGATTTTAAATAAATAAAAACTGACGAATAGTAAGCTACTTGTAAAACTACATGTCCTTTCTAGTAACTTATGTGTCCTTTATAAAGGCCAGTAGTATGGTAAACTACTTTTTCTGAATGTGATTGTGTCATGTGCTCGAACTCACTGAATCTTGACTGTAACAGCAAATCACTGCTTTTCATCTACTTTAGGGTACCACGTCACATACCAGTAAGTTGACGTATCAGCCCCCCAACCACCAATTCAAAAACTTTCGGTTACGGATTCAGTTACGATCATAGATCAGAATAAGTACTTTACGATTCCATAGCTTTCACTTCTTAATAAAATTACCATAACGTGGATTTATCCGATGCAACTATTTTATTTTGTTATTTTTTTATATTTGTATCGAACTGACATATCGACACCCGATCAAACTACGACATTAATAAAATTTATAAACGAAAATAAAATAAAATAAATCTAGACGAATGGCTTATCGAATGGTTCTGAATCGCCCTGCAGAGTTGCTTGGCAAAAACAAAGCACGAGATGGTAATTAAAAATAATTAATGAACGATTCTCACTTACTAATTAATTAATCACTTACCTACTTGCCAGCAGTGAAGAGGTAATATGTCTACATTTAACGAGACTTCTCGATCTGTTGCTGAAGGATTATATTCAAATATACTTGAGGGGATTGTAATTAAGAATAATTAATTGTTTTAAAAGATTAATAAGCTTGAATAGGTTTCTACTAATTGTAGGAAAATAAATTTGATACTATTCAAATACTCCCAGGTATAGGATAAGGCTGCTTTTCCACCAGAGATGTGCAAGGATGCGTAGCGTGAGATGTGTTTGTAAAGAAACAATAGAATGGCTTCATTTACCTCGCCTCGGTCAGCACAGCTCTGGTGGAAACAGCTCAGCGGAGCTAGATTTTTGCGCATACAAAACAAGTGAAAGACGTGTGCGAGGGATGGGTGCGAGGGATGTGTTGCGAGGAATGTGTGTTGAGAAGGTTTGCGCATACTGTACCAGCCATTAAGCGCATTTTCACAGCTCCGCTACACATCCTCGTAGGAACATTTTAATCGCACAGCTTTGGTGGAAACACCTTTTCGCAACACAGCTTGACATCCTCGTAAGACACATTTCCATAGCACATCTCTGGTGGAAACGTAGCCTAACAAAGAATAGATTAAAGCAAGCAAAGGTAGTAGGGTAAATTTACAAGATGCTATAGGTAAACGCGGGTCACGCGAGGGAGCGAGATTTCAACTTTGTGCGGAACGAACAAATATTTACTAAGCCGACTGTACGGTAACCATGGCAACGGTATTCTGACCCTTATGTCTGAATAGCTGAGTTTTCCTGTACGAGTAAGCGATCTGTTCATTTAGAAGAACCTCAAAGCAAATCTTGTTATGAGGGGCTAAACTAACATTTAATTAGTAATGTTATCTGGCCATGCGTGAAAAGTTACTACATACATACATTCTCTTATTTATGTTATTATAAAGTTTTAAAGCCTAATACTTATTTGATTTCAATGAATTGGTGAATTTTGTTTTTTTTTTTAATGTCAATGTAATATCATTAAATTTTTAGAAGGATTATAATAAAAAATTACAAATCATAAATTGTCCTTTGGCGGAATAATATAAATTCAACTATTCAAAATGAAACAAAAGAAAAATATATGAATAAGTACATCAATTAAATTCTGGTGTCAATCAATAAAATATTTATTTTTCACATAACGCATACCTACCACATTCACACGTCACAAGGTAGAAAATATACCTCTATACAAACATCTACATAGAACACTTCAGAGATAATACAGGTAATTGAACTATTTACCACTCATTTATTTCCACACAAAATTATTTGAATCGGTTATAAAATAATAATAACTTAATAGCATCATTTTCTGCATCATTATTATATTTATTATTAAGAGTAATTTTACTCCCCTAATGATGTGCCGTTTTCGGAAACATTGCCGTGCCATATACACCGTGCTTTTTTAACCGTCTTACAGCCGAAGGCCACTTAAAGTATCCAATAACTACATGTCATTCGTTAAATAAAACTTGGTTATTATTAAGATTTCAAAGCCTAAGACATTAAAGAAGATATCAGCACAATTTAGTACGAAACATCCTGTAACGAGCACTACGCGCGGGTCATTCACTCGGCTGTCTAGCACTACTAACCTTATTTTACGCACGAATAGAAAGGGGCGAGGCGGTGGGCGTCACAAAGGATTGCGCTAGCGCATGATTGGTTAGAGATCCACGTGGACTGTCTTAGATTGGCTACGGTGCGGAACGCGTGGAGGCGGCAAGGTCCAAGGCATGCATTGTTGAAAACGTAAACATTATGAACATGATGATACATTACGTAACATTACTATTAGATATTTTTTACACCTAAATTATGTGGAGTGTAATAAAAAAAATAACATGTCCTAGAGGTTTATTAAGATGGTAACATTACGTGGGCTTCGGGTGTAAGACGGTTAAAAAAGCACGGTGTATAGGCTAGGAATATCGAAGCAACATTGCTTTAACAGTCGGCAAATTTGGCAACGTTAGGGAACATTACAAATTTTATCCTTTCGTTAAAATAATAATCATATACATTAAAATTTTAATTTAAAAAAATAATAAAAATTGTAATGGTCCCTTAAATTGCCAAAGTTAAGCAACGTTGCCGGCAACGGCACATTTATATCCTCAACGAAGATGAATTAGAAAAATCTAGACTAGCGTCGTTCTGAATTTAAACTGAATTTTCCTTATATTAGATTGAAATTACGCACGATATGTACTGAATAATTTTGCCATTACAAATGCACGTGATTTTGTACACATTCTTACGTATTTCGTATCAAAATGTACAAATATTAATTACACAAATCACATACATGATAAAGTTACGTATACAAAACTTACGGAGAAAAGGTCACGAAAAAAAAAACAAATATAAAAGATTATTATCATTAGGAAATATCAGTTATTGTACTTACTGCTAGATATACAACTCTTCGTAAATGGCACAGAAAAGAAGCAACAATATTTGTGTATATAAATACGAAAATAAATTAATACAAATCACTTGTTATCAGATTAAAATTAAGAAATGTTAAATTCGTTGGAAAGGCAAGATTCACCTACTAATTATAATCTACGTACAGGGTCTGACAAGAACTCATATTACATTAATTAGAAATAAAATTGATACATCAACTAAAATATCAAAAATATTTCTAAGAGTTAATGATATTATTTCTCGGCAGATACTGTAATAATCTTTGAAATCAACAACAATCACAGTGTAAAGCGTTAGAAAAAAACTACGTCTAAAAATAAATAAATTAGAACGAAACTAAAGAATCTTATTCCTTATTCCTGATATGTTATTTTGGGTCGTTAAATCGATTATTCGAGGATTCGATTTCCGAGAAGTATCGAATGGAAATCGATCGCTAATCTAGTCGTTGAAATGCACAGACTTATTTGAAATACACATCATACAAGTAGAAAATCACTGGTTGCTTAATAATATTTTTACACCCATTAACATCTTGAGACCTAACTTTTACATCTACTTAGTCTTTTGGTCAAATTGGTCTCGTAATTTAGTCTAAGTTAGTGCAATACTATCGTTAAAATCACAAGTGTCACACAAATACGTAAAGAGTTGCGATAGATTGATTTATCATGTACAATAATTCTAAATGTATTTTTTATTATTTATTGTTTTCATTTAACAAAATATACTCCGCTGACCCCAGATAAGACTGGGAACAGGGCATGTTAATGATGATGATTGATTATGTTTTTTTTTCATTTACTCTGAAAAAAAATCGACAAGCGTGGGGTATTTATTTACTACTTAATACTTTTAAATAAATTCAAAGCTTGACACATAAAAGTAGGAAAATATGCACAGAATTATGCATATCACAAACATTCATCAAAACTATACACATAAACGAAATTATATGCACATTTTAACAAATATTTAAATAGACTTGATATTATTATACATATGTAGATATTAATGGTGTTACTAAGGCCCACTTACGCATGAATAATTTAAGCCATGATCACACTAATCTGGATTGGATCTTATTAGTGTCCCTGTCAACGTCAAATAAACTGACAGAGACATAATGATGATTTAACCCAGGATTAGCGTAATCCTGGGTTAAATTATAGTGCGCAAGTGGGCCTAAGGGGGTTAGTATTTAATTTTGTGATTAGCGATGGGTGTGGCGATAACCACTAAAATATAAAAAGGCGGAGGCAACGTCCAGAGGCGACTAGGATTTCTTTACGGAAATAAAATATTTGAAATAATTTCTATCGCAAATCTATACGTTCGTTTCTTTTTCGAATAGTGCCTAAATACGAAACAGACCAATAATATTCACAAGAAATAGTACCCCACTCGTACATGTATGCTTCTAGCTCAATACAGAAAAAAAAGTATTCACAATAGCCAAATTCGATTAAGGCTAAACGATTAATATACATTTAATGAACTTCTCTGTAATTAAAATGACAGAGACCATTCATACTATATCCATACTGTTAATAGTTCACATCGATATAAATAGTTCACTTTTGATATTTATTTATTTATTTAAGAACTTTATTGCACAAGTAACAGTGTACAAAAGGTGGACTTAATGCTAAAAGCATTCTCTCCCAGTCATACCTTTAGGTCATGCAGAAAGATTATAAGTGATATTAGTAATTTGAAGAGCCTAAACAGAACAATAATTGGCTCCACACTATTGTCTCAATATTTTGTTAGCTAGTAACAATAGTTCCGAACGCGACAGCATTCCCTTACAGATTACATCAAAATTGGCCTTAGAAAGTGCGGTCGGGAATCAAGCCTCATTTTAGTAGCTATACAACGTTTGTTGGTACTATTTTTGATTTGCTCCCGACTTTAAATGAACAAAGCTAAACTCGGCAGCATTAAGTCGGCAATAGAGCTGTGAGCTCGCTCGGCGAAGCCCGTTCACTCTAAATAGCATTTATTGAATTTGGCTATAGTAGAGTAAAATTAAAGTAAAGCAAAGGTAAAGTTCCTCCGACCAAAACGCCAGCATGTATAAAGTCTGGCAAGCGTAAGATGAACTCAGTGTTTTTGGAACAGCAACATTGACCTAAATGTAATTTTGATAGAGCTGATTGAATAATCTTGATACTTGATTTCAGAGAACTTTGAAGTAAATATTTTAAATAATTAATACATTTAACGGCAAATAACTTGTGTTTTAGTTACTAATGGACTCTATTACTGAAGCCAAAACCATGATTTTGGATATACACAATTTATCAAAAACAAGAGATCAAATCAAGTATCAAATTCAAATTCAAATTTGAATTATTTTATTTGCAGTAAATAGGGTATAATGTTGTTATAACACAAAATTGTTCATTCCAAATTTGGATGGTGCTGCCATGTGCCGTCTTTTGCAAGGTTCAGCTTTCGCTTGGCAGACTATAGGACTCTCCTGCAATAGTAGTTGTTACTATACTAACAGTTCAGTGGGCAGGCGCGGCGGTCGCGGCGGCCGGCATCAGTCGGGGCGCGGCAGCCCCGCCGCGTACGCAGCCTGGATGCTCTCGCACACGAACTCGTATTGCGCCTGGCAAAATGTTACATATTATAGGCACACCGCGAAAATGATACCTCACAGGAGTGCGGGGGGAGGCGAGGGTTGAATAAAGGGTTGCATTTTTCTGAGATTAACGATTGATCAATTATCTTAAGACGTAAGCAGCGTGCGTTCGCTCGTAAATCTCTCGCTTTCATCTCTCAATAACATCTCAACAGTAATATATGCGCCAATATATATGAATTTTCTTCTTTGTATACGAAGTACCAGACAACGATTATGACGGGGGCGTCTCCCATAAATACTTAAATACATATAACATCCATGACTTAGCTACAAATGTTCGTGCACATCACACAAACATTTGCACCTTGCGGGATTCGAACCCGCGACGGCCGGCGTAATAGTCAGGAGCGCTAACCAATACACCAAAAGCGCGGTCTAATGGTTTTTGCCCACCACACTGTAGCATACAAGGATCGTACTAGGAACGTGCCAGACAAAAAAATACATTGAAAACTATGACACCTTGACCATTAGACAGTCCCGTCACCGACCAACACCATTGTGTGCCATGCATAGAGCGTGTGAGCACCGGCAAAATATGTTATCGCTCGCTCTCACTCTCGCTCTATATAACGGTGAGACAGAACGCTGAAAACCCGTTCAGTGGGCAAGGTAGAGCGTATCGTATTACTTGGTCACAGTACAACAACAGTTGGTCACGGTGCAGTGGGACAAAACATTTTTCATCTCTCCTGTTCGGAAAATAGCACTTTCCTGTGTAGATAGCCGGGTGGAAAATAGCTTATCCATCCCTAGGGTGGAAAGTAATTTAGTTTTAATTGGCATGGTATAGAGTCAAGGCATGCAGTCAAAGCTTGGATCAAAGATAATTGAGTCGTCACATCATATTATAAAAATAATAAAAAAATTTGCTTAGCTATACATTGAAAAACATGTTTATTATGATCGCTGATATAAAAAATATTCAATTGATTCAATCAATAATTAAAATATACATTTACTAATCTGTGATTAAAGTATTGGGCTTCTCGCCATAATACCAAGATGACACTTATTTTTTTACATTGTCAGTGTCATTTTTTCTTTTTGAACTCTATGCCTACTTTTTAAAATTTTGAAAATTATTATCTGTGGGGAAAATTCGATCGATATTTTTTACAAGGATTTTAATTATTTCGTATCGTCTGCTTTTTCGTACTGTTTTCATGTATTCGTGTCGATATTCTTTCTAATCATGTTAGGTGTTTGGAGAACTGTAAATTAACTGTCTTTTTGTGCAAAAACTTGAGTTTTCCTTTCTCGCTGTACTACATAATACCTGACCATGACATCTACAACCACTATTGTAAATTTAATGTTTTTCCTCACAGTCGAAATGAAAAATAGTATGTTTAACTCGGGTGAAAGCACCATTTCACTCTCGAATTATTGGCGCTCTCACTTCGTTCGAGCGCCAGAAACATCTCGAGTGAAATGGGTCGCTTTCTCCCCTTGTATAACAATCTACTATACCCCCTTATTCATAATAACTCAAACGGTCTTTTCAAACTATTTTAGCTATTACACTCTTTGTCACTTTCTTTGACAGAAAGTGACAAAACAGTGTAATAGCTAAAATAGGTTTAAAAGACAGTTTGAGTTATTTCTTTGACAGAAAGTGACAAAACAGTGTAATAGCTAAAATAGGTTTAAAAGACCGTTTGAGTTATTATCAATAAGGGGGTCAACTTTTAAAATTATGAAGCAGAAGAATATACTCACAGAGTTCTGTATGCACATAGGCCGTTGCGTCCGCATGGTCCTCACTAAGTCCAAGGGATATAACGGCTGTCGTCTCGACATCAACTCTATGGCAGTTTCGGCTAGTATAAGCGCCCCGGTCCGTCCGACGCCGGCCGAGCAGTGCACTATTAGTGGCGGGTCGAGAAGACGTTCCTCCTCTGCGTCTGGCTCTTGGACTACTGTTGGTATCACTGTAATTATGATGCAAAGATGTGATATGACGATTTTAATGTGGTCAGCATGGATGGCATTCCCAATACAATAACCTTTTCAACTTCTTTCCGTACTGGCTTTTGGTTCTCGTCAAATTTCATCCTACTTTATGATAATATGATAAATGCGAAAGTTTGTGCGGACATAGGAATAGCACAAAGGCTATAATATATTGTGATATTTTTTGAGATCCGACATTAACGCGGGTGGTGGAGCCGAGGGAAACCGCTTGTTATAAATATGACAAAGACAAGTAATAATAATCGCGGGAATTGATTAGTCAAAACATGTATGAAAAGGGTAACATTTGTATCTGTATTATAATTAAGCTTCGAATACACATTCCTGTAAAACGGGGCAGTAGCTTGCATGCCAGTTACAAGCATGCGCAAGTTACCAATTTGCGTCCTTGCGTGCATATTCGTACTATAGATATTCACACGCGCCAGTTTTGGAGCCCCCGCGTCCACTCCCTCAAATTGCATACCAGTGAGCGTCTTCCTACACATACTATAAGATGGCACGTGCAAGTAGCTGGCATGCGAGTGTGCCAGTTACAGGCATGTGTATTACAGCTTCACGTAAAGTGTGTACTTACTGGCTCGATGGTTCCTCAGTTCGGAGCAGAGCTGCGTGAAGCGAATAAACTCTGTGGAATCGGCCGGCACGCCGTGGTCGGGCCACGCTGTGTACTGTAGTTGAGTTACCATACGAGAGGCACCGCTGGTTTCCTGAAAGATAATAAATAAATATATAATATGTGAAAATAAGCATACCTGCCAACTTATCGGTGGAATGCACGGGACTTCTAAAAGATCATTGTAACTGAGTTCTCGCAAATAAAGACTTACTTACTTAATAATACTTTTCTTCGATTCCAAAAAATCTTTGAACGCAGTTTAATTTTTGTCTATGCAAAAAAAATTGTTTGTTTTCTTTTAATCACGTTTGCTATAAAAAGTATAATGTCGTCTGTTTTTCACTAGTCGTAGTCACAGAAAGGCTATTCACTACCCTTCAAATAGAGACACAGCAAAGATAGATAATAGTGATTGATGGCTTTTCGACGGTGACGATAAAATCAATCAATCAATCAAAACATTTATTGATTTTTATAACAAAACTCTAAATCAGTATTACTCTGAATAATAATAATCATCATCATCATCATCAGCCTATATTAGTCCACTGCTGGACATAGGCCTCCCTCAATGAGCGCCATAGCGCCCTGTCTTCGGCTTGTCGCATCCAGCATCTGCCTGCAGTCTTCCGCAGATCGTCATCCCATCTGGCCGGAGGGCGTCCCACACTACGTTTGCCGAGTCGCGGTCTCCACTCAAGAACTCGTTTACCCCATGGGTTAGAATGTTTTTAAACACTCAGTGTCATATTTATATTCTTAAAGATGAAATAAGAAACCAAAAATTGCGCATCCGCATCCCACCCGTGCGCAATTTTTGGTTTCCTATTTCATCTTTAAGAATCGTTTACCCCAGTTTACTCTGGATAAGACTTCAACATTTCACCTTAAGGTACATTTTTTTCTTAGTTTAATGTCCTTTATCCTGTTTGCTAGATACAATCACAGACAGGCTATTCGTAGCTTTCACAGGCGAGACTCCTATTTTAGGCGAGTACTGGTGGCATTTAGATCTACCTCGTTTGACAAAACACCGGACTACTTAAATTTTATCATTATATTTTAATAGCTTACATTAAACACATTTCTCTCTTAGTATAATGTCCCATATCCTGCTAAGTAATAGTTGTCACAAATAGGTTATTCGTAGCTTCCAGAAGCGATGATGATCCTAGCTTGGGTCAGTACTGGTGACACTTAGATCTACCTCGCTTGACTAAAACACTACACTACTAAGATTTTGCTAGAGTAAATTAGACTTAAACAGCATACCTTAAGGCACATTTCTCTCCTAGTATAATGCCCCATATCCTGCTCGCTAACAGTTGTCACAGATAAGCTATTGGTAGCTTTCAACGGCGAGGCCCCTAGCTTGGGCCAATACTGGTGACACTTGGTCCTGCCTTGCTCGACTAATACTGTTAGCATTACCACTAAACTGCTTTCGCTCTCCCAAACCATTTGCCAAAAGTCGCCTACTGTTGATGGTAGGGGACCTGAAAATGAAAGACATAAAAGAGTGTTAGGTAAAATGATGACAGCGAAACACAACTATGAAAAAATATATTGTAGGATGGTAAATACAACACATGATTACAAAAATAGCTATTAACTTGAGAAATGTGTAACTTTTAGCGACTTTTCATCGATATAGTTAATAATTGACAGATGAGAACGGAGAAGAGATGAAATGGAGTAGATGAGACTTTCCTCTGTTTAATGTTATAAAATGTGTAATAGAGTAAACAAAGTTATCGTAAACGTTCATCGAAATAAGGCTCAGTTCCAAAAAGTAACCTAAAAAGATTTCGTTCAAAAACGTGGATGCTAAAACTATAAAGTTAACGTATAAAATGTAATTAAAACAGACAGATAGTTTATATTCTTACCTTGCGTTGCAATATAAGTTAAAACGAGATCAGAGTTGGGTATTTCCATGTTGATGTAAGAAGCGTTGATATAGTCGCCGGTTGGTCCATTTTTCAAAATAACTCTAGTTGAATCATCTGCAACAAATAAAGAGCTCATGAGTGTCACAAAAAAAAACTTTTTTAAAAAAGTGTACATAAACTATGGAACCAATTTTAGATTTAACCTTTTGTATGCCTAAGGGTAAATCAGCGCGCACGCATTTAGGTTATCAAAATAAATTGCTTTGTCGTGTACCTATTTGTTATCTAATAGTTTAGACTCAGTGACCTAAGATAGATGAGAAATTTACGAGCAAAAGTAGACAACCAGACTAGATAAATATAAAAATAAGGTCGGGGAAGCAATGCATTGCAATTAGAGATGATACTACGTTTTGACACTTCATAAACAGCTATGCTATGGTCATTGGGTATGTTCAGCAGAAAACGGCTTACCTAAGTGCCTCAAAATGCTTATTTTAATCTCAGCGCTTTTTCTGCCTAAACACGTTTGCTTAATTTCCTTTGCGCTTATCAAACCGGCATGCTCTAACGTCGGTTGACTGTCAAAACACGATTTTGTATTTTTTTATTATAAATATGCACCACACAACACATCAATAGCCTGATTTCGAAGTAAGGATTTTTCTGCCTTGTGTTACGAATACAAGCGAACGATTATTATGGGCGTCACCCATAAATACTTAAATACATGTAAACATCCGTGACTTATGAACAAATGACTCATCACATAAACATTTGCCCCTTGCGGGATTCGAACCTGCGACCGCAGGCATAGTAGTCAGCAGCGCTATCCACTATACACCAAACGCGTCGCAAGCATAGTCAGTGTGTTCTGGCAGAAAAAGCGTTAAGATTAATCTAAGCGCTTGGTTAAGCGTTTTCTGCTGAACACACCAACTGACTGGTAGATGTCAGTGGTCATAACGTTATTTTCTACTACTTACTCCTCTACTTTCGCCTCTCTCAACTCAATGCCCAAACCTTCTTTTTCTTCTAATCTTAGCCTTAATTAATAAAAAAATAAAATCTGAAAAAAAATATTACCTTAGTCTCCAATTTTCTCAAAAACTAGCGAATGAAAACCCAAAGTGTATTCTACAAAAAATGATAAATTTATTGTGCTGAATCGGTCCTTTAAATATTATCACTTAAAACGAGGTGACCTTATATGGATAAATATAAATCAAACTCACAAGGCGCAATATCCTTATATCGATTCTTGTTCAGATTCTGCTGCAGTTTCGCCGCGTTCGTCGGCTCATCCGGCAGCCGTCTCAACAACGTCTCGTACTGTTTCAACGCCGCTCCACTAGCCAACCCATCGCCTAGCAGTAACATCGACTGCTCTAGTGCGTCTCCGTCGTACTCGCCCGATGTGAGCGGGACAAAACATACGGCTGGCTCCTCTGGGCCCGTTTCTTCCGGTTCGTATACAGCTGGAAATAGAGAAAGAGTTGATAAAACTTTATCGCATAGTTACATTATGGCCGATATATTAGTTGAGAGTTGATAGTAACGCCTCTAGCGGTGGAGTTAAAAAACAATCTTGGACGTCATAATGACATGTAAAGGTAGGGTTCGGAAGAATGAGGCATGCGGCTTGCGCTATACGTTATGCGTCAGAGGGTCATGCGGTTATACCACGTATGGGGCCACCGGGTAGACACGCGGATTCCATACACACATCCAATTTCCATGGCCATGGAAGCTTGTGACGCATAACGCAACCCTCAGGCCGCATAGCTCTTCCACGTTAAGATGTAGTAATGAGGACGTTTTACAAAGTAAAAGCATGTTATTTACACATCACATATTATTACATAAAAGTTTGGCGAATAATAAGCCGTAATACTTGGAAGATTAGTATTATATCTGAGTTAGTCACTGTTTAAGGTTAAAGCTAGGTTAGTCTACAAATACATTGTTTTTTTACTAAATAACACTGATTTTGAGTAAATTTAGAAACTTGTACATTTTGTTACATGTTAAGAAAAGAGGCGGACTTATTATTTTACTCTTTTGTTGACATTTACGTAAGTAAACATAATACAAATATGGCAAAGACTGGAATTATTATTTTTTCCAAAAATTCGGCATTATAAGCGTGATTTTGAAAGTTCAAGTATGGACCAAAGGTCAAAATCGAGAAATTCGAACACGATTTTATAATCATAAAAGCAGATTTGGTCCACAGTCACATAAAAGGAGCTAAGGTAAGCACGGGTTACTTTTGAAAATCATTTATTTCTTAGAACACAGCACGCGGCGCCATTTTACAGCGCAAGAGATAGACAGAAGATACATGTCATACTTTTGGCGCGATGCGCGCGCAGCTAGCGAAGGAGCTTCTTTTTTAAAATGCCTTATTACTACTATCTCTGCTGTAATTTCATTGGCCGGCAAAATTCGCATAATAAAGCACATGTATTTATAAACGGATTCCTTGCCAGATGGTGGTCTTCTTATTCTTTGTCCCCGTTGTGACCTGATAAAGTTTCTAATTGAGCTTCGGCTAACTCGCGGCACATATTTCTTCATCTTTCTTAGTCGTTCGGCCGCATCGGCCAGGGCCCACGTCGTATGAAGTTTGACGAGACCAGGTACACTTAAATCTATAGTTAGCGAATAATGAATTTGTGTTACTATGAGGTTGAAGTGTTGACCAGTTTCTCGTACGGTGAATTTGTAAGCTAATATTTAAAATCACATGACTTTTTGATTAAAGGTTTTTGCCTACTACAGATTAATATACCATAAACGTGCTAGGAACGTTTCAGGAATAAAAATATTATTTTCATTGAAAACTATGACACTGTTCCCACTAGACCGTTTCGTCACCGACTTATACCGTCGCGTGTCATGCACAGAGCGTGTCAGCACAGGCAAAATACGGTCTCGCTCTCACTGCATATAACTGGGGGACAGAACGCTGTAGATCCGTTCAGTGGGTGAAGTAGAGCGTATCGTGTCGCTTTTCGTGTCTGATACGCTCCTAGCACGATCATGGTATGGTATTGTATAGTGGGCTTAACCCTTTGGTAAACAATGTACGAAAAACTGGTCCTAAGTAATACTCCCTCCACGAAATACCATATGAATTAGTTGAGTTAGAATTAGTATGATTTTCATGTATTTTATTTATTACCTAATCTTACTAAAGGAAAACCACACAAAACCATCACATTCAAATTTGTTTAAATGTCAGCCCAAACTCGTGAAACAGTTATGAGTATGATGCCAGGTTAGCTAACTCAGGTTGAATTCATGATGCAATAATGCTGCTATTTTATGTAATGTTGACAGAGACAAATCGATATGTTGACATATTAACCTCGGACGGATTAAATGTTAGCTCTGAACAAGCGGGCCTAAAGTCCGTTTTTTTTGGTAGTCAAAAATTGTAAACAAGCTTTCTATAACTCTTAAGATATATTCAGCCGGTTTCTGATTTGAGCATTTGAGTGAAAATCTGTTGAGATTTGCTCAAATAGTTGATGAGTACTTAAGTTTCCTACGTTTCATTTGTAAATTTTATGTTGTCTTTGACCACACTCAACTGAGTTTTATCTTGATTATACTGCAACGTTCCGTTACAAGAAATAACTACCGATTTTTACCGGTTTCTATTTGTAAAGAAATTTAGTTTCATTATTTGCATTAATAAATTCTAGATTTTATTGTATAAGTTAAATATTCCCAAGAGCATCAGATTACGGACACAATTTCAAGTAAAATAGTCATTATCCTATATTGTAATTAAATTTTTAAAATTAAATTGTGAACAACTGACGAGAACGGAATGTCTTTTGTCAATCAATCAATGTCAATGTCATACTCAAACTCATACTCAAAAAAGATTACATGATCAGTGCTCAAACTTTTGAAGTTTTACTTCCTTCAATGATATTGATAAGTTTTTGAGTTGAAGAACTCCGAAATTCATTTAAAGTTTAATAAATGGAAACCGCAAGAAAAAAAGATGTCCCAACTACACACAGGAAGGGAAGGAAAACTTTTTTTACTTGTAACAAAGAAAGTAAATTGTACATTTCGTTTCTAACGCTATTATTTCACGATTCGCTTTAAATAAGTAAATACGATCTTTGAACTGTTCATTGTCGAGTAATAAGAAAAAATCGGGTCGATTTCTTGGCACTCGTCATCTTCTTGTCTGTCGATCTTGAGGCTCCTCCATCGGTGATAGTGATGAATCGTCACAAGACATGTTTACCACAATGAATTCAATGAGTGATTGAAAATATTTTCAATTATTTTAATAGTTTTTACGTAAACCTTAAAATTTTGCTTCTTTTTAAACCAGTAAAGTAGACATGTGATAGATGTCACTACTGTCGCAAATATTTAAGTAGGACATAAGTATCCTCATTGGGTTGCTTAGCTGTCAGACGCTTAAGTTTACAGTGATCATGATTTGAGTACTGTCAGTTGTGTTGTGCAACGCAAATTTCGAGCTAAGCACTAGTTGATGTTCAATTTGAGTATACTCAACCTCAAATGCTCAAACTACACTTAAACTTAATTCAGAAACAAAAATACTGTTGAGCCATACTTAAGTCGAGCTTAAGTTGTAATCAACGCCAAATGCTCAATTCAGAAACCGGCTGATTATCTTAGTTCCAGTGAGTAAAATTAATTTATTATTTGATATAAAAAGATCTCAGTGTTCAACAATACAATACTGATGTAGGTGGTGTATTATTTGTGTTTATTTTATTTCAAAATGAATCATTTCGTAAAAAAGGATTGTCAAGAGTGTTTACAATATTAGACAAGAAAAGCGGACTTTACTCGAGTAATTATTTGAATTTGTCAACAAATTATGAGGTCACAACTCTACTGACACCCTGTATACTCACCGTTGGGCTTGACTACCAGTGTGAGTACCCCGCGCGTGTTTCGGATCAGTTGGACCACTTCTTCGTGCGTCATCTCGTCTGCGTCGTTGCCGTTTATTGACATCACCTGTAGGGCAATAATGTGGAATGATGAACATTACTCATATAAATTCTGAGCACATATTTTATATGAGACTAGCGGTCCCAACGAACTTTGTTTCGCCCCCAGCCCCGTCCCGCCTCGGCCCCGTTTTATCTCGGATAATTCTTTGCTATAAACCTCACGGAGCCCGAGACTTTTCCAACGAATGCAAAACCGTGGAAATAGGTTCGTGCGTTCTGGAGTTTAGCGTCAGGAAGGAAAACCCAACTTATTTTTATATAGTAGATTTCTATAGGCAGACCGCTTCATTGAGACCGCGGCGGGGCGCGAGGGGGAGGCGAGGGCGCGGTGTGTTGGCTCTGGTCTCCCTCCGTGCCCCGCCACCCCGCAGGTCTTTATGAAGCGGTCTACTTATAGTAGAACTTAAAATCTTCCCATACGAAAGATTATGTGTGGATTTAATGTCCACTTCAAGACACAAATAGTTAAGTCGTTTAGTATAACTGTATCTTGTACAATGCCAAATATTTTTACACACGTTGAAAAGAGTAAAAACATACATACAAAATGTAACGGACGAAAAATTGGTGCATCACAATCGATATATAATTGCTTTTTAACTTTTTCTGTTTAATATTACGGGTTTCGGAGCGAGCTTGAAAGGAATCGGGACATAAAAATACACAAAAATACAACTATGACGAACGCAAGCGCAGGGTTAACATCCATGACTTAGGTACGGACAACTGCACGCCAAGGTAAACACTGCGGTATCCTATGCAGTTGTAATAAGAGCTAGTTCGCAACAAAAGTGGATAGGCTGATGTGCTGTAGTCCGTACAAAACGGGATTGCCTTGCGGGATTCGAATAGTGTCACTTCTATACACAGCGCAAGCTAACCTGATCTCCTTCCTGCAGCTGCAGCCTCGTCCGCGGCGCGACCCTCGAGACGAGGACCGGCGCGCCCCCCCCGCCGCGCACGTTGAACCCGAAGCGCCCGTCCGGGCCGGCCGCCAGCCGCACGGTGGCGCCCTGCTCCGGCGCCGGCTCGGACGCGGAGTCCGACTCGTCCACGTAGGAGAGCGGAACGCGGAGGGCGCGCTCGAGGAAGCCGCCATCGCTGTGGAGAAACATTTATATTTGTTACTTATTAAATAAAAATTATTACACTTTATAGGGCACAAGTTGTCCCCCACCACTGTGTCCGCTTGTTTTGAGTTAGCTCCCTTCCCTTACGTCGTAGCGTGATCTTTTTATAGCCT